>JAOWCC010000577.1:151009240-151609240 GCA_030867875.1 Actinernus sp. WN-2022
ACTTCTCCAATTTCTCCTTAAAGCTATTGTTAGATCACGGCACTCATGGAAAGCAGGAACTTATTTATAGTAGTTATTTTATTTTATTCATTATACATGTATATCAATTGAAGGGCTGTGTGCAAGAAGTGCATAAGTGACTCCTGATCAAATTCTAAATTCTCCTTCAAATTCTTTGTTTTCTAAGGAGAATTTAGAATGTGATCAGGAGTCACTTAATTATGCCCTTCTTGCACACAGCCCTTCTTGCACACAGTCCTTCAATTATTGTTAACCATTTTATAATGCAATTATGAATTAATTAGTGCCATTAAGTGTATAAAGTTATATATATACATGTAGTTATAGAAATATTTGTAATTTTCAGTGATAGCCATGATAAATTAGCATTTAATTATAACCTGATGAGCCACACTGTGTTGAATTAAAGATTCTATCTTTATGCATACCATATTTCCTGTAAGTGGTACATTATCAATTTACAAATTTAATGATCAAGTGAAGTGCTTAATCGAGGGACAGTGCTAAATAACAATATTACTTTTATTTAGAGATACACTTGGTAATAAACCTGGAGTACATTGTGTAATGCCCCTTTTAATTCATGTACAGGTATTCTCTCTTACCAGCTAAGGGAGGGTGCTTATTTTAATTACATGTAAATTTTGTATTCAAGGTTGGGGGGTGGGGCTTCAATTATAGATCTAGAGGAAATACACGTATGCTATTTGTACATGTATTTCAATGGTCCAGAAAGGTTCTTTTTCTGAAGGTTCTTTTTCTTATTTGAAATAATGACTGGGAGGTTTTAAGGGTACCAAGCTTCATATCAGATGAACCTATAAAATGCACTGCAATTTACCATGAATATGGGCATGCATGTAACTTAATCCGTTATTTATAATAATATTTTTTTAATCCTTATACTGAGATAGTACATTGGAGTTTCAGGACATAACAATTCTTACTTAAATTAAAATAATTAGGTAACTACATCTTTTTCTACCAAATTAAGTATATTGTACAAATACTTAGTGGAAATCTTTAAAATACATTCATCATTCATTGCTAATAGATACAGAAGCAAGGACTACTGTCCTCTTATCAAAGAACCGAAAACTATCATTAACGTTACATAGGTCACTAATAAAATCCTGTCTAATTTTCATGAAATTAACGTTTTTACAAGACATATTGTATAATGAAATTCATCACCTACTTCATTGGAGTTACAAAACGCCCGGTTTCTATAGGCATCTTATGAGCTGAAATCCTAATTTTAGACACAGCCTGACGATGTTTACCATTCGTAACGTAATATAAGTACCTTTCAAAATTCATATTAAAAGTACGTAGTTTTCTGTTATTGTGAATTTGACTTTGCCAGAAACTGACATAGAAATTGGAAAGCTTAGACTTAATCGTTCTAATAAAAGTACCTATATGAGAGGGAGATATGTGGAGATTCGAAATATGACCATACTCCATAGCCACATAATTGTAGTATTGAGTTTATAAAAATGACACAACTGGAATTTGAAGTCAGACAAGACTTAGAAGCTTTGCCAACGAGAGTATCATTGAAATTAGCGTCTTTTAAACGTAACCAATATTTCAAAGTCAATATTGCGATCTGTATTATTAATCTATACAACTTACGGACGTAAATAGTTTACGTTTAGAATGGTCGAAACTAGATATTTTTCCCAAACACAAAAAAAACCAAATTTCACAACCATATATATATGAACGTTATAAAATTATCACATTCCCAAATGATATAACATTAAATGGCATCTGCTTAAAATGTTGGATTATGTATTGACCCTAAATATAGCAGCAGCTGTTTTTAGTTCCGTCAACTTACTTTGGTCGTGTGTTGTGGCCTCGTTCATCAGAAATATGCCTTTGTCTCCCCTGTGGAGCCGTTTGAACTCTACTTTCGTCTTTTACCTGTCCGATGCCCCAAGCTGGAATTTTATACGGCGGGCGAGAGCCGGTAATACAGATAGTTTCCAAAGGTGTATCACTCATTTTGGGAAATACGAGAAGTATTTTTATCACACGTTCGTGTTCCAGCTGTATTCGACAACAAATCGAAGTCGTTCACTCTGCCTCTTTCAGTTCGTTTGTTTCTCTTGATCATCATTTTGTAACATGGCTAAAATCTGTATGTTGTCTTCTTCGTTCTAAAGGTGAAGAATCGGGAGTGAAATTCTCGGTCTCGGTGAAGCGTTCCAGCGGCTTCCTTTGGTTGCTATGGTAACAGAAATCTAAAGGAGAACGCATACTAATCTTGCAGTGGACTCCCTGTGGTTATGTGTGGGCTACCTGTGCTTTCACAGGCGAATTTTGGAAGAAATTATCTCGGCCGGGGAACTGGTAACCACACGTCCAGATCGGTTAGTTACTTGCCTTATTTTCCAGCTCTTATTTTCCGACAATCCAATGCAGGTTCGCAAGTACAATTGAGCAAAGCCTGAGGAAAGTGTGTAGTACATCTGGAGGACCTTGAACATTCAACTCGGCCATAATTATTTATTTATGCTGAACCCGAGTGAAACAAGAGCCCATCTGGGCTTTCACTCGGGCCACATGAGATTGAAGATGAAATACACTTTCATTTTAAATCCTCTTAGTAATAACCAAAGGGAAGAATTATTAGCTGAATTTAGCAGTCTTTAGGAGTGGCCGGTAGCGCGGTGACTTTCATTGTCTGCTCCCCTAGTAAATATGTAATTTAATATTTTTGTTTTTCTCGTATGTTGACCTTTGAATTTATAAACACTACTTATTCATGTAACACACGTTTACGATTTAGTCTGCTGTTCTGTTATACTGCAGGTTCCGAGTACTAATAGATGATTGTCTCAAATGTATGTTTATATTTGTACCATATTATAAGTTGTATCCTGTCCATCCTGTGATGGAGCTAGCTATGTCAATTTGTGTGCCTCTGTGTAACTTTATCTGCTGTTCTTGCTATAGCGATACTTCAGTACTGTTTGTAAACACGACGTCATTTATATATTTGCATATATAATGTGGTTGGCAAAAAAAACGCGTGTTTGTATGACTTGTATGGGAACTAGCGATTTGGGACTCACAAAATACGGCTAAAGTCTCAATTCTGCTTCCAAATCCAAACATGGTTATCAAGCTCAATGAAGGATTCTTCAGTTTTCCCCATATTAACAGACATGTAACAGTATCTTAATCCAGTAGAGACTCTCTAGCTAGGTTATTCTGTCGTCAAACATGCCTTAGCTTAGCCTACAATGCAGGCGTTTTATTTGGGAAACCGAAATATATTTGGACGAGGGAAGAATGGCGCGAGGACAAAAAGGAAATGCAGGCGTTTTATTTGGGAAACCGAAATTCCTACTCGTCTGAAATTCATTCGTGAGCGGAAAACGTCCACGAAAGCGGGGAAAACCACTAGAAACGCCTGCATTGCAGGCTAGCCTTAGCTGTGTCAGTTGACCTGACCCACACTGTCAACAGTTTTACCATTGACAGATTGCCTAACATTACGGCCGGGAATAGATTTCTGACAATGACTCATCGATCGATACTCCTTGTCTCGTAATGACAATAATTACTCGGGCTGCCTGTGGCAGCGCCGTGTCTAAAAATGCAAGTCGAATTTTTTTTTTTATTCTGTGCAACAAGTCTTCTGCGCATGCGTTAAAGGTCAAATTCACACCAATCAGATTGCATTGTGCTGGTCACGCAACAATCGCCAGGTTAATTTATTTACATAATTAAATACAGTAAATCAAGATGGTGGACGACGGCGCGAGGAATTTTCTCTCAAATTTGGAGTCCCATCTCTCAAATGTAAGCAGTTTAATGTTTTATTTAAGTTCACTCGTGCGAAAACCTTCCAACACTCCCAACAGGCTCAGGATATTTCAACTGGCGCTCTTGTTTGAGGTATGTTTCGTAGGTAATATTCAACTCTCACGGTAAACAAGACTCCTCTCACGGCCGAGATTTTGGTTCGAGAAATTAAAGGCTTCCAACAGTTCCCTTTATAGTTCTGTAATACTCCTACAATCTGAGAAATTCTGAAATTAACTTGCATATTCCAAGACTTAAGTCAGAAGCAGCAAAATGTGGCCTTCACTACAGGGGGTCTGTCCTCTGGAATAAAATCCCTGTGGAAGCAAGAGATCAAACTAGTCTAAATGGTTTTAAATCACGCCTATTAAATAAGACAATATTTGATAAATTACTGTAAATTAAGTTATTCTAGGAAATTTATTGTAGGAAATTTATTGTAGGACTAATAGTAGTAGGTTTTGAATGTAAACATAGTAATAATTATAATGATTCTTATGTAAATTTTACTTTTTTATTTCATTTAGTATTGTAATTAAGCTTAACTCACGGCTCTCTGGAAGACCATATTTGTGAAGTGACTCCGTGTTAAAATAAAGATTATGATGATGATGAATATAATGAGCAGACTGCAGTTTTGGGAAGGAGGGTAAAAGCTTTTAAATAGAGATAAACAAAACGGGTATTTCAGTTAATAATCTTTAGTCCAACAAATACCGATATGGACGCGATCAAAGAGCCGCAGGGTAGAAAGAACAGTAGAGAAATACAGTGATAGCTCCATCATAGGTGGACAGGATACAACTTATAATATGGGACAAATATAAACATACATTTGAGACACTCATCTATTAGTACTCTGAACCTGCAGAACAGCAGACTAAATTAGGACCGAATTCGTATTTTTTTCGATAAAAAAAAAGAATCAATGCCTTCAGCTGCTTCAGTAAGATTCCTAGTCATATCAGTAATGGTGACTATACCAAGCATTGTTGCTGGGGGAGATGTAAGAGTGAATCCGGCGCTCAAAGAGATACCGCTAGTAGATCAGGTTTCTCATCTTTTCTCGGCCTTTTTGATCACTCACAGGAGGAGCTTTTCTGTTCCAAAACCTTTACAGAAAATTCAGTGAGAAATGTCAGCATTGGATAAATGTTTGTACAAGAGACCTTAAAAGCACAGAACAACGAGACTAGGTCTGGCAATGGAACGTAAGTGGCTATAAATTACTGAAACCCTGACTATGTATCCACCAGTAAACAATGAGAAGGAACTACTGTTCAACCATTAAGTTTACTTGAATTTATCAGTGGATTCTAAATAAATTTTGGAAGCAAAGCCTACATCTACAATGCTTTGATTTATTTTCTGAGCACAAATGAAGTTAATTTCTTTCGGAGCTGCAGGTATTAAATTTGAAAACTCGATAAATGCAAACAATAACATAATGGTTTGAAAGAGCACACCAACATAAGCAAGATTGCCGAATTTTAGGATGCTATCAGTTCATAGTTTTAATGTATATGCTATTCCAGCCATAACAGCTTTGGTCTCCGATGAGTTTTATTGAAGAAGATGATTGCACTCGGCATGCGGCTACATTCTTTTGTTTTTGCCTTAATACAGGAAAACCTGACCTTTGTAACTTTTCAATGTTTAGGTGAAGTCTTACAACGATATTGCATGGGAAAAGATGAGTTTGGGATACAGTTTAAATAGGACTTGACAGTCTATATAGTAAGCATGTCTCGTTGGTTGGCCAGCGAAGATGCAAAACTCGCTTGACAAGATCGACGTTTGTCGCTTTGTTTCAATCCTCTGTATTTCAGCCAAAGTTTAAGCTGTTCGACAGTATAATCATCAGGTTCCCTTTCAAAATATGGTCCAGGAAAGCAGTCATTTCTGGTAGAATAGACAGAGGACGAACTGAAGTGCTAGTCAATTCTTGTAAGTTGATACAAGAAAAGCGGTTTGTTTGTCTGAGTCTTGGCGGGGGGTCTAGACTTGTGACGTAATTACCGCGCTCTGCTATAAGCGTGCGTAACATGAATATTAAAGTAGAGGTCAACTTCTATAATTTACATACACGAGAAAAACAAAAATATTAAATTACATATATATATATACTAGGGGAGCAGAGAATGAATGTCGCCGCGCTACCAGCCACTCCTAAAGACTGCTAAATTCAGCTAATAATTCTTCCCTTCGGTTATTACTAGAGGATTTCAAATGAAAGTGTAATTTCATCTTCAATCTCATGTGGCCCGAGTGAAAGCCCAGATGGGCTCTTGTTCACTCTGTGATTAAGATTCTTGTAAACAGGTACTTTTGCTATTACTGGAAGCTTCATACTCTACATTTCTGGACAAATTACCTGCAGCAATCTTATACTATAGTCAGCATAATGACCAAACACTGAAACATTCCCTTGGATCCACAATAAAAGACCAAAGTAGATCTTTAATTTAAGCTTACGTTTACCTTGAGCGAGTCGAGAGTTGAACATATGGATATTTGCTTGGCTCATCAGAAATTAATCTGTGCTGAGGCCTGAGGGTGTATTCTGGCTTCGTGTATATATCGCCAATCAGAGGACCAAGATAGTGAGCTGGGGTCTTCGCCGAGTGTTATGACGTGAGAAATTTTCGCAAGTTCCAAATTTAAAACAAGAGCGCCAGTTGAAATATCCTGAGCTTTTTGGAAGGCTTTCGCACGAGTGAAGTTAAATAAAACATTAAAGTGCTTACATTTGAGAGATGGGACTCCAAATTAGAGAGAAATTTGCTCGCGGGTCGCCCATTTTGATTTACTGTATTAAATTATGTACTGAAATTTACCTGGCGAGTGTTACGTGACCAGCACAGTTCGATCTGATTGGTGCTGAACTTGAAATTTAATACATGGGTCAAAAGTCACAGTTTGTTGCACCCCCCCCAAAAAAAAAAGAACCGCTTGCATTTTAAGACTCCGTGCTGCCACAGGCAGCCCGAGTAATAATAATGCTGTTGGAGTGTTGGCTTGCTCGCTGCATTGAATTTAGACTTGCTACAAGTCGACCTCTTTTCAGTTGTCTTTTCCTCTGAGAACGAGCGCGAAGCGCGAGCGGAAGCGAGCGACGAAGTCGCGAGAGGACGACTTGTTTCACTTGTGAGGATTTGAATCTAATTAAATATTCTGGCGCGAAAGTTGATTGACATATGTGATATGCACGTGCGCGTCCGTTGCCCGGGAAGCTATATTTACAGCCATTACAAACAGTCGTGTCTCAATGGCTGGAAGTAGCTGGATCAACTCCCACAAAATCGTTTTGTAGAGTTGCACTGACACCAAAATCAAAGGGATCTATTTGTTTGCAATGTAGTTACTACCATTTGCAAGCTACCGTTAAGCGTGAACCTTTTTCCGCGTTCGTTTATGTTTGAAACTAGACGTCTGGCGTCCCAAACCTTTGCAATTCGTCGGCAAACTAATTATTTTCAACCCCTTTGATATGTCTTCTACCGACGTGCAACTCAGATTATGCCAAGAGACAGTTGTTGTCTTGCATCTCTCATAATTCTGAGCGTCCAAAACTTGAACTTGAACCGACATTTATATGATTTAGCGCGTAGCGCGAAGGAAAATCTAGCTGAAAAGTTTCCAAACCTGAATCCCACTCGAAACGTGAAGGCGGGACATGTCAAAGGTTGTCACAATCGCGGTTAAATTGCAAAGGTTTGTGCCGCCAGACGTCTAGGTTTCAAACATAAACGAACACGGAAAAAGGTTCACGCTTAACGGTAGCATGTAGACAAGAGGAGAAAGTTATTTGACGGCTCTAATTTGCAAGAACCTCGACAGAATTCTTGAAATTTCCTGTGAACTCTGCCCAACTGGATCTGGGTTTTCATACTTATCGAACGTTATTTGCCGTTCTTGTTCGGAAAAGAATGTGGAAAGTTTCAAGGCAGCTCAAGAAATAATTAGAAAACTGAGAGGAAAAACAGTCGTCAAGCGGTCATGACGTCATGGCTAAATGCCCTATTTCTATTGGACAGCTTTGTTTACGTCACCGGTGGAAAAATCCACCGGTGATTTGGCGCGAAACAGGTAGCAAAAGTCCCTTAAACCAGAGAAGTGAAAAAAAGTGAAAATCAACCAGAGAAGTGAAAATCTCGTTTTAAGAGAAGCGAATGTGGGAAATAAAAATCTCGTTTTAAGGGACTTTGAGAAAGTCTACATTGAATTGTGCTATTCGGTAACTGCAAATGGTCAAGAAGACAAGATGCTATAAATCATACCTGAAGGCTGAAGAGAAATACATGGATATGAATATTTCAGTGTGAGTTGTGAAGAAGATTTTTAAATACTACACATGTGTGCATCGTGGTGGTTTAAGTCAAACATGGTCTGTTTTGTCGGCGCGGTGACGACAAGCGAAGTTGAACAGAGAACTAAGGCAAATCAACTCGCCATAATTTGTAAACAACCGAGTGAATTCTGTTGGCTTGCTCGCTGTACTGGATTCTGCTTTTCGCTGTACATGCAGATACCGAAACTACAAACAGTAAGATGACATGGCTGAAGAGAAATCAAGGTCTGAGTTTTCTAGATACCCATAATCGCCGTATCTTGTGTGAGTTGCGACACTGTGTACATCTTGGTTATACAAATTAACGGATTCAAATTAACACTACATTCAGGCAGAGAGTTAATCTATACCGACACTTTGATATGCCAAGGAACTGGAATATCAACACAGTACAAGGTGAGGGAAATTTAAAGTACTGACTTCATTGCTGTGTTCAATTAATCTACACTGAATTTCTAACGGACCTGAAACAAGGCTGATCAAAGCGATCAAAGCCAGGACCCAGCTACCAACATTGACCATAAATTATTCTGGAACTAACAATGGCGCTCAATATTCTGCAGCCAACCTTGTTCTCACTTGAAAAATACCCGGGAAACATAATGTGAATGATCTGAATCGAAGGACTGCATGGGCTGTACTTTATACACATGCATATATAATTTATGTTCTAGGAACTGGAATTCAGTTTTTGCACATCTGAATGGCTTACTGTACTTTGCGAAACGAAACGAAACGAAACTGTACTTTGCGAAACTGTACTTTGCGAAACTGTACTTTGCGAAACTGTACTTTGCGAAACTGTACTTTGCGAAACTGTACTTTGCGAAACTGTACTTTGCGAAACGCGTATTTAAGCACTCCTGGGAACAGATGGAAACAATAATCTTAGTTTACACTTACTTTCACATATATAGCGCCGGGTAGACTTCTTTAGTTGCTCCTTTTTACGAACAAAACTCCTCTTTACAGTTCAGGTGATGAGGTCGGCCATATTGTCACGCTAACTGGAATAGTAACCGCGCAGACACGACAACGAGGCTGGCGTTGATATTTGTAACAATTTTTCCCCGAAAAAAGGTTGGTAGCGCTTGATAGCTCAGTCGGCAGATCTTGATTGCGTGAACGACGGGCCGGGGGTTCGAACCCCGGCGCTGAATATTCTTTTTTTCTTTCCTTTTTTGACTGGATAACATTTTTTTTTGTCCTTTCCTCGTTCTGGTATTTTTATTCATAACGAAATAAATAATAACTAAAAAAATCATAGCCTTTCAAAGCGATCGATCGAAAAACGACCCTAAGAAGGGAAGACGACCCTAAGAAGGGAAGAGTATGATATCTTCGAACCGAGAAATTTACCTTGTTGTCACAATAAAATACATCGGAGGATATTACATGGCCGCGCGGAGATACGGATTTTATCTCCGAGTGTTGATGAAATATCTTACGAGTGAGCGCAGCGAACGAGTAAGATATTTCATCAACACGAGAAGATAAAATTCGTATCTCCAAGCGGCCATGTAATGTTCTGTTTAATATATAATTATCGATGAAATACCAGTTTCAATCACCTACTAAAAAGGCTAGAAATCCTTGAAAGCAAGTCATATTTTCAAAAGTGATATCTTCACGTGTGAAGATATCATTTATATCTTCACACGTGAAGATATCACTTTTTAGAAAGAGATATACACTGGTATTTCATCGAAAATTATATATTAAATAGAGAATAATACATAAAGCGCGGAGATATGAAATTTGTCTTCGAGTGTTCAACTGGATATCTCACGAGTGAGCGCAGCGTCTATGTATTATTTTATTTATTTTATAAACAATACTTGGACCTGGGCCCGGTTGTTCGAAGTTTGAATGGAAAGTGCCCAGGATTCCAGTTAGGATTTCGAGCGAGGGAGTCAGGCTTTCCCAGAAATTTATAATTATCTAATCACGTACAAAGGGGGCTTGATAAATAAACAAAACCATTATTGTCGATGTTGCAAATAAATCTACCGTGACAGTGTGGGTGTCGATTTCATTCAATACACGAATGCGGGTGTAAGGCGAGAAAATTCTAAAATACTAAAAACTCAAATTGCATTCAAACAAACGAAAGTTCAACAGGGAAGAGCCCCGGGAAAATAAATAAAGCCGAGAAAAGTTCCAGCGAAAAGAAACTTCTGCAGCACTGAGAACTTCGAGAAAGGATTAAAAAAAAAGTTGGAGCTCTTACGAATCGTCAAATTGTAGCCGAGTCTATCAAATTTATGCAATAGATCAATTGTAACTGTTTCAAACGTTCTTTCATTTGTGTTTTTGTGTCTTTATTTGCCAAGCTCCGTTCCAGAGAGTCGTCTTGCGTCTCCGGCACTCACTCGGCGCTCTTTATGCCAGTAAACTTAGCGATACCCATGGTACTTTTGTAGGCTAATCCCTACAATCCTTTCTTTTGCTAGAGCTGGTAAACCTGAAAAACCATGGGGTTATCTAGTCAACGCGTAAATATCGCCATATCGTTCTGGTCGAAGGGAAGAGACTACAAAAAAAAACTAGTCATATCGGGAATGTTAAATGGCTAGAAAGAAAAAAATCATAAAAACAAAGTGTGTGTATGAGCAAAGTTCTTTAAGATGTCGTATATAAATACCCGTTGTCATTGTGAAAGCTGCTCGAACAACCGCAAGCGGCACAGTGCTTTCCTGCTGTTTAGGCTCGTCCACTTGTCAACAAACACTAAACAGCTGTTTGAACTTTAAGCTGAGAGAAGAATTGAATCCACTTGAACGTTTTTCGATCGATCGCTTTGAAAGGCTATGATTTTTTTAGTTATTATTTATTTCGTTATGAATAAAAATACCAGAACGAGGAAAGGACAACAAAAAATGTTATCCAGTCAAAAAAGGAAAGAAAAAAGAATGTTCAGCGCCGGGGTTCGAACCCCTGGCCCGTCGTTCATGCAATCAAGTTCTGCCGACTGAGCTATCAAGCGCTACCAACCTTTTTTCGGGGAAAAATTGTTACAAATATCAACGCCAGCCTCGTTGTCGTGTCTGCGCGGTTACTATTCCAGTTAGCGTGACAATATGGCCGACCTCATCACCTGAACTGTAAAGAGGAGTTTTGTTCGTAAAAAGGAGCAACTAAAGAAGTCTACCCGGCGCTATATATGTGAAAGTAAGTGTAAACTAAGATTATTGTTTCCATCTGTTCCCAGGAGTGCTTAAATACGCGTTTCGCAAAGTACAGTTTCGCAAAGTACAGTTTCGCAAAGTACAGTTTCGCAAAGTACAGTTTCGCAAAGTACAGTTTCGTTTCGTTTCGTTTCGCAAAGTACAGTAAGCCCATCTGAATAGTAATATTTATTTATACGTACTTTATATGAATCCCTTTATATATCCTGTAATATAGTGTCCCCAATTAGCTTTACAGCTAAATACTATTGTCACTCAAATAAAGTTCATGTATGCATGTATGTATGTAAATGTATGTAGCTATAGCCTGGGTTGATTTGTGTTCTACACTAACTTCAATTATTGCTTTACACTGTATACCACACAGCAAAATGTGCTACAAATTCTCAAATCGATGCCATAACCATATAAAACACACATGTATATGTTGTGGTTTCAAATTTCTATTGGTATGAGATTTCTCATGTATAACGTGTATAACGGAGATTTTGTTATACCGGGATTCGTTATATCCGGATTTTCTATAACTTTTGCTAGGCTGAAAAATATTGTTCCTTATGTTTCCCGCATAGCATTTTTACACAAGCTTCCCAGCTTAAGAGACATTTGACGCCTTCTATCCGGTCAAATAATGAAGAGCTGACAGGTATTGGATTATTTCTGCTGTCAAGCAAGCCTCATTTCATGCGGATTATCACACTTCAGTGCGCCTTTGCTTTAGACCAAGCTCAGCGGGAGAACGGGTCGTTTCAAACGACCCGTCGCCCCGTATCCAAGTCTTGCGTCTTCTCATGGCAATAAATGATGGTGTTCAAATCAACAAGTAGCCCGGCCGGGCGAGGTCAGTAAGTGGATGGGTGACCGCCAAGGTAAGTGATAAGTAAGTAAGATCAGGGGGGACAAGGAAAAAAGGAGATGGAAATAGGAAGGGAGGGGAGAAATAGAAGATGGGAGGGGTGGGTTGTCAAAAAAGTATTTTGTAGGGGAGGGGTGAAGTTAATTTTTTTCTTCTTTTAAAATCCCCCCCCCCCAAAAAAAAAAAACCTTTTTTTTTTATGAATCCCCCAAAAAATTAAATCCCTTTTTTGAATCTTGGATTGAAAAAATAAAACCAGTATGAAAAATTGATACCAGTATGAAAAATTGAAACCAGTATGAAAATTTGAAACTGGTATGAGAAATCTCATACCCAAAAAAAATTGAAACCACAACATATACATATAGCCCCATAAGCATCGCATCCAATGATTTAATGTTACACAAAGATAATTACAGTTTTATACCCAGATGCATCCCCTTGTATAAACATATAAGTCAAGACATCAAAATTTTCACATTAGTTAAAAAACAAGCACTTTTGATCAGGATTACGTACACCGTCCACATCATTGCAGCAATTTTTCAGCTTTTCAGACTGTTACCATGCACAGTCCTTTCTCTTTCAAAAAATATGTCGAACGCACTTTGATAATCTATGATTACTTCTAGTAATAATAATATTGCTTTATTTATCAAGAGTAGCACTTAATATCGTACAGATAATATACACGTGGCCCTCAACATAAAGAAAATAAATAAATAGATGATTAATAACAGTAACAAGTAAGCACTTAATAAAGACAGTTTCGAATTACAATAATCATTGGAAGCAGTGAGGTTAACCTGCATAGTAATGCATTCAACTTGAATGAGAATGAATCTCTTGATCGAGGCTGCTTGTTTTAGTTCAGTTGGTAGTTTGTTCCATAGAGAAGCAGCGCTAAAACTGAAAGTTTTCTTGCCAAAGGTTTGCTTAACCTTTGGAAGCATATTGTGGGCAGCGTTCCTTGTGTTAAGCGAGTGTGTGTCTTTCAGCAGTTTGAATTTATTTCGGACGTATTCAGGCGTTTTGCCATTGAGGGTCTTATACAACAGCATTAGTTTGAGGCGTTTTACTCGTTCAGGGAAAGGAATTATGTTCAAGTCCTTAAAAAGTGTAGAAGAAGGGGTATCCCATGGGGCATCTAAAATCTCCGAGCTGCTCTTTTCTGTAGGCGGACCATAACTTCACAATTCGCTTGAGAAGTTGTTCCCGAAATTGTTGATCCATAGTCCATGATGGGCTGGACGAGTGTGCTGTAGTATAGTATTCTTGCTTTTGGTGTTAGAAACTGTTTTATTCTTCTGAGGAGGCCGAGTCTCTTGGAGATCTTGCCCTTAACGTACTCGATATGGGTGTCCCAAGAAAGGCTAGTGTCGAGATAGATCCCAAGTAATTTTGTGTTTGTAACTGATTCAATTGTAGTATTGTCGTTGACGGCTACAAGCAGGTTTTTGTTTTCCTTCTCTAGCTTACGCCATTTCGGTTTAAAAGAGAAAGGAGTAACTGTAGAATTAATACCTAGACTTTCTCAAAGGATGCGAAGAGGCTGGGCTTATGATTTTTTTCAAGGAATGTATGGGATTTTTTTAGAAAATCTGAAACTGTACTAAAATGGTCAATAAAGTAATGAAATCTTATGGCTGTGTGTCGAGAAGTTGTTCCACTTCATCACTGATCTGCATGTTTATAAACATCTACTTTTTTTGAGGAAATCTTATGAATAGAACATGTTTTACTAAAGCTTATAGAATATTAGCCGTAAGATTTGCTTTAAATGTTATTGTTGACTCAGAGTTGAGCAAAATACAGTGCACCCGGCCACCCGTGACGTTAAGAGGGGGTGGGTGGGTATTGACCCTAACGTCACAATGACGAGCGTGGCAAAAGCCTAATTAACTTAGTGTATTTACACCTTGAGCTATTTTTAGAACCAGGTTCCACAATGACTAAACACGTTGCATGGCACTACCCAACACACGGTATGACGTAGCTAGCGTCTAATACGCATGCTCACATATTATTACCGGTAGAGTGGCAACCATGTACAGCTGTTTCGTCCTTGTTAGGACTCATCAGCATGGCATAGCCCCCAAGACCGTCAGCCTCACTTTAGATCATAGGCCTCAGAATCTGGTTACTCTAATGCGTAGTCCACACGAGCAAGTTTTCCTTGACAAGTTTTCCTTGACAAGTTGCCTTGTTCAATAACTGGCACGCCAGTTTTTCAACAAGGAGACTTGTCAAGGCAAAACTTGTCATTTTTCGTCGTCTACACGAGCAAATAAAACTTGTCAAGGGAAAACTTGTCAAGGAAAACTTGCTCGTGTGGACTACACTTAACGGCGAGCTCGAAAGCTGCTTTAAACCCCAGCCACCACGCTAACACGTGTGGGAGCTAGAGATGTGAACAAACGCTATAGCAATGTGGATCTCTCCGAAGAGGATCTGGTAGTGCAAAATGGAAATGGCACGGCCAAATCCGAAATTATAACAAGGACGAAACAGCTGTACATGGTTGACACTCTACCGGTAATAAGATGTGAGCATGCGTATTAGACGCTAGCTACGTCATAGCGTGTGTTGGGTAGTGCCATGCAACGTGTTTGGTCCACAATGACTACCGGCGCCGCTTTGGGGATAAATGGAGGATGAAGTAACCTTTATACATCCGATTCTGTTGACCGGTATTTACTATACCGTTCCAGGAGCCCAAACAACGTTTAAATTACAATATTCTCCAGGGTCAGAGCAGAGTGAAAGAGAATTTGAATTGCAAGTTACATCGAATTTAAAACATTTTTTTTATATCACACAAACCGAACGTGAAGTTGTAGTGTGTTATTTTGTAAACCAAACTCAAGCGGTGTCAAGCAGATAATAGAGTATTTACCATTAACTTCTAAATATCTAAATCACCATTAAGTTCTAAATCTCTAAAACTCTAAATCACTGTATTATGAAATGGTCTGCATGCTACTTATACTTTTTGTCTTTTCGGTCCAAGTTGATTTTCGCATAACAGATTGATGATCTCTTTGGACAGCTCTTCTGGTGCCTTGCATCACTCTTAAAAGGAAAACAAAAAAACGTCAATTTAATTTCAGCATGTAGTGTTTCAGTCAGTGCAACCACAATGTGTGACTGCACGAGGTTGGCCCAAACAATTCCCATCAATTTATATTATTAGGGTCTGGCAAATATTTATTTTCTATTTAAAACAATAGATCATTTGTCAGTGCCCACAGCAACAAGATTTGATAGGGAAGTGGTGTGGGTTTATCTGTAGGTGATGCTTACATTCTGTCTGCTCGCATTGTAAATTATGTCTGTATCTTTTTTGTATTCAATTTTTATTGTGTTGTATATTTTCGAATTACATCGTAGTTTACGCCGCGCTGAGAGTTGGAAACAACCATATTGGTCTGATAATGTCGCTTGTCGCTTGACCGGGAACGTTTTTTGAAATAAGTGTATAACCACTCGGCTCTGGAATAATCTCCCTGATTATACCAGGCGTATATTATCATTGTCATGTTAATAAATGTAAATTTATCTATTGGAATTATGTCATTCAGTCCCCTCCCCTCTCCTCTTCCCAGTCTCCCCAACCCTCATTTCTGGCTTACTACCACAGGATGCCCACCCCGAGCGAGTGAGAGAAAAAAACGAATTAAAATACGGAGGAGGCTATCCTCACCCATTCACAACGAAAACTATTAAAGTAACTCGAGATCAATGGATCTACAAGGCTCAATGGCTCGGTAGGTGAACAAAACATCTACACCACAGAAACTGTAATAAGAAATCCGGCGGAAGAAACGTGTCTGCATCTCCAACTGAGGTAAAACAAAAATGTCCACATGCAGATCATTCAAGGAAATCACTTCAATGCAAAAGATACATCGACTCCTCTTTGGTGGTAAATAATCCGGCCGTTGTATCACTATGTCTTCTATGCACAATTGAGAGTCGGGTAGCGAGAATACAGCAATTATCTTCTATGTCGTATATATAGGGTGTTTCTCTATAATAAACGGAAATAGGCTTGGTCAAAGCTATTAATTTGAACCAGAAAAATGCACTTGCTCTTTTCCGAGAGATCTGCATGACACAGTATTTAGCTATAGGACCGACCATTTCTATTTCTAGGTGACAAATCAGAGTAAGACCTCTGGCGTTTCTTTCGGGGTAGCCTGCATATTCTTCTCACAGGATGGGAAGGGGGAAGAGAGAGATGTGAATGCACTCCCCGGGGCTTTCTTCCCAGTAAAAATGCCGGATATGGCTGGATCTCCAGCCGAGACGAAAGTTCAACTCCCACTCATCGAATAGACACAGTGTCCGCGAGTGCACGTCTGAGCCGGTTATGGTGGTTATAATAGACTGGAAAATACGAGTAAGAATTATTTGGAAGTCATGCGGTTCCCGAGTGTATTTCAGGGACAATACACAGAAAAGTAGTTCAGCAGCCGGAGCTGTACCGCAATCGGAAAAAGAATGTCAACAACTCTCTTAGGATACACAGCAGCGAGTAAGGGTGTGGATGGATATTGTACTATCAATGGTAAGACCACTATGTAAATCTATAACAATCAGGTAACAATATAATATACAATCGGATGTTCCCCCGGCAAAACATGAGCATCCTCGGATGCCAAGCTAAGCCCAGGGACATCGGGCGACTGGCAATAAAAGGGCGAAAGGGAAAGGGAAGTGACATTGAAGAAAGACGGGAGAAAGAAAGACAAAAAACACTCTTCAGTTTAGAGTAAACGTCCTAACTTCGCGCTTGCGCATTAAGTTCCGGTCAACCTCTCGAACAATGTTGGAATGCACGAACCAACTTGCTCAATCCAACATTATTCGATAGTTTGTCGTCCCATGTTGGACCAACATTTTCTGCTTGATCAAATGTTGGATAATTAATGTTTGCTTTTGTTCGATCACTTCTTGTTTGACAGCGTTTGGCCGCCATGCACGTGCCCCAACATTTGTTGGATCGTCTAATCCAATAATTAACAATTATTCACCGAAGTGGAGGTAAATAGTGGTGGATATTTACCGAGCCGCTTGGCCAGGGCTGATTATACGAATTTCAATGCTCACGCGAACGCGCGACTGGGGTGCACGAAGTCACGTGACACCATTGTTCGCTTTCATTTTCCCCTCCCCCGCTCCCTAGCTGAGTATCTGATCTGAAGAGATTGTGTAGTCGGCCACCAACGTAGTTGGACTGATGTACGTTATTAGGAGATATCGGCCGAATGGGTTAGTTTCACACTCTGTGGCAGAGGAAAGTTAAATTGAATTTGCATTCAAATACCGTGGCAGTATTTCCAGATTTACAAAACCTGTCAGAACAGCGAATGTTCCTTCCATAACTTTTACTAGTTTCTGAATAGCATTCGTGCGGTTAAACAGACATATGGTGTCTTTACTACTAACTGCGCACTCCCGCTTTCTTGCATACTGTGTACGGAAGTGCCATGCCACCTTCAAGGTCGCGACAGATGCCCTTAAAACACTCGAAATCTTTCATCATCCGTTTTGACGACTAAAACTCAAATACAGATAGACTTGTCAGAAGAGCTTGCGTGAATACCCGGTTTGAAATGCAAAAACCATATGTGTTGCCTTACAGAGCCCAACGCAAACTATTTGCGTTCATTTAAACATAACTCTATTTACCCACGCATTCAAAACAGGCAAGGACATTGCCAAGTCAAATCAAACTGGAATTATTATCGGCGAAAAAGTTATAGACTTTTAGTTTTTTTTCACGATAGCTAGTTTATAATTATGTCCCAATAAAGTTGTCATGACTACGGCTGCCACTGAAGGCTGCAAGCAATAAAACCCCGCGGAAATGAAGCAACAGGTTTTTCCTTCCTTAGCAATGTGGCTTTAGGTCTAAATCTGTTTCCAGTTCCGAAAAATGAACAGTATGAACTACTGTAGCTGGTCTACGGTCCAGCTTTATTGAATTATAAAGGGTTCGAGGGCTTGCTAAATGAATCATACTGGATGGAGATTTGACATTGTCACTGTAACCAACAAAAACGTAAAGGAATCAAGTGATTTCAAATCTACAGAAAACAAAGGCTGAGGAGAGTCAATCATCAGGCGTTCTTAAGGTAATGCATGTGTTTTACTAACAAATACGTAGATTATGTTGTATCATTTTATATTGGCACTTATTCAGCGTAGAAGTGTTTAGTTCTTTGTTTATACTTTTTACTCGGTTCAGTTAAGTTCTATAGGTTACTAAATGTGGCATATGTATATATTTTTATATTTGAATTCGTTCATAAAATATATTAATGTTGCAAGTATATGATGTATTTGTGGTACATGTGTGTATCTGTATATATACATAAAGCATACATACACATACATATACCGGTACGTATAAAAAAATACATGCACGTTGTCTTAATGTTATGTATATGCAAAGGAATTAATAGAAAGATGCAAAGCTTTTACCAAGTTGCATAAGACTCTGAATTTGCCACGAAAATTATCAGAATTATTCTGCATGATGGCAACCTCACGCGCTTCTGTCAATACCAAATCTGGCATCGTGTTCAGCTTCGTTTTAAATCGGATATTGCAAATTGGGAAATGGAAAATTATTGGGAAAATGTGAAGCCGAGGCCCTGAAATATAAATATATATACGCTGAAAAATAATTTCAGGGGTATTTCATTTATTGCCTGTACACCATGAAATAATCAAGACTAAGCCGAATAAAAAAATGTAACTTTAATTTTAGGTATTTCGTGTGTAGATTTGTGCATGATTAATGACCGTTAATTAAGGACTAGCTCACGTGGCCACAATAAGTAACTGCTTGATAATGTTTTTGATACTGTACATCATCTGATTTATTTTGCCGATTCCGATAGTACGAGTCACTGTCACTAATTCGCAATCCAGGATTTGCTTCGACTCAACAATTACAAGCAAGATTCTTAAAATTTATACAAACATTCACTGTAAATTCTCATCCCAATTTGTTTCTGTCTTCGAGAAATACCTTGTGTTAGTTCATTGATCAAGTTATCTGACATTCCGAACCGCAAGTATTACGGGGGGTTAGAATATATAGTTTCATATGTTTCTTGAGCCTAAGGGCTCTATGCTAAATAGATCATTTCGACTGCACTAGCTGCAAGCATGGTTACGTTGTAGAAGCTCATTCAAGTCGACGTTTGTCGTGCGCGCTCGCTGGCAATTAAGTGGCAGAAACAATGTGATGTTATAGTCCTCTATGGATGTCGAAAATAACAACTCAAAATTAGTAAATAAGCCGCAGTGTCGTTGTTCAGTGTCGGATGTTCGACGCGTACGGTGTTGGACGATGTTCAAGTGCAAGTTTAAATTCTCTAAAACATTCGTTGAACATATGCACGGACGGAACATTTCTATTGTCTGTACACTGTAGATGTTGTCAATGTTGGTATGGTTTGACCACCCACTGATCTAATGTTGACCGCAGTTCAGTCCAAAATGTTCAATTGGTTTGACCACAAGTAGCACAAACTTACGATATATATAATATAATAGCCTTTGTATGGGATTTTTTAGTTTTCCATGTACAATGTAAATCTTGAATAAAAATCAACAAAACTTACATGTACAGGGTGTCTTCTTGTGTTCATTAGCTATGTCAAGTTACAGCGAACTTCAGCAAAGTTTTACCTTACTACCCCTCTCTATATGAAAATAGGAAAATTGGCACAGTCTTAGGTACAGAACGCAAGTTTTTAATTGATTTTTATTCAAGATTTACGTTATATGCTATTAAATATTATACAGATCGTACGATTGGGCTACCTGTGGTTTGACAGCACAGCAAAACATCATGTGCATGTGCTGTTGATGAGATCTCCCCAGTTTCCCGCCGAAACTAAACGAAAACAGAGGCAATCACCCCTGTTTCTAATTTTAAGCGTGACGTATGCGTATTTACGTGAAATGTTTCGCGAAAAATAAGAAAACTAACTTAAATAAAGCCTAAGACTGTAACAGGTTGACTGGTGTTCTTAATTTGTAATTCACTGTGAGTTTACTAAATTTTTCAATTAAGTAGAAGGCCTGATGCCATGTGACGAAGTCCTGCAAGTAGCAACCTCTTGAACCACATTTTTCTTGCGCGAGCAAAGAACTGGAAAATATATATAAAATATTCAGAGATTTGCTAAAACATCAATTGAAAGTTCACGTACCCTTTCTTTACTCTGAGTTCTTGATCTCTGTCTGTCAAAACTATGCACGAAGGGCTGCTCTCATATCACATCTCTGTTTATCTGCCAATGTAAAATAAAGTTGGTCGATTACGAGAGAACAATTTACAAAGAGGAATTTTCAAAATGGTTATTAATAATCTGCGATGAAAAGTGTATTTCCATTACCTTTTAAAATAACATTCGAGCTCTAGCAGACGTAAATTATAGGTAATTCTATTTCTATAAGAACTCGGGCAGGTATAAAAAAATATTTTGGGTAGAACATTGACTAAGTTCTATTGTACCTTCACATGCTTGACTGAGTCGTTTTCTTTATTACGGTCCGCGGTTGTCGTGGTTGTCCCAGACGATCGGACCAATCCAAGGTCGACATTGCTGTTGCGATATCTACTAAAATGATCAATAGCACCGATACTGCACACACACTGAAAGAACACCTCAAAATTAGTCAAAATCCCAAATTTGAGAGTTATATATTGTATGGAAGCAGAGCTACGGTCCCTCAAAGTAAGACAATTTTCAGTACAGACATTTGTATGGGGGGGGGGGGGGGGGGGTGTTGCACCCCTTAAACAAACGTCTGTAAAAATAGCATACTTTACTTGACTATATATTGGCTTCTAGGCGAGATATACTCTCAAATGTGGGATTTTGACTAATTTTAAGGTACTCTTTTCAGCAGTATCTATCGGTCTATTGCTAAGTTAAACAGATATCGCAATGGCCAATTAAGGCGACTTTGGATTGGTCTATTCAAATTCGGTGGCTGAAAATATTATCCAAAGTCCCGGATACAAATGTGTCGGTCAGTAATTAAATGTACGTGAAAAAAAACAGAATGAAAAGGTCATGAACGTTTATTTTTAGATTTTGGCTGTTTTACAAGTTGTCAGTCTAAGTCCTTATTGACAATCTGTATATGCTCTCACTACGGATCGGAAGGACTGAACAAATGACAAAGACCAGAATCAACTGTCGATTCATAACCTATACATAAGACCTTTGAGGTATGTAACATTAAGACGAATACTTAGAATTAACTCTCTGTGAATAGAATGGATAGCGCCGGCTAGAAAAAGCTATGGCCTGTACTACATCATTCAGTCCATTTTCCATGCTCGAGGTCGAGCTCGTGCCATCCGGACACCAAACGAAACACCGCTGCATGGGGTCCTCGAATATGTTTATTTTCAGTTCCAAATTCAGGAAGGGCCAGGGGATACTACCCGGAAGTTTGGGGAACATGTATGCCGTCCATGTGAAAATCATACCCTATTCCAGACAAATAAAGGTAACATTTATAACACTATTTCAGGCTAATTAAAACAGCTCGAAAACCATATCCTTTGGGGCGACACATACTCCTATCGCTTACATATGGGAGTACTATTCCCCCTAACCCGGGTTCCAAATTCGGGGCTGGCATAAGAAGGCATTGAACCGGTCGTCTGCAAGGTTGAAATATACTTCATGATACTGCTGCCATCTTAGAGCAGATTTCATATGAGTGGGACAAACTACGGCATGTCCGTAACCGAGCTGTAACTGTGCTGTTCTGTAATAGCCTGCGTCGCATCCGAACTTCTATGCGAAATTATTGCAGTTTAAAGTCGAGTCATTGAATATTTTTGCCAAGCCATCACGCTTGGACCGGCCCGTTTACAAGGAGATAGGGTTACCCTAGCACTAGGGTTACCCTAGCGCTGGGTCATTTCCTCTTATTTTTAGCGATGTGTTTACAAGCAGGCGGGACAACTCAACTCGGCTGCCCGGGTTACCCTAGCGCTAGGGTTACCCTGTCTGAGAGCTAGGGTGACCCTAGCACTAGGGCTATGGTTTGGCCTTGTAAACGGTTTGCTAGGGTAACCCGCCTACCCGGGTCAACTCTGATTCTAGAGCCCAATTTCACATTGCAAGTTTCTGAAGTTCTCTAGCAATTAGTAGGTAACATAATAACATTCTAGGATACTAGACAGCTACAATAAAGGGCACCACAGAAAGAAGAATCGACGTTAATCCACCAAAACCCGCCAAAACTCTACTCGTGTCCGCCATGTTTTTTTTTCTATGCTTGAATGATTTTGGCGGCCGCGAGCCAAGCGGTTCCGACAGGCTACCAAAGAATCAGTAAAATCAAAATCACTTCCACAGATCCGGATAAAAATGAAAGAAAAGTGGAAGAGTAATATTAGTAGCACATGTTTTCATTCATTAGTATGACACTTCATAAGAAACGGCTTTTCAAATGAATATTTTTTTTTAAAGAGACTTCAACTGGCTTGTGTTGAGTTGGCCCGGGCTGAGTGAGTAGGGTAACCCCGGGGGGTAACCCTACATGAATAATTTTGCTTGTAAACCCGGGCTATCTTTGACCCTAATGCTAGGGTAACCCTAATGCTAGGGTAACCCTATCTCCTTGTAAACGGGCACTAAAAACAAATCGGGAAAAAGCACACACGCTTTTGGAGATTAGTTATCGTAGTATCACTGGACGAAATTTCAAAAATTTCCAGTAAATTCTTATATGCAATCAATTCACTTGAAGACTGCAGAAACGTTGAAAAATTGTAGCCGAGAAATGGCAATTTGAAGTTCAGCAACTGATTCACACCTACTAGAGCGGCTTCCATTCTCCAATCAGAAACAACCTCCTGGAGTCTCCCAAAATTTCAATATGTAAATATAATTACAAGCCATATCTGGTTGTTCAAAGAGTGGATAACGCTATCTACTGGATAGGGATTTATCCGGTGAAATAGGTAGTTAGGTTATTGTTTTCGTACTGCACGTTCTAAAGGTTGGGGTGTTTTGTATTGTTGGGTAAGACAATGCTGTGGCTCGTTTCGAGCGGTACAGGATGGCCCGTTTATCCGGTGGAAAGCGTTATCCACCCTTTGCACAACCGGGTCCTGCTGTTTATAATCACGCGGAGCTGACCTTACGCAAGTGTTTAAAACAAGGGGAATACCCGATAAGATATGCAGGACGATTCTACAGCACGGCATCAGAGCTTCTAAATGAGAACTGAGGTTAGTAAAGTGAATTCGAAAAGCTGGTGATTATCTTCCAGCATAATTAAACTTAGTTGCATCACGATAGCTCAGAGAGAATCACGGAACGGTACTATAAATTACAGGATTTTATTATTCCCCATAGCTTGGTGAATAATATAGGAAATCACATGAATGCCTGACGAGGTAACTCCACGAAAAATTGCACGAGAAAACCGGAATATGTCGTAATAAATTATACTCGTTTGCTGCGCTCACAAATATTTTAATTAGAGCTTGTTTAGAGCAGCCTTTGTGCCAAAAGTAGCACAAAACTATAGCTTAACCTTGACACAACTTGGTGCATGTACGGAAAACACTCCACTATAGACAGTCAAAAAACCGCCAAAATCAATGTGTTAAAGAAGTTTCACAGAAATTTAGCAGCTACGTGGGTGGTGTATATACGATAGTATTACTAGTCATTTCTGTATAATTAAATAGTGTAAGCCGTGTTCGGCAGAAAAGTTAATTATGGGACTAAGAGAAAGGAGCAAGGATTGAAGATTTTACTGTAGTGTCTTGCACCAACAAATGCCAAGACACTACAGAAAATACTGAAAAGCGGCAGATAAAAAGCTTAGCCGGGCGATAAAAATATCGAGCTTTCCGTTCAAAACATCGACTTCCCGCCATTTTGTTTATTATTTAAGCGTAGTCCACACGAGCAAGTTTTCCCTTGACAAGTTTTATTTGCTCGTGTAGATGACGAAAAATGACAAGTTTTTCCTTGACAAGTCTCCTTGTTGAAAAACTGGCGTGCCAGTTATTGAACAAGGCAACTTGTCTGACTTGTCAAGGAAAACTTGCTCGTGTGGACTACGCATTACGCTATATATATAGCTGTCCCTCCTCGGCGGGATTGCATGTAAAGGAGAGCTATATTTTAACCATCCTAGTAGGGTTACCCTATTTTCATTTAAAAAGGGCCTTAGAAAGAGAAACATAACTGACTAAGCTAATATTGGTAAAACTAAATAATTTTAACTTCTATGTGCATAAAATCCATTTTTAAATGAATCCAAAAAGAAACTAATCATTTTGCAGAAAAGCCTGTACTCTTTTTAAGGTTTCCGGCAGCAAGAGCACGCATATTTGTATTCACGTATTTAAAGTGCCCCTCAACCATTTTGCAATTTTTATATATATGAAACTTTGAAAGGTTTTGAGTACTTCTGCGAAGAATTTTTTTGGCTTACAGAGAATACTCTGTGTTCTATGCTTGTTTGAAATGGTGAAAATGTGACCTCTCCTGACCCATGACCGTGTAAGAAAAAGCCTGGGTCGATTCCCTATCTTACGTCACCTCATTAATGCATTATTGTCCATGACGCCTTTCTATCACAACAGACTGTATATATTCTCTAGCCTCCTCCGCAGGCATCTCTAATTTATGAAGAAATCAGAGTATGGGCTCCCTGTGGCAGGTGAAGAAAAGAGAGGGAGATTGGAGCCGATTTTTCGCCCCAGGGTCCCTCGCACGCCCACATGTTTGTCCACAGGGTTCCCAACCTTACTATTTCTTACTAACTAGAGATGCCTGCGGAGGAGGCTATATATTCTCTTTATATCGATGTTGTTGTGATAGAAAGGCGCCATGAAGAATAATGCATTAATGAGGTGACGTAAGATCAAGAATCGACCCAGTCTTTTTCTTACTTTTTCTTATGGGTCAGGAAAGGTCACATTTTCACCATTTCAAACAAGCATAGAACACAGAGTATTCTCTGTAAGCCACAAATTTCTTCGCAGAAGTATTCAAAGCCTTTCAAAGTTTCATATATATAAAAATTGCAAAAGGGTTGAGGGGCACTTTAAGTATTCACGGCGGTGGAAGGCTAACTTACCATTATCAAAAGCTATTTTATTGTACATGTTTTCTCGCTTTCTCGGCCCAGTGGGTCCAACATCGCGGCTCTTTTACATCACCCATTCCGTCTCTATCGGCATTTGGCTCTCAGATGCCGCAAAGAGGCGAATACAGTAGCCACTATTGTTTCGCGTACGTCATCACCTAACCGTAAAGCTCACTTGAGAAGTGCCGAGGTACTTGAGTGGCTCTTGAGCCTCCCGCCTTCATAGACAATTAAAACAGGCCAGGAATCGAAAACAACTTCATCGGATTGCAATATTAATAAATGAAGTTCCATTGTCAAATAGAAAGTTTCAATGTAGTTAGTTATCTTATTTTAATAGCTGTCGCATGTGCGAAAATGTGTTTATCAATCGTTCAGTGATATCAGTCAGTAATTTATCCATTGGGACTCATCTCATGTGTGCTCAACGAGAAGTCTTTTATAGCAGCGGTTAAATCAAGAGAAACCGTTGTTTTGTTGGTGAGATTTCGGCGCGGCGTTCGGCCTCGTTTGACCTAACCAGCCTAACATCTTTGTCAGTGTTTGTACTTTTAATATTTCTTTGGAACACCATTAAAACACAGAGTACATAACTTCACATATATATCTACTAACTTTCTTAACACATTTGCCAAGGATAAATGATTATTGGTCCAAAATGTTTTACAATTTATGAGAATTACTCAACCATAATAAAAATTGACGCTTGAAAGACAGCGGAATCTTCAGGTTTTATTCATCGGCTTTAAAGTTTACCAAACTTTCGTCGGTTCAGATATTTTCCCGATTACTAAACTGGCGTTTAACAATTACTTTTTGACTTCTAAAGAATAATACAGATTCCTTCTTATTGTTTCCAAAGGGGCAAGACAAAACCGAAGTATTAGGGTATTTGCGGTTGACCAATATACGCAATGAAAGGGAACATATAAGAAGACGCAAACAACATTGAAGGCTGCGGAGTTCGACAAAATCCACCAGTGGCAGCTTACGAAACAGTGCCTCCAAACTCAATTATCGAGTACCCTGCAAGACTCAACTGCTATGAAATTTAGACTCGTAAGTAATTAATTTTACTTCAAATTATGTTTTATAGGAAAATAGTTACCAGTGTTTCTTGGCTTTGGATTGTGAGATTTTTGCTTTTAATTTTAAGTGCTCTTTAGAACACTTTGCAATACGGCAAAATCTAGTCACTTGTCGTCGGTGTTGTTCTCGTATTATTACACATAAAACTGTACAGTGCATGACCCATTAACTATATTTTTATTGTGAGAAAATGTTGAACTGTCGTGAAATCGTATAGACAAGATTTTTGAAGCGAATTGAATGATTGATCGGTTTAAATTGTTGACCCGGTTGGGGGAAATAAATTGTACAAAACGACGATAATAGCAAAACAAACAAAACGAAACGAAACAAACACGCTAATTACTTGACGTTTGGGTTATCCGTTTTGCATTTTAGATTAAGAAGAAATAGTATAGTCAATGCTCAGCTTTTTCGTGGCCGATTTCAAAGATAGTTGAATTTTATAAAGATATTGAACCATCAAAAAAGCTTATATTTATATTTACATATGCTAAGTCATGATAAGCTATGACACTTGTAGTTTCTAATGGTAATAGTTGCCTGGGTTGCAATCTCTTCTCTTGAGAAATTCATCTGGGAAGAAAAACCATGCTCTACTTGAAGTGCTGGCTTGTTGTCGCCACATATTTATAATACAGACTTAGTCTTAGCATCCTAAGAACGCGCGATTTCATTGGCTTAAAATGCTGAGCTATCGTGGAGAAACGCGTAGATGGAATTTTATATTATAAAACAAATAGAATATGATTTTCCCATGTCCTATTAAAACATAATGCACTTTCGAGGTCTTGAAAAGCTGCCAATGTACTCGCTCGTGCAGGCTTCTGTGTTCCAATAAAAGGCGAAGGAGAGAGGAGACTGGAGAGGAGATAGCCTTTGTTGTTATCGGTTGACAATCTCACTTTCATGCGTTGAGGTGCAAATCATAGTTAATAGAGAAAACACGGCAAACCGGTTTTGTTGGGCTGTTGGTGAGCCAATGAAAAATGATTACATCTAGCGCTCACGGTTGCGCCTGGTAATGAGTAGATTATCCAATCAGGAACGAGATTTAAATTCTGAACCTAGTGAGATTCTCAACGGATAACAGCAGAAGCTCTTCTCTTTCTTCTCTGTCTCTCCTCTTCTTCCCCTTTTATTTATTCGAGCTTCTGGTACCATAGTTAATAGAGGGATGGTTACGAAATCCGGCAAACTTCAAAGGGGCTAACAAAGGCGCTGCGATTTAAGTTGGAAGGGTGTAAGACAAAAGATTGTGCACGGACATAGTTCATTAGCGTCCCCAGTACGACTGAACCCACACGTTTCTATTGGCTGATTCATTAACATATTGGAATTTCTATCGTGTTTTGTGCACGGTCACGGTTGAAAAAAGCGAACAAAGACATATAAGGGGCCGACCATTTGACTTTTGTGCTCGATTTTTTTTCTTTAGCAGTGTTGTTGCACGCATTTTTTTTGCGAAAAAAGCGGAGCCAGAACAAAGCTTTTCCGCTTGCAGGATATTTTTTTTCAACACACCCCCCCCCCCCCCCCCTCAAAAGTTAAATGGTCGGCCCCTAACATTAACATATTGGAATAAAGGCATATAACAAAGAAGGTCGCTGGGTTTCCTAACCATTCCACTCTGGTTAACTATGCTGGCCCCAGGGTGTTCCCCAGGGTAGCTTGTGGTACATTTTTTCAGTATAGAACATGGAGAGCCATCTTCTATTTCACTGAAGACAGTATATTATTTCTACCAGTGGCTAATCCATGACCATTTTATTTCTCACACTGAAGGTCGCCTTCGGGATGTGTTTTCTGGTGTCCGCTGTAGCAATACCACGCCACAAGACACGCCTAGCTCGTTCTAGTGAGAAGACGCTGATCAATAATATAGCCACACTGCAACTCGGTATGAAGCACAGGAATTTTGCAACCCCTTCTCATACCCGAAAGGCAAACATATACTGCAAACTCGGTTTTTATTTGGCTATAGCCAAAGGTGGCGTTCTAAGAGGTGCTAATGCTACATTTTGTCAGAAAAACAAATACCGATGTAAGTATAATTTTAATGATATTCAGTTCTCTGCGAAAAATACTCCGGGTAGGAATTTTGGGTGGGGTGTGCCGCTCGGGTCTAAAAAATCTGACCCCATTTCAGACCAAAATATATCATTTCCCATATCCTTTTCCAGACTGACCTAGAAAATCTGTCCCTATTTCATGTACCATTTAAAGGAGAACTGAACCCAAGAATCTACCCGACGTTCATACAAACATGTATTCGGAATTAATAAGTTCTACTATTTTATTTTTCTGTGTTGCGCGTCTATGAAAAGAAAATCTGAAAACCTTCCTCACAAAATGGAATGAGTTACAAAGCGATTCCCAAGCTTGAATCCTACAGCCAACACTCCGAAAAAAATTTTTGAACCGCCTGCAAGTAGGCTATATACCCTTTGGGCCGGCACATACCCGTATAGCTTATACATGGCAGTAGCCCCCCTCCCCCACCCCGGAGGGAACATCATGATCATATTTCCACGGGGTCATGAGTATAGGGATGAACTCAGTGCGGGAGGTCGGGGGATCGAATCCCGGCCGCGTCCTTGGGCAGGGACGTTTATAAGCCGTTGGCCTTGTCTCCTTCTACTTCTAATCAGTATTCGAAGGAGACGTGAAAGAACCTGTTGTACTACTCGAAAAAGAGCAGGGGATTGTCACCCGGTACAGCAGCCTGGCCATTGCACTAACCACACTCAACATTGTAAACTGCGTGGCAGCTATTAGCGCCGTGAAGCAGTCTGAAATCATTCACTGACGGGATATGTCAGTCATATGTAAAGCGCCATGAAACTGTGGTTGATATGGCGCTATATAAATATGGCCATTATTATTATTATTATTACTTGGTTACATCAGTTTCCGAAATTGTTGAATATCGATTTGGGGTTAAAAAACGTATTATTTGATGAGGAAATGAGTTACAGTACATTTATATCAATTCCAAACCTGCCCATCCCCCCGACCATACGTGGGGCATTTGACATTTTGGAGTCAGAACGCCGGTTGCAAATGCCCCACCGTGGGGCATTGGAACGAGTGCAAATATCTTATAAAATTCGCTATTTTGATTTTCTGACCAATTCCCAACCCTGCCAAATTTACTTTGCTGGCAAATGCCCCAACCCCGGGACAGAAATTCAAATGCCCCACGTATACCCGGGGGGAGGGGGGGGGGGGGGCATGGGCAGGTACGGACGGTTTGGAATTGATAGAGCCATAAATATAATCCTAGATTGAAATATGATAGCTCTTAACAAGAGAACTAGCTAGAATCTTCGGTTAAACTTTAATCCACGCTAATCGGGCTTCGAACAACATGTTTTTACCCCTTAATCCACAACTACTTATTACCAAAATTCGTTTAATTTTGAGCCTAAAAATTTGCTCCTACAATGGAGCGGATCGCAATTTTATTTCACAGAGCATAGAAGCTTATTAACTCTTACTTGTATTTTCGTCGCAATTCCAGGTTTATTCTATTTACAATCGTATGGCACAAGTCTCATTAGGATACAGAATGTCAGGACTAGACGATACATAGCGGTCAACCGAGCTGGAACAATCTATACCACAGTGAGTACATGTGAATGGCGTGTTTAACCAATGTGTCAAAATACAACTAAATACCACAAAGGAAAGTGGAGAGCAGTTTTGTAAGTTCTCGTGTCTAAAATCCCGGTTACCCGGTCTGTTGTGTGGGAGGTCGAGGGTTCAAATTCCGGCCGGACCAACACTGCGCCATTACATAATCCAGCAGTAACCGGCTAAACGGTCAGACCACAGGCTAGCCATCCTCACATTTTGTGCATTTGTCATTGATATCATGTCTTTAGTGTTAATCCTATAGTTATTATTTCTTATCAGAGTCCCCGAAACTCACTCATGTAACCGATTATGAAATAAAATGTCGTTTTGACTTGATTCTGTGTACGTGATTTTAGTTCGGTTGTTTACGCGCGCGCTCATAATATAGCTCGAGCTTCCTGTGGCTCAGGTTGTTTACATACCGCTCGGGCTTCCTGTGGCTCATCTCGCTATGTTTTTGTAGTAAACAACCTGAGCCACAGGAAGCCCAAGCTGTATTATGAGCGCGCGCGTAAACAACTGAACTAAAATCAACACGTACACAGCAGAATCAAGTCAAAACGATATTTTATTTCATAATCGGTTACATCAGATGAATGAGTTTCGGGGACTCTGATAAGAAACAATGGAATAACAGAAAGACATGATGGTTAGCCTGTGGATAAACAAGTGAGCCTGGTTACAAAGCATGTCGAATGACTGCGTGCATGGAATGATTGCTCTATGCACGTAACACTGAAATCGGTTGTAACGAATCACGTAAAACCTTAATATTCTCGTTTAAATCTTATTTTTATTAATTTTTATTTAGTATTTTATTAACTTATTATGCTAGGATCATTTTAATTGACCCATCCCCCTACTAATCTATCCTGCACTTTTTTTAATCAGAAAATTCGGAAGCTCGAAACACTGCTACATCAACGTCTCCTGTCGTCTGGGTTTACAGTTTTTTGGTCCTTTGCACATCATGGGAAGAAGAGGAAATCCACAAATTGGTATCTAGGAATGAAAAGAACTGGCGCTGCTAAAAACGCCTCCAAAACTTCAATGACTCACAAGTCCGGTCATTTCTTTGTTTTATATTAAATATTAAAGATATTGCTGTTTTTATTTAAATGAATACGGGAGCGAGCGAGGTCTTTTACGGCAGTTATAATGTCGAAAATGAACACAGTTTGGAAGGAACATTGACAGAATATTGTCAGTACCGAAACCATCCAGGATGATATTGAAAGAAGAACGCTGAAAATTGGAAAGACGAGATGGTAAATCACTGGCGAAGTTAGAATGGATTTTGTATCAGTGTTGCATAAAGCTCATGCGTGTTGAGCGCGAAGCGCGATCGAGCCGCACGCGCTTATCAACATACAGCTGGGACCACACCGCGGCAAAACGTCACGAGCATTCGTTTTGACGAGACCACCGCACGCGTCCACCCCAGTTTCCCGCCGAAACTAAAAGAAATACAGAGGCCTTCTGACCCGTGTTTTTAGTTTTTCATACGTACGCGTATTTACATGAAATGTTTCGTGAAAAAACAAGAAAACTACTTAAAAGCTAATTCTAAGACTTCAACAGGTTTAAGTTTTCTTAATTTGTAATTCACTAGGAGTTGGCACATACCCTTATGGCTTCGATGCGAGTAACCCCCTTCCCGGGATTGTAGCATTTATTATTTATTCTAGGATTCAATGTTATTGTAAAGACAACAGAAAAGCTTCCAAAGACAAAACAATATATTTTAAATAATTGAGACTTGTATTTATTTGGAAAGAAAAAGAATAAAGAAAAAGAGTGAATGAGTCATCTAAAGGTGTAAATATTATTAAATGGCAACATTGAAATCGTAAGAATGTTCGCAGCGCTAGCAGTGAAGAAAACGAATACAGTCGAGCTTTTCGGCAGTGCTTGACGGGGCAAAAAGGTGATAAAATTCCTGAAACCCACAGAAAAGAAAAGCAGCCAGAGTATGCGTTCGACTAGCCTGTGAACAGGCTCTTCCCTCCCTTCTCCCCCCCAAGAGCCACTGGAGAAAATCTGAGATTATCTCAGTGATGGATGATGACGACTCAATTGAATGAAAAATATTATATATACTGCATAAAAAAGAAAGTCAGTACAGCTTGTTTTCGGATTGGGCAACCTGTGCCATTTTGACCGCGCGTCACAGGTAGCTCAATCCGGAAAAAAGTCTGAAATAAATTAGGGCGTTATATTTGTGTTTTTATCTTAGAGAAAGTTGAAAGATTAATTCCATTGGAACTGCACCTGTAAGGTGCTGTTACACTATAGGTAATGTTTTGTGTAATTTTGCGTGGTGTTAGCCGTGGCGATAGACAAGTTGCACGAAACATTGCCTAGTGTATGTAACAGCTCCTTTAATAACAATTGCATCCACCTTGTAGCGATTTACCCGAGCCGAGGCAAATTTAGGGTTCGATAGAATCCCCCTTTCTCGATCGAACTTCCCTTTCTCTCAATCGGATCCCCCTTCTCGATTGAACCCCCTTGCTCTCCCTCCCTTTTATACCTCCCCTACTCCCCCCCCCCCCCCCCCCCCTCCTCTCCCTCTCCTGGTTTATTCTCAGTTAGTCTGGATCAAATTTGGCTATGATAGATGTTAAGGTTAGCTGTGTGAACAATGTGAAAGGGAGGTAAAAGTCATTTAACAGTGCTCAGAAAAACAAATTAACCATGCAAGTGGCATTTTTACCAGGAAGTAATGGGCTCCTGTTTTTACCCAACAACAAAAATAAGCCAACACTTGTCAAACATATATTTATTTATTTCATGTTTTGTGAAACTAGTTACAGTTTTGTTTGGACTCCTTATAATATATTTTCCTATTTACACTTATTTCACTGTCATATTTGGAATGTTCCTCGCCTCATGGCACCAGGCTTAGAGAAGACAAACAGACTAGTTTATGAAATTGGCTACGTAGATCATATCACGTTTATGTTACACTATATTCTTCATAGCTTTTAGTAGCTTTGTTGAAAAGAAGTTACCGAGTGTTATTTTTAGCTTGGCGTTAAACATCGTAACAAATAGCCCGACACACCCCGCGGCACATTCGTTTATGATGTAATATGGGTGTGGGGGGTACCGGCTCCGTTCTGAAGCGCACACCGCACAAACATATCCATATATTATACGAGTGCCCCCCCCCCCCCCCCCCCCCCCCCCCCCCCCCCCCCCCCCCCCCCCGCTATCCCGCTGAACACCAGCGGCAAAGTAGGCTATTCATAGCTCCCTGCATCACTGTAGTTCAACTTCTACACCTTCTTGATGAAAATCCGTCGTGAAACAGAAATACGTATACAACCAGACCAGACCGTGAGCTGCTGAATACATTACTGTCTACAGTTTGGCCTGGGCACCAGTGGACTCGCCCAATGCCAAGGTGTTCTCGAGGACGAACCTGGCCACGTCACATGACGTCCAGTAGGACACGTGGGATGTAACCGCTGACCAGTAGTTACTTTCCATGTAGCCTTCTCTTAAGACGTAATCGAAACGGTCGCTCAAAACTACAGGGGAAATAGGGAACAAAGAGTGGTTACCGTACTGTACAGAAATATCTGATTAGTGAAGAAACTTAATGTTGAAGTGGCATACCCCTTCTGTAAGTCCGTGAGAATATTATCTTGTTCCTCCCCTTCCACTTCCATTTCTTCTCGTTTCAGTCTCCGCTCGAATAAGATAATATCCCCGATCCTCATGGACTCAGGAGGGAAAAGGGAGAGGGCTGGCAGTATAAGTTTCCTTCACTAGTGATTGACAGTTTAAATCCTTTTGTAATACTTTTCCCCTTCCAGACACTCTCTTTGCAGAGCTACCAACGAATTTCTGGTGTGATATACTTAAACATGTAAACTAAAGCCTACATGATCTGTGGTTACATAGAGCGGTTTTCAGTTGAGTGTAGTAAAACCAAACGCAAATTACCCACAGCCGGCCAATCATAGGAGCGAGTAATCACAAGTAACTCATAAATGGCTTCCCTGTGAGCCAATGACAAACCAAAGCAAAGGTAAAACCAATTTGTGTTTGGTTTTACTTTGGATTCTGATTGGTTGGTTTACTTTCTCAGCCAATAGGAGAGCTTAGTAAACGCAAAACCAAAACACTTCCGACACTCAATTGAAATCCGCTCTAAAAGTAAGTCTAGTTCCATTTGGGCATTTACTGCAATCAGACCTGAAACAACATGCTACTCGCACGCACGCAAACAAACATCGCTAACCCCTGGAGAACGCTTTCTGTTGCCAGAAAGTATCGGAGGGGGTCAAGGCGGTTAGCAAACTATTGTTATTCGAATGCCTTAGGTTTCCACTACTTTCATTTTTCATCCGACGTATACCCACATTAGGTTACTTAGCAATGCGTCCTACAAGAGACAAGAAAACAAAGCTCACCTTTGCTCGGAACAACGATGTACTCGCATTTTTGTTTCTTCTTTGAATCCTGTACCGTCGCTCCATCTTCACTACTTTCCCCCTCCCACTCAGCAGCCTTGACCGCCTTTCTTGGGACACCAAACCAACTTGACATCCAGCCACCTTTCTTCTCCTCTCCCACCCCACCCCCGTTAGCAGCACTTTGGCTTCCTTCTTGTTGATCCATGTTTCCTTCTCCCAGAGGAACTGCGTGACCAACAATGACCATTTCATCCTGGTTGTCACTGTCGCTGTTTGAGTTCGATCGGCTTCTAGGTTCCTCAGGGGATGACTTTTGTTTGGAGTAACCGACTCTGTAGTTGAAGATCTTCCATCCGCCTTTGTCAGTGGCAGGTTTCTTATCTTCAGCGTACCCTACTTTCTGTTTGTCGAAGCGGTGGAGTTGAATGGGTGGAATGGAGGAGTAATCCACACTGATGAGCGGCTCCAGACGATAAGCCTAAGAAATTACTCAAACGAATCAGCAGTTCACCAATTGAAAGCCTAATGTCTCATTCAATTCCAAACCTGCCCGATCCAACCCCGGACATATGACGTCAAAGTGATGTCATACGCGCAACACAACAATCAGCGTGGCACACTGTTTCGCGCGAACCTCGCAAGGATAAATATAACTTTCTTCTTTTGTACGAGAAGAGGTTTTTAGAAGAAATATGCCTACAAGGTGTTGTGTTGTACAGGCTGATATATATCACAAATACAATACTATGGGCGCATTTCTTTTGGGACTAGACGATAATCGTGTTCTTTTGGGACTATTCCGGAATAAGAATAGCTGGACTAGACGATAATCGTGTTCTTTTGGGACTATTCCGGAATAAGAATAGCTGGACCAGACGATAATCGTGTTCTTTTGGGACTATTCCGGAATAAGAATAGCTGGACCAGACGATAAGACTATTCCGGAATAAGAATAGCTGAACCAGACGATAATCGTGTTCTTTTGGGACTATTCCGGAATAAGAATAGCTGGAATTGACGATAATCATGTTCTTTTGGGACTATTCCGGAATAAGAATAGCTGGACTAGACGATAATCGTGTTCTTTTGGGACTATTCCGGAATAAGAATAGCTGGACCAAACGATAATCGTGTTCTTTTGGGACTATTCCGGAATAAGAATAGCTGGACCAGACGATAAGACTATTCCGGAATAGGAATAGCTGGAATTGACGATAATCGTGTTCTTTTGGGACTATTCCGGAATAAGAATAGCTGGACCAGACGATAATCGTGTTCTTTTGGGACTATTCCGGAATAAGAATAGCTGGACCAAACGATAATAGTGTTCTTTTGGGACTATTCAAGATAAGAATAGCTGGACCAGACGATAAGACTATTCCGGAATAGGAATAGCTGGAATTGACGATAATCGTGTTCTTTTGGGACTATTCCGGAATAAGAACAGCTGGACCAAACGATAATCGTGTTCTTTGGGGACTATTCCGGAATAAGAATAGCTGGAATTGACGATAATCGTGTTCTTTTGGGACTATTCCGGAATAAGAATAGCTGGACCAGACGATAATCGTGTTCTTTTGGGACTATTCCGGAATAAGAATACCTGGACCAGACGATAATCGTGTTCTTTTGGGACTATTCCGGAATAAGAATAGCTGGACCAGACGATAATCGTGTTCTTTTGGGACTATTCCGGAATAAGAATAGCTGGACCAGACGATAAGACTATTCCGGAATAAGAATAGCTGGACCAGACGATAATCGTGTTCTTTTGGGACTATTCCGGAATAAGAATAGCTGGACCAGACGATAAGACTATTCTGGAATAAGAATAGCTGGAATTGACGATAATCGTGTTCTTTTGGGACTATTCCGGAATAAGAATAGCTGGACCAGACGATAAGACTATTCCGGAATAAGAATAGCTGAACCAGACGATAATCGTGTTCTTTTGGGACTATTCCGGAATAAGAATAGCTGGAATTGACGATAATCATGTTCTTTTGGGACTATTCCGGAATAAGAATAGCTGGACTAGACGATAATCGTGTTCTTTTGGGACTATTCCGGAATAAGAATAGCTGGACCAAACGATAATCGTGTTCTTTTGGGACTATTCCGGAATAAGAATAGCTGGACCAGACGATAAGACTATTCCGGAATAGGAATAGCTGGAATTGACGATAATCGTGTTCTTTTGGGACTATTCCGGAATAAGAATAGCTGGACCAGACGATAATCGTGTTCTTTTGGGACTATTCCGGAATAAGAATAGCTGGACCAAACGATAATAGTGTTCTTTTGGGACTATTCAAGATAAGAATAGCTGGACCAGACGATAAGACTATTCCGGAATAGGAATAGCTGGAATTGACGATAATCGTGTTCTTTTGGGACTATTCCGGAATAAGAACAGCTGGACCAAACGATAATCGTGTTCTTTGGGGACTATTCCGGAATAAGAATAGCTGGAATTGACGATAATCGTGTTCTTTTGGGACTATTCCGGAATAAGAATAGCTGGACCAGACGATAATCGTGTTCTTTTGGGACTATTCCGGAATAAGAATACCTGGACCAGACGATAATCGTGTTCTTTTGGGACTATTCCGGAATAAGAATACCTGGACCAGACGATAATCGTGTTCTTTTGGGACTATTCCGGAATAAGAATAGCTGGACCAGACGATAATCGTGTTCTTTTGGGACTATTCCGGAATAAGAATAGCTGGACCAGACGATAAGACTATTCCGGAATAAGAATAGCTGGACCAGACGATAATCGTGTTCTTTTGGGACTATTCCGGAATAAGAATAGCTGGACCAGACGATAAGACTATTCTGGAATAAGAATAGCTGGAATTGACGATAATCGTGTTCTTTTGGGACTATTCCGGAATAAGAACAACAACAACAATCTTTTATTGGCTCACACTATAAATTACAAGAATGATATAAAATACATTATAAGTTATAAAAGGACAAGACAAAGGAAAATAGAATGTTTGTTTGAGCCTAGAGGCTAAGGGAACCGTGAGGTTTTCGAGTTAGCCCCTAGTAGCTATCTAAAGTTTGTTGTTTTTTTATATATAAAAGAAGCAGCAAGGAAGAGGAACTGGGACTAATAAGTAATGTTTAGTGTAAAGGTAACTAATGACTTTTAAAAATGAAGAACGTATCTATTTAAGTTTCTTTGGGCGTTGTTCTGACAGTAAATAATGTTTTATTTCTTTGGTAAAGAAAAATGTACTGAGGTCTTTCAGATGGTGAGGTATCTCGTGCCAAAGATCAATTGCCTGGTAGGAAAACATTTGTTTTCCAGTATTTGTACGAACACGTGGTTTACATAAATTTTGTTTGGATGCATACCTTGTGTTGTATGTATGCCGGTCACTGGCATATTGAAAAAGATCATCAAATAGGCTTGGCAAAAGCCTTTATGCCACAAATGCGTAAATTTGAGGGCGTGGAGGCGGTAAACATTATTTACAGTTAGAATGTCTAATAGGTTTAGGAGAGGGAGAGCGCTTTCAGTATTGGGTCCAGACGTTACTGTAAAAAACATTAATCTTAGGACCTTATTTTGCTTAGATTGTAATTTTTGTAAATGCGTTTTGTAAGCACTTCCCCAAGCTATTACAGCATATGATAGATAGGGGTAGATAAGGTTATAGTAAATTTGTTTAAGTTGATGAATAGAGAGATAGTGCCTTAGTTTTGAAACGATGCCAATATTCCGTGAAATACGAGAGCAAATGTAGGAAATGTGATATTTCCAAGATAGCGAATCGTCGATCATAACACCGAGATATTTTATATGATCTTTTTTCTCTAATACGTGGCACGATCCATCTGTGTTCTTTAACTTGATTTCTATATTTCCATCTCTTTTTCTGGAAGATTTTATTACCATGTAATTTGTTTTTGTAAAATTAATAGAAAGTTTGTTTACATCGCACCATTCCTTGATTTTTTCCAATTCAGAATTAACTAACGTTTCGAGGCTTTTAAGGTCACGAGCTGAGGCAAAGAGATTTGTGTCATCTGCAAATATTCTAAAAGTCAGGATCTCCGAGCAGTTGGGTAGATCATTGATGTAAATTAAGAATAGTAAGGGTCCTAATGTACTACCTTGTGGAATTCCACAAATCATCACTTGCTTTGGTGACTCTGTGTGCCCTATAGCTACATATTGTTGTCTGTTTGCAAGATAACTTGCAAACCATTTCAAGGGAATCCCTCTAATTCCGTACGATTCTAATTTCTTCAGTAGTATTTGGTGGTTTACAGTGTCGAAAGCTTTCGAAAAGTCTAAAAATACCCCACAAGTGTATAAATTATTGTCTATTGCTTTTCGTAGACTATCCGCAATTTCACTAACAGCTTGTGCTGTTGAGTGACCTTTCCTAAATCCAAATTGACATTGGAAAAGAATATCATGTTTTTCAATGTAATTAATGAGTTGCTTATATACAAGCTTTTCAAAGATTTGCGTTAAAGCCGACAAGGTAGAAATAGGGCGAAAGTTTGTTGGGTCCGTTAATTTGCCCCCTTTATCAACAGGGGTTACTTTGGAGACTTTTAAAACATCAGGAACAATGCCTTGTAACAAAGATTCGTTAAATATTAATGTTAATGCTTCAGAAATATGGTTTCCCGCAAGCTTTATACATCGCTGCGGTACACCAATACATGATTTTTTCAAATTGATATTTGCAATGGCGTCATAAATCTCCTGCGTACAGATACCTCGAAACGTAAAGCTCATTTGAAATGATCGTGTAATGTAACAAGTAGGATTCGTATCCGTTCGAGGAAGTTTATCCGCCAGGTTGCGTCCTACGTTTATATAATAAGTGTTTAGCTGGTGACAGATACTAGCCTTGTCTATATAACATTTGTTATTATAGATAAGTTTTTTGATTATCGGTTGTGAATTGGTCTTTCTGTTTATGAGCATTCCAATAAGTTTCCATGTAGTTTTTAAGTTCTCCTTATGCAAATCAAACTGTGTCCTGAAATAGTTCTTTTTAGATATCTCTTTGATTTTGTTCAACTTGTTATTATAAGCTTTGTATTTCTTAACCTTTTCTTGGTCTTTACTTAGGAAGTGCGTCTGAAAGAGTTTTTGTTTTCTCTTAATAGACCAGACGATAATCGTGTTCTTTTGGGACTATTCCGGAATAAGAATAGCTGGACCAGACGATAAGACTATTCTGGAATAAGAATAGCTGGAATTGACGATAATCGTGTTCTTTTGGGACTATTCCGGAATAAGAATAGCTGGAATTGACGATAATCGTGTTCTTTTGGGACTATTCCGGAATAAGAATAGCTGGACCAAACGATAATCGTGTTCTTTTGGGACTATTGCGGAATAAGAATAGCTGGACTAGACGATAATCGTGTTCTTTTGGGACTATTCCGGAATAAGAATAGCTGGAATAGACGATAATCGTGTTCTTTTGGGACTATTCCGGAATAAGAATAGCTGGACCAGACGATAATCGTGTTCTTTTGGGACTATTCCGGAATAAGAATAGCTGGACCAGACGATAATCGTGTTCTTTTGGGACTATTCCGGAATAAGAATAGCTGGACCAGACGATAAGACTATTCCGGAATAAGAATAGCTGGAATAGACGATAATCGTGTTCTTTTGGGACTATTCCGGAATAAGAATAGCTGGACCAGACGATAATCGTGTTCTTTCGGGACTATTCCGGAATAACAATAGCTGGACCAGACGATAAGACTATTCTGGAATAAGAATAGCTGGAATTGACGATAATCGTGTTCTTTTGGGACTATTCCGGAATAAGAATAGCTGGACTAGACGATAATCGTGTTCTTTTGGAGTGGGACTATTCCGGAATAAGAATAGCTGGAATAGACGATAATCGTGTTCTTTTGGGACTATTCCGGAATAAGAATAGCTGGACTAGACGATAAGACTATTCTGGAATAAGAATAGCTGGAATTGACGATAATCGTGTTCTTTTGGGACTATTCCGGAATAAGAATAGCTGGACCAAACGATAATCGTGTTCTTTTGGGACTATTGCGGAATAAGAATAGCTGGACTAGACGATAATCGTGTTTTTTTGGGACTATTCCGGAATAAGAATAGCTGGACTAGACGATAATCGTGTTCTTTTGGGACTATTCCGGAATAAGAATAGCTGGACCAGACGATAATCGTGTTCTTTTGGGACTATTGCGGAATAAGAATAGCTGGACTAGACGATAATCGTGTTCTTTTGGGACTATTCCGGAATAAGAATAGCTGGAATAGACGATAATCGTGTTCTTTTGGGACTATTCCGGAATAAGAATAGCTGGACCAGACGATAATCGTGTTCTTTTGGGACTATTCCGGAATAAGAATAGCTGGACTAGACGATAATCGTGTTCTTTTGGGACTATTCCGGAATAAGAATAGCTGGAATAGACGATAATCGTGTTCTTTTGGGACTATTGCGGAATAAGAATAGCTGGACTAGACGATAATCGTGTTCTTTTGGGACTATTCCGGAATAAGAATAGCTGGACCAGACGATAATCGTGTTCTTTTGGGACTATTCCGGAATAAGAATAGGTGGACTAGACGATAATCGTGTTCTTTTGGAACCTATTCCGTTTTCGGAATGAACAGAATAGCATTGTTCATCATGCATGCTGCTCCCGATAGCAGAATAAACAGAATGAACAGAATACGGTTTACTTGGAAGAGGCAAAATGCCGCGTTCTTTTGGGAATTTTTGGCGGGAAACCTCTGGCGCGTACGCATGCGTCCCGACGGAGTTGTTCGCTCCCAGATCACCTCGGCGTGAAGAACATTCCGTTTTCGGATCTGTTCGTGTTCTTTTGGGCATTAGTATTCCGTGTATTCTGTTATTCCTACATCGGAATAAGAATAGTCAGAATATTCCAGCTATTCTTATTCCGGAACATCCCAAAATAACACGATTATCGTCTATTCCAGCTATTCTTATTCCGGAATAGTCCCCCCAAAACTAGACTTTCTCAAAGTCCTTCTTAGCCACCCGCACGAAGGACTTTTCCCACTTGCAGCGCGCCAAATTTATAGGTTGATTTTTCAACCGGAGGCGTGGCTTATGACGTACTAAGATTTGCCGAATCACAAAGCGTCAATTCTTCAGGCATTGTATGTTGACGTGTCAAGTCAGTCGACCGTGGATGTGGTATTTACAATTTGATTGTACCCAGGAAGAGTTTGTCAAAGGCGCGAAATGTAAGCTCCACTCCTGAAACGTGTTTTCGCGCCAAAACGTAATGCCCCGATTCAATTTCCTGCAAGTGAAACAAGTCGAACTCGCCTCTCGCTTTGATTCTCGCGCTCACTTTTTGACCCAGTATATAAATCGCTTACCCAGTGACTCAGCGAGTTCGACTTGGAGCAAGTCTACCCCAAAACGTGCCCTATGTCATATATACTTCTCAAGAATCCGACTCACCACAGGATCGGCTGGATGGTAGATGTTGTGCATCTTCTTACAGACAGACTTTGGAAGCACGTGGTCCTCTACGTCATCCTGCGGTCTGAGGCCACGCAGCGCGAGGAACACTGCCAGGGGGGAGCCGATACAAAACAGGTTTTCTACCTACGACAGTTGGAATAACAAGGTCACGTATAAAGTAAAGTCATTTTATTTATAGAGTGTAACCGTTTACCGCGTACGTGAAGCTCAGTAATCTAACACGTGCCGTCCTACGGTTTTAAGTCCTCATCCGGGAAAATATGAAGGTCTAACCATTTACTGTTGGATAACGTAAAGGTAGCACCTTCTGCTCAGGTTTTTTAAGACCCTAAGTGTTTGTCTGGCCCGAACACTCGACCTCCCGCACGTCGCACGGGCGGTTAACCAGCCGTGAGATTACAGGATTCAAAGGGAAGGGTCACTAGGTCAGGTTCTCTGTCACATGCCGGAAGGAGAGGGGAATGGAAACGAGGAGTGAAGGGAATCGTATAATTTACCCACATTGTACTTTGTAGCTTCTAGTAGCTCGTTTTTACACGTGCATGTACTTTCCGAGATCGAATTGGAATTGAGGTTGGTTTTTGTGGAGGGAGGAAAACCGGAGAACCCGGAGAAAAACGCTCGGAGCAAGGGAGAGATACCAACAAACCAGGAGCTAGCGTAATGGCTCCTGTACACGACGCCGAATAGGGGATTCGAACTTGGGTCACAGAGGTGGGGAGGTGAAACGAAGAGGGGAGGCAAGGGGAGTACTTTCCTCCCCATTATTTTCTAAATAGAGTTCCCTGAGCAGATTTGATGGTCTGCTCTTCATATTTAGAATGACAGCTTTTAATTACCTTAAATTTCAGAGCATAAGGGTACTCCTCAGAATTCTCCTCCACGTTTTTCTTCTCGAGTTGAGTTTTCAACAGGGCTTCAAGCTCCATGACCTTGTTTCTGGCCTTCGCCAATTCAACTCGTATGTTCTCCTTGCGCTTGTTGGGCGCTGTCCTCTTAGGCGATCCCTCAGGGTCCGAATCCGACGAGTCATCGTATCCAGCGAATGTGCTGAGGTATGTCAGGCTCTCTGTCAAGAACCCTGTACCGGCCGTCTCTTCTTCAGTCAGGTTTCGCACTTCAATGTCCCATAGTGAGAGTATGTCGTATGTGATGACGCTGCCCAGTGAGTGAGCTATGAGGGACACTTTGCCGTGATTCTCGGCAAAGGACGGATTGCGGTCACAGAATAAGGTGTACAAGCGGTTCAACTCGTCTCGAAGACCATTGATTATCTGGGAAGAAACATGGAAAGAGTGTATGATATCTATAAAACCCATAGACGTACTGTACCAAACCCGAAATGATCCCGAACCCGAAATGATCCCCGAACCCGAAATGATCCCCAAAACTGTTCAAGTCGCGCCTGAAATGATCCCCGACCCGAAATGATCCCCAATCATTACCCGAAATGATCCCGCAATAAAACTGAGAATGGACTAAAGGATTTGGGGCTTTCGGAATAGCAAAATTTTCGCTAAACATCTTGCTAAAAGAAAGAAAGCTCAAAAGTAAGAATGTTTACTAGTATTTTCTAATAGGACAAACCAACACTGGCAGACAACAAACAACCCGTCAATCAAACCACGTGACGTCGTCGATCACATGACCGTAGCGAAAATCGCCCGTATCTCGCTGGAGATAAACAGCACAACAGCCCGTGATACCAGTTCACGACAGTCACTAGTCATTTTTGTACTTCCTGGAAGTTGTAATCAGTAGCACAAAACGACAATCATGACTAAGAAAATCACGTCCCTATCGATGGAATTGTTATCACGTAAGCACATTTGATGATCAGACCTGAATTATCTTCCCAGCGATCATGTAAAGTTACAAATCTCAAAATAGAAACAAAAGTATATACAAAGTTTTTTTCCGCTCAGTCTATAGGCATTTTGAGAGAAATGTATTGTTGACATACTTTTGCTAGGTTGGTTGTTACTCAAGTTTTAGTTACGCCCAATAAAAATGCATATGACCTTTTTCTACTGACCAATAAGCATGCGTTTCCCATTCAACATTGACACTTTGCTATCCTACCGGATATTTGATAGGCAGAACTATTTCGTCATTGGTCGCAGCACGTGTTATTCGATTGCTTTCTTCTGCATATTTTTATGCTTTTTGCTTGGACGTCAGTGATGAGGCGGCCATATGTAGATTCCAGGACCGACTTAGTATTGTTTTCTTTCGTTTTACTTGTTCCTGTTCTTGTTATATACGTGTTGTCCTGGACAAGCGGCAAACGAATTGCACCGTATTCCATTCCTCATAGCTGCCGCATGCAGTTATAATGTCAATCCTTTGTCGCTTGTCGCTCGTCCGTGACAACCTTATTTGAAATAGGTGTATAGTGTATATAAATTTTGAAGACATCATAAAAATAGAACATTTAATAAAAATGTGATGGGTACTCACCAATGACGTTGCGTGGTTTTATTGACAGCTGCTGTTAATTAATCAACTAATGACTCGCTTAGTGATGGCTTTCTATGACACACCATATATTAGCAAATTTCACTATAAAGACTCGGACGGTTCGACGTTTCGTGACTTGTTCTGGATTTTGTGATGTTTATCTCCAGCGAAATAGGAGTGATTTCCGCTATCGTCACATGATCGATGACATCACATGGTTTGATTGACAAGGGTTGTTTGTTGTCTGCCAGTGTTGGTTTGTCCTTTTAGAAAACACTAGTAAACATTCTTACTTTTGAGCTTTATTTCTTTTAGCAAGAAGTTTAGCGAAAGTTTTGCTATTCCGAAAGCCCCAAATCCTTTAGTCCATTCTCAGTTTTATTGCGGGATCATTTCGGGTAATGATTGGGGATCATTTCGGGTCGGGGATCATTTCAGGCTCGACTTGAACAGTTTTGGGGATCATTTCGGGTTCGGGGATCATTTCGGGTTCGGGATCATTTCGGGTTTGGTACAGTACATCAGAACTGCGTATATTTAACAATTATCCATTATCTCGAGTCGTACAAGCATGAGTTCATAGTCAACGTTTCCTGTTAACAGAGGTCTCTCTCTCTCTAGCCTGGAAAACCAGCCGACTCTAATCGCTCCCCACTCGCGAAAGAGACGGCTGGGCAGCGAGGCAGAAAACTCCATACTGATGACGTAGCAGATAGCCGTTTCACGATGCATAAATTAGTTGCAATTCTCAGAAGCCGAATGCGAACAACAGAGTTCTTTTCAAGGAATATAACTACCGAGGCTGCTCGTTTGCTTGGCAGTTGATCACCGTCATGAACCACCATGAAATTCAGTCAAGCCTATTTAGCGTGTCGGTGCTGTTGTTGGCTCCTTTGCAGTTCTTTCAGCGGCTAGTAAAGCGAAATGTCGTACTGTCAAAACATTTACGTAGGGACAGAAAAAAAGGAGCAGGTGCTCTACTAGTCTATATCCGCAGTTCAATCATAGCATGCAGACGTGTAAAGTTAGAACCTGCAAGAGTGGAGTCAATCTGCCTTGACATTAAAGGCAGTAATAATTATTGGTTTATGGTGTGCGCTTGCTATCGCTCGCCAAACAAATGCAAACCTAATGACTTCATAACTGCCTGCTCTGAAGCAGCCGAGAATATGATAAGGAAACGGAACGATATAATGTTTATTGGGGATTTCAACTTTGATATGATGAGTGGGAACGATCGTGAACAAATTTCCAACAACAAACTTTTGGATTTTTGTGAACAGTTTTGTTTAACAAACATAATTAATGAACCGACGAGAGTGACAAATTCCTCCAGTACTTTGCTTGATGTTATCTTAGTTTCACACCCTGATCGATACATAAGATCTGGAACTTTACACTTGGGGATAAGTGATCACGATCTAATTTACACTATACGGAAACAAAGGATTCCGAAACTCAAAGCAAAATTCGTCGAATTCAGAAGCATGAAGAATTTTGACGAGTCAGCATTCCTATCAGACTTATCTAAAGCCCCTTGGGATAGTGCATTCATATATGACGACGTTAACGATGTTTTGAGTCACTGGACTTCTTTGTTTTGTCAAGTTATGAATGAACATGCGCCAATTCTTTCTAAAACCTTACGTGGGAATCAGCTTCCTTGGATTAACCCAGTAATTCAGCGCGAAATGCGATTAAGGAATAGACTATACAAGAAATTTCGCAGAGACAAAACATATTTATCGTGGGATAATTATGCCAAACAACGTAACAAAGTGACTAACCTAAAGCGAAAATCAATTAAAGATTACTGTAATAAAGCAGCCTTCGTTTCCTCGAACATCGTACGATTTTATATCGATTTCTGGATTTGTCCACAAACACCTCCAACACTAATTCATTCCTGCGCATGCGCGCATCCACCAGTTGAAAAGGGGAAAACGACATTCGCAGACCGCAATGGATTGTGGTTGTAGCTGAAAGTCTGGTGAATTCGATTGTTTTTGGGTCAAAATCTTTAAGACGAATATTTATGGTTCCTTCGTATTCATTTTACAATTACACAGTAGTTCATTTGAAGTCTGTCAATAATAGAATATTACAACGTTAAGAAATATCTTTAAAAACTAATCAGAATAGAAATTGCCTGAAAAGCTAGAGTTAAAACTATTATCATAAAGAAAATAAAAATTAACCTAATCTAAATACACTTTTCGAAAAATATACCTTTTCGCCTTACTTTTAAAATCGTTTATTGTGCTGAAGATGCAAGTTGCATGGCACTACCCTACACACGCATGCTCACATCTTATTACCCGTGGAGTGGCAGCCATGTAGAGCTGTTTCGTCCTTGTTAGGACTCATCAGCATGGCATAGCCCCAAGACTATCAGCCTCACTAAAGATCATAGGCATCAGAATCTGGTTCTAAAGAGCTGCTTTAAACCCCAGCCACCACGCTAACACGTGTGGGAGCTGGAGATGTGAGCAAAGTGCTATTAAGGTTACCGGATACCTTCAAAACGAAAAAGATGGGGAATTTTTTTCTCGCACAGAAATGTAGTTTTAGTAGTAGTGTTTCATATACCAAAACTCCGTTCAATAAAAATTAATGTTGACGGAGAAATACCAAAAGGAAGATTTTGACCGGAAGTAAAAGGTTCTGTTTGATTGACAGCAGATCAATAAACACATGACAAGTGCTCACTCGCCCGTAACGACGGTGGTGAATAACGCATATTAAATTTATTTCATATACCAATGTTTACGTTTATTGAGAAACGTTTTTCCACACACGATTCCATAATTCCATCGGTTGTTGGCCTTATGCCTTCAAAAAAGCAAGCAGGATGCCCTTAGCTTGGAAAACAAAGAAAAAAGCAAAGCAAAAGAAGGCCAAACAATGCATACGATAGAGTCCTCGTAAAACCCGACAAGAGTTCGTATTTTCACTTTCAGACAGTGCCGAGTGGCCCACATCTGAACATGAAGAATTGATAGGAGCCAGCCGAGAAAATATTTGTTTCCAAGAAAGCTTAGATGGAAACGTAAAGTCTGACGGTCACTCTTTTCTAACGGAAAATAACTTAGGGCCTTGTTATATGATCCCGGGTAGAAGGGTTACCCCTTTAGCAGGGACAACTCTACCGAGCGTTTATATGGAAAGCTAACCTCGCAGACACATTTTTGATTCCAAGAATCGCATCACAGTGCACATGCTCTGTGTGATCGATTTGCCCCGAGTTGTCCCGGTTAGAAGGGACAAAGTGTTTATATGGCGTATTGATGTCGGAAAGTTGTCCCGGAAAGGAGGGACACCCTTCTCGCCGAGACGAGATATCCCTGGGCCAGGGACAACCCTTCTACCCGGGACGACTTTATTCACAATGTAAACAGTTGATTGTGGTTTACAGAGAAATGTATGGAAAGTTGTCCCTCCCCGGGTAACTCGGCTAGAAGGGTTATCCCTTCTACCCGGGACAACTTTCTCCATGTAACAAGGCCCTAACTCTCGAGCCACAATCAGGGTTCCGATGCCTTCATTCTACAGTTACTGCATTACTTGAAGCCACTGAAAATTGGGCATACGATGTTGATCACGGCAATGTGAACGCCGTTGTTTTCTTAGATCTCAAGAAAGCATTCGATACGGTGGATCACGATATTCTGTTATCGAAATTAAACGAATACGGCATCAGGGGCGCCTCGAATAATTGGTTTAAGTCTTACTTGAATAGCCGCAATCAAAAATGTTTTGTTAATGGTTGTTTCTCACAAAACCGTTCATTATCCTGCGGTATTCCACAGTGAACAATTTTGGGGCCGCTATTGTTCCTGCTTTACATTAATGACTTACCAAATTGCCTCTCTCATTCCCAGCCTCGAATGTATGCTGACGACACTCACTTAACTTTCGCAAGTAATAATATTGATGCCATAGATCGTAATTATCGCGAATAAGCTCACTCTCAATAAATCGAAGACAGAATTCATGTTAATTGGATCAAGACAAAAATTAAGTACCTTTAATAACCCTCCGTCACTAACAATTGATGGGGCTCCCATAAAACAGGTATCGAATACAAAAACCCTCGGTGTTCATATCGATGAGAATCTGTCCTGGAACATACACATTGATAAGTTGTGTAAGAAAATTGCCTCTGGCGTCGGTGCCCTCAATGAAGCGCATTGCACCATTTGTCCCCCGCAAAACACTGCAGTCTATTTTCAATTCACTGGTGCAACCACATTTTGATTACTGTAGTGTTGTGTGGGGAAGTTGCAATAGAACCCTTGCTAACAAACTCCAAAAATTACAAAACCGTGCGGCTCGGGTTTTAACCTTTTCCAGCTATGATGCTAATGCTGATTATCTCTTTGAAATACTTGGCTGGAAAAAACTTGAAACTCAACGCCAAATTCATAAAGCTGTTATGGTCTATAAATCGCTTAATGGACTCGCCACTGACTATCTTCGTTCGAAATTTGTTGACCGCAGCAGCGTTACGAATTATTCTCTAAGAGACACTGAGAGCAAACTTGCTATTCCTCTGCCCCGCACCAACTTTCTCAAAAATAGCTTTGGCTATAGTGGTGCGGTCCTATGGAATAGCCTTCCGATTGAGTTGCGGCAAGCCAGAACTCTAAGTTGATTTCGCTCCGGTTGCAGCAGTTTCTTTTCTTATCTTAGCTTAACTTAATTTTAAATTAGCACACGGCACTTATGGAAAGCAGGTTTTTATTTGAGCTAATTTTAAATGTAATTTTATATTGTAAACTTTTTACAAAACCCTGATGAGCGTACCGTGTATAAATAAATATTACTTACTCTGACGGTCACTCTGAATCGCTTGAAACCAACACCACGATCTTAGCTCGCTATTGCCGTGCTGTTTCAGCCGCCTGCAAATCGCTGTCTCCTCTACTAACTATGCTGGCATTCAAGGCGTCTCTAGGTGTTCACCTTGGCTTTGTCCCTCAAGGTCTTTCTGTCTTTCTCATTTTTCAAGTCACACAAGAAAACTAGAACAACCAGCTATATTAACATTTTCTCGATGCGGCGCGTAGCTTTGATCGGAAAGCAACATTGGCGGGAAATCTTGACAGATAGTTGAACTGTGATGAGAAATGATTGGCCAAGAGCTCGCTAATTGTTGGAGAGGCGGAGCTTCAGATTCACACACGACAGACGGCTAGATTTTCTAAAATGCTATTTTCTATAAATAGAGTTTAAAAAAAGCTCCCACTCAAGAGGAATTTAGTCGATTCTAAAAATAGAGCTCTTGACGGCGTTTTCCGCAAATCTACTCTGATTATTTTTCGCCTTTTCACGGAGAGCATGATAACTTTTGAACTAAATCGAATTTTGAAATTCCCCGACAAGGTTTTGTAATACGATTTCTCTGAAATGCGACAAAGCAAACAGATTTTAAAACTTTAAAATATTTTCGGAGTCGGAGCCGTCTGAAAGCCATCTCACTAGATCCGAGAAACGGGATCGCGGATAATTCGAGATTTTCCAAGAACTCAAAACTTTTTATGTATTCTTCTAGCCAATTTTATAAGCTTTAAAATGATACATGGATGATTTATCTACGATGTTTCCACGAGGCGCTACATAATTTAGACTGGAAACGCACCCTGAAGGTATCCGGTAACCTTAAGCGATGTGGATCTCTCCGAATAGGATCTGGTAGTGCAAAATGGAAATGGCACGGCCAAGTCCGAAATTGTAAACCAAGCAAGTTGCATGGCAATACCCAACACACGCTACGACGTAGCTAGCGTCTACCACGCATGCTCACATAACCACAATCCCTCTCGGCCTGGAATGTCGTTTGCCTCTTGTTGGTGACAACCTTTTGAAATAGCTGTATAATAGCTAACACATGAATGGTCGGGAGTACCCCCTTTTCGTGCAGATTTAACTTTCTTGGGGGTACTTTTTGCGAGGAGGTATCAAGTTATATATTCTTGAACCACTCACTCTCCAACTATTCTGTGTGTTCTCCGAGTTCTCGTGTTTTTCGTTTCGTGTTTCTAGGTACAAATTGTACTCTATTTTAAACCCTTACTACGTGCTTGGGTCGGTCGACCGGATGGAGATGTTTCAAATGTCTGCTAGGATGCGGTTTGTAAACTTTAAGCCAATCTGTTGTCAAACGGATATCGCAAACATGTTATATTCTGACAAGAGTTGAGTCACCACGTCAACTCCAAGCGGCGTTTGTATATTTTAGTAAATCACGTTTTTAGTGTTTTTCCTCACGGGTGTATTTGGCGCGCCCTTACACGTGTCTATACTTACTTCATATCTGTAGAATGGACTGGTGTAGTACATTATGTCCATCATACTAGTGTTAAGCACCTTACGAAGGCCAGACACGCCACTTGGGGTGATACACTCGATTGTACCTTGATACATTAACAATAAAAAAAACTTATTAATCACTAATACACTTAAAGGGGAACTAAACCCTAAAATCAACCCAATGTCTATACAAACATATATTCGAAATAAATAGGTTCTGCTATTTAAATTTTCTGTGTTGCGCGTCTATGAAGAGAAAATCCAGAAACCTTACTCACAGCCTCCTCTATGTACAGACGGCTTAAGTCTCAATTTGTGACTTAGTATATGGGGAATAAATTAGCTGTCCCCGACATTGAATAGCAGGACTAATGGCTTCCAATTACGGACCATTCTGTTTCTTTGTGCTGGAGGTGTGATCCGCATTCTTCCTTGGTATGTGTGACGTACGTTATGGGGAAATTTGCACTGAATTGAGCCGCCACACAATATAGATTTTTCAGCGGAAAATCGAACTTGGAGACTAATTTTCTCCTCATAGACGCGCAACACAGAAAAATAAAATAGCAGAACTTATTTCTTTAGAATACATATTTCAAAAGACGTTGGGTTGATTTTCCCTTTAAACTTCACCTTACAATCATCTCAATGATATGGACAGTTTGCACGAACCCAAACAGCAGAAATCTCACCACTTTCTTAAAACAAAACCTTGCTAATGTGAACGCCTCATTAGTACTACTACAGAGGGATGTCGCTTAGGTGTCCATGTTAACGAGGTTCAACCGCAGGGTGCGACAAAAGTCGTGTCCGATAGCCCAGAGATAGTGAATTTTCATGTCTGGCTAGTAGATTAATATTGGGTTGACAACTTGTCTGATGGACAACTTCTTAGTGAAATGAGCTATTCAGGAAAGCCTCAATTTTCTTTTTTTTCAACCGTATTGTACACACCACTGAATGACTTTCACTGTACAAACACAGGTAGCCCAATCTTGAGATCTGTATAATATTTAACAGCATTTGTATGGGATTTACAACGTAAATCTTGTATAAAAATCGACAAAACCTATATAGTATCTTCTTGTGTTCCTTAGCTGTGTCTGTGCCAAGTTACAGCGAATTTCAGCAAAGGTTTTCTCGTTGTACATGGAAAACTAAACAAACCCGTACAAATGCTGTTAAATATTATACATATCCCAAGCTTGGGCTACCTGTGGTACAAAGATGAAATTTAGAAATTCGAAGATATTGTCTACTCCTTCATGATAACTCACAAGTACCTTCGTCAAGCTTCAAGGAGGATCTCCACTCAACTGGAAGAAATTCAACACGTTGGTCTTCAGGAAAACCCTCGAGGCCTTTTTCAAGGACTTTACCAGCAGATGTACGGATGCTGTCAGACAAATACGAAAGCAGTAGAAAACTTTAAATTATCCCATCGGTAGTAATGATAGGAAAACGCTAAACCTGGGATTAGCCCTAAACACTGGGCTAGGGTTAGGGTTAGGTATTATGGTTGGTAGGAATAGAGCTGATTTTGTACGTACATGTACGAGTATGACAAACTACGGCATGTCCGTAGCCTTACTGTAACCGTACTGTAACGTACTCTACCGAATTTCAATGTCACGGCATGCCGTACAGTAACCGTGTGGTAGTCAGTGCTGTAGCTTGTCCCACTCATACGGAATCTGCTCTAGCGTTACTACTCTAGTGTAACTGTGCTGTACCGTATCTTTGTAATTGGATTGGATCAACAAAGACAAAAACAATAGGGAAACCATTTCAATGTCACGGCATGCCGTACAGTAACCGTGTGGTAGTCAGTGCTGTAGCTTGTCCCACTCATACGAAATTTGCTCTAGCGTTACTACTCTAGTGTAACTGTGCTGTACCGTATCTTTGTAATTGGATTGGATCAACAAAGACAAAAACAATAGGGAAACCATTTCAATGTCACGGCATGCCGTACAGTAACCGTGTGGTAGTCAGTGCTGTAGCTTGTCCCACTCATACGAAATTTGCTCTAGCGTTACTACTCTAGTGTAACTGTGCTGTACCGTATCTTTGTAATTGGATTGGATCAACAAAGACAAAAACAATAGGGAAACCATTTCAATGTCACGGCATGCCGTACAGTAACCGTGCTGTAGTCAGTAGGGACTTCAAGCAACCACAACGGCATTAAATAATAGCCTTAATTACAAAATACAATAGCTACACGTGAAAATGCGCGCAGTCGCCTACATTTCCACCGTTCTCTGCAAAAACACAACGTGAACGTAAGAACGCGCCGGAACGTAAGAAAGTAAATCAATCCGTTATTCATTCGGCGTGAATGGAACTCTATACTCGTCATATTTTTCGAAAATCTGGTTGTGGAAAACAATTAAAGACGAACAAGGGAAATAGTAGACACAAAATTTCGGGAGAAAACACTTTTCTACGTCCCGTCATCATTAGGACCTTAAGCAACCAGGACGGCGACGGCAGTGACGACGGGACGTAGAAAAAGTTTTCTCCCGAAATTTGGTGTTTACTATTTCCTTTCTTCGCCTTGAATTGTTTTTCAAAACCAGATTTTCGAAAAATATAATGACTATAGTGTTCCGCTCACACCGAACGAAAAATGATTTCATTTACTTTCTTACGTTCGCGTTGTCTTTAAAACGTACAATTTGGGGTTTTCACGTTGTGTTTTTTGCAGAGAACGGTGAAAATGTAGGCTACTGCGTGCATTTTCACGTGCAGTTATCGTATTTTGTAATTAAGGCTATTGTTTTATGCCGTCGTCCTAGACGTTGCCGTCGTGGTTGCTTAAGGTCGCTATTGCCGTCGCGGTCCTGGTTGCTTAAAGTCCCTAGTGCTGTAGCTTGTCCCACTCATACGAAATATGCTCTATGACGTCACCCTAGGAATTAAGTTACGTAAGTTGTAGTAGGTGTCCTTTATTACATATATTTGTTAGCACAACATTTATTGGCCTATATTTTATGACCTTTATATGGCTTCATTTTCATACAACAAACAATGTAGTTTCCAAAGTTATATATGTTGTAGTTTAAAACAAAACTTCGCATCATGTCAAATTTGTTCAACCTAGGTTATTTTATCCTAGCTATTTTGTTCCCAAAAAATAAACTAGGTTGGACAAATTTAACCTCATTTTGTTTTTACCTGCAACATATCCATATAAAATGTGCACATGTAGACCCTGTGAACTTACGACAGTGTAGAAATGCTTAAAGGAGCTGTGTCACGGGGAGGGACACGTCTTTATGTTCCAGGCGAGAAAAACATTATTTTCAGTGATTTGCATATAAACTGACGACCACAGCACCCATGTGGGATGGATGAAATCAAATAAATGCGCAAAAATGATTACCAAACTGTGCGTAGATCTAGCCTTAAAGTGCTACTATGACGAAAATGTTGGATTTTCTTTTCGCTGTTTCTTATCATAACTCGAAAATATATTCAATTATACTTCTGGCCAAAACTTTGATCACAATACATTAATGCAACATAAATATAGACCTCTAAACACGTAAAATTTACGTCCGCCATTACTCGGACTAGAATGGAGTAGATGACATCATAGTAGCAAAAACATGGCTACTCTAGTCTAGTATGCAGAAGGGAAGGGTAGTTTCTTTTACATAGAAATGTTTAGACAGCTTGTACACAAAGTTTAAACCTGATAAAATGCCTTCTATTCGCTGTGTCGCGAAGCTGTTGAGTAGATGACGTCACGAAAAGACCGCTAAACAAAGGATAGTCTGAGCAATAGTAGCCAGTCTGAGCTCGAACTTATGGCTAAAATAATCGGACTTTTCGTTCGAATTTCGACTTAAGATTTTCCATGATTGTTATTTAGTAGTTTATCTTTCATAATCTGTAAAAAAAAACATATTTTTTATTTTCGTCATAGTGGACTTTAAAGGAAAATATTGCATATCCTTTCAAACAAGCATTCTTTAAGGGAGGGAACTTTAACTGTTTGAAGCCAATTAACAGCCTCCGATCGAACACTGATTACAGACATGCGCAAAACCATGACACAGCGACTTTAACTATTTCTATCCTATAACTGGACCATTGTTTGTGTTCTGTTAACTGAGAACATGACTGAACAATATTATGAATAAAGCTACAGGATGGTGATCATTATTTATTCTATGAAGGCCTTCTTTTTATGGAAACAAAATGCGAAATATGTCAGTAAGAAGTCCATGCCTGCCTCGAAACGTCAGCATTGTTCTGTATGAGTGGGGCAGAAATGTGGCATTTCTATAGCCTTGCAGTAACCATACTTACTGGTTATTTCATGGTTTTCTATGTAATACTGGCGAATATTTCACGAGAAATTTGTATTATTTGATATACAACGAGCCTTTAGGCGAGTTTTATACCAAAATAATATGAATTTCGAGTGCAATTTTCGCCCGTATTCCATAGAAAACCATGAAATAACCATATTATACTATAAATAACAAATTTACGGGAATGTTTATCAAGAAAACAAAGTAACTTAACGGATGACTGACTGGGAATGTTCTCGCCGAAAAATATATTTTTTCGAGTGGCGGACACGTCTGCAGACTAATTATGTAATCAAAATCTTGAATTCTTATTGGCTGATAAAGATCTAGAAAGGGTGCAAAATTTCCTGCATTTTGATTGGCCTTGATCTAGCCATGAAATACCGCTCTGTATTTCATAGAATAACCATGAAATACCGTCCTCTATTGCATAGTAAAGCTGAGCTCTTATTGGCTGAAATATAAGATTTATAGGATAATAAAACTTACTGTACCATAATTCGGTAATTTGATTGGATCAGAAGGATAAAAACAATAGGGAATCCATTTCAATATCACCTACAGTACAGTGTGTACAGTACCATGTCGTAAGTCAGTACCATGTCGTAAGTCATTACCATAATTAACTGACCCACTCATACAAAATCCACTCTAATGCCTCTGTATTCAGTATTTAAGACTTACTTTCCTGGACAGACTTGAGTATACTTACTCATTAGCACTTCTGACGATGTTACTCATGTGCAGTAACTGACCAATACCATGAACAACAAACACAACGTGACTAATGTCTGGTGGTTGATCCTCAGGAATAGCATCAGTGTGGTAGCCACGCTGAAGAGGACTTGCTGACATACCTGCGGTTAGTTTAGCACATTGGTTAAGTGCCGGTCTGATGTGCAGGCAGTCGAGGGTTCCAGACCAACACTCTGGGTCTTAAATTACAATGTAACTGAGTAGAAAGTGCTGCCTTTGTGAAACAATCTCATTCTCAAACATCAAAATTGTAGGTCCCACGCCGGCCTCAAGTTTATCAGTCTCACTAGACTGTCACAAGGTTGCTTGCCCTTTACCACATGCACATACACAAACAATGATGGTTGACATTTTGTTGTGGTGCAAAAAGTAAAAATTAATGTAAAAGTCAAATCTACTTTTTGCAACATGTAGAAGCAACTCATAACATGAAATTCTGTTGCAGAACAAATAGGTAGCATAGATGGTAAACATGCAACATAAGCCTGCAACATTGTTGGTTTACAATTGCAAGACAAAATAATGATGCCATATGCATATTTAAGACTGTTCAATCATATACCTGATGACCCTAGTCCTATCTTATTGCCGACACCTCTGATGATCCTTGACTTGATATCATCCCAGTGTAGCCAGATGTCAGTCATATCATTCCACTGAACATAATATCCCTTGAGCTGCAAGCGACCCATTGCTTAAAGGAAAACAAAGACATACACACACTAAAATTAATGCAGAAAAATGACAATCATGATCCAGAATACAAGTACTACTGATCTGAAGCTGTATATTAGATATAACCATTTTCTTATATAAAAGGAGGGCGAAGTCTTGTTAAGTAGACCATTAACCCTTTCACTCCTGGGCTCAATTGGTAAAACCAAACCCTTGAAACCCCCCCCCCCCCCCCCCCCCCAGTCCCAATTTGCCATACCCATGGTTCACACAGCAGTCAAACGTCTGTGTATATATGTGTCAAAAGTCTTGCAATAACAACATATTCCAAAACAAATTCAAAGGGAGCCGGCGACCGTCACTGTTCACACACCCGTGGGAAATTCGCACGGCCGCCCACCAGACTGACTGTAATACGCACGTGCAGACGTTTGACCGTTGTGTGCTCCTAGTTAGCTACATACTACTGATCATTTTTACCTAAGTACAAGGGCTCAAGCTTTCTCCACAATACATGTATGCCATTCGGGAGGATTCTATAGTGTTGGCAATGAATTGCAAACTCACTCTTGTAGGGTTTTGAATGAAAACTGCTCTAATTTTTGTCAAAGAAGCCACTGGGAGAGAGTCAGAGGACATCATGAAGTCTGATGAAGGCTGAAAACTACATTGTACTTGGCTTGCTATGTAATTGCCTATATAATATTATAAAGATGCAATATTATTTTTCGGTTACATGCTTCATATTGGCCGGATTTGGCCGGTTTAGTAGTTAAAGGGTTAATTAAAAATTTAATTTCCAACACCACTTACATGTAGTAACTTAGGTGTACATGTACATTTGGACTGTACGTATGCTCATAACCTTAAAATAATGATGTCCACACAAGCAAGCTAAAAAGTGTTCCTTGACACTAGTTTTCATATTTCTTTTCAGGTGTTTTAATAATTGCTTGTGTGCATGGAAAAATTACATGTTTTCATTGACAAGCTTCCTCTTTAACTCGTGGATGCAAGTATGTGCAGGAATGAGTTATTGGCCATGGGGTTAGGTGGATCTTCATTTCCAAATTCCATATCCTTTTCTGAATGATGTATCCTTTTCCGAAGATGTATGTTTACTTAGCAAAATTCATACCATGTTCGGAATATGTTCGGGATATGAGATTTTTATGGGGAGATGGCGGACATGGTAGATTCATTTGCATTTGGCGAACAGTGTGTAGTCATAAAAGGAGAGTTTGATCTGACACCTGGACACTGATCTGAAGATGAAATAGGAAATGAGCTTGTGGAGGTGTTTCAGACAAAAAATCCAAGCATAACGAAATCAGATTTTGATTTTCTTAAAAGGGAAAAGAATGTTGTCGCCTGGCCATAAGTGGGACTTTGCCCATGTGAAAACCCTTTGTGGCCAGGGCCGCTTGTATGTGAAACTGAAAGTTCCCAAGGCTGAATTACTGTTCGCGAAATGCAAATGAATCTGCCATCTCCTCATTGTCGCTATCTTGTGCTACACAGTCGATTAGATACACACTTTTCGTTGAACAAGAATAATATCGTTGAATATGAATGAATATTTTTGTTGAATGCATTATATTCTTGAACAAGAATAATACAGTTGAACGTGAATGAATATATTCTTGAACACGAAAAGTATTGTTGAACGTGAATGAATATATTGTTGAACAAGAATAATATCGTTGAATGTGAATGAATATTTTTGTCGGCAACGAATATATTCTTAAACAAGAATAACATCGTTGAACGTGAATGCATATCAATGTTGAATGTGAATGCATTATGTTTGTTGAATTTTTGCACCATTTCGCCAACCATAGTGGAGTCCCCATGATTCACTTAGTGGTGATGATGTAACAATGACATCATCGGTCACATGATTTTTAGTATATGCCCGTATCTCCCTCATTTCTAATACCAGACAGCTCAAAATTGGACAGGTAAGGTATTGGGTCCCAATAAATTACTTAGTAGTGATGACATAACGATGACGTCATCGGTCATGTGATTTTAAGTACATGCCCATATCTCCCTCATTTCTCATGCAAGGTGGCTCAAACTTTGATAAACATGGTATTTGGTCCCCAATAAATAACTTAGTGGCGATGTCATAACAGTCATCACGTCAATGATGTCATAACAATGATGTTATTCACCAAGCCATAAAATACTGGGTTTTATGTGAAACAAAAAAATATACACCGCTGTGATATGTGACACATTCACGTCACATGTAAAAACCCAATAATTTATAGCTTGGTGAATAATAACAGAATATTACATGTCAACTTTGAGATTCTGTTTTATCTTCTTGTGGTGAATTTGTTGTATTTACACTCTTATGCTGCACTCACTTGTGTATCACATGCACTTCTTGAAAATAAAAACTACATCTCTGCTATGCTACATGTAATAATTATATTATTATTATATCCTCTATGTACAATATACAATGCCTTTCTAATGATTTATATTATACATGCATGTACAACTTACATATACAATGTACTAACCTTGCTTGTCGGCTAGTCCTTTGGATTCTTGCTCTTCAGGTCCAACGTAAAGCCCCTGAAAACACCAAAAAGTGGTGAACTTTTATAATTCAATATTACATTACTGTACATTGAATACCATATTATATCTATTTAGGTTTGTGGTATATATTCACATTCAATTATTAACAAATTCTTGAGGTGCTAATATGATGTAACAAAACATCATGGTGAATTTATACTTTTGCAACAACTGCTCAGTTTCTCATTTTCTGATTGATTTATTGCCACTGGAAATAAGAGTCCCTACATACATGTACACAGATTGAATCATTGCTGATGCCACAGATTATGTGATAGTGTGTGCTAGAATCACTTTCCCCCACAATGTCCATCAATGTTTTCAAACCATTTCTGCTTGACTATTTCTCATTTGTTGTTACAATAGTTCACCATGGTACATTGTATGTCCTCATATTTACCACGTTTTGTGTCATTGTATGGTCAAAATTGTTGTGGATTCACTCTGCTAGTGCCTTGTGAGATTCACTCTGCTAGTGCCTTGTGAAATCCAAAACAATTTTGACCATGCAATCACACAAAATGTGGTAAATAAGAGGACATACCAGGGTAAACTATTGTAAATTTGTTAAATTCTTTAGCTATCTTACTGCATTCCAGTGCTGTTTTATTTACATGTATATATATACATATGTGAATATAATATGGAAGCACAATGCTTTAGATTCACCATAGCTCTCCATATGTTTTGATGTGAGTTTTCAATCTGTTCAGCATCCTCTTCACTGATTGGCTGCCATGAATCTGGTGACCCTGCACCCATGAACCAGGTCCCTCTACATACTGGACTGCTATGGTCTGGAAAGACACAAGCGAGAGTTATCCAATTACATGTACTTTTCCTCGGTTCAAGTAAACTCAATCATGGCTCTGTAAGTACTTTTGGTTTTAGGACACTCAATTGAAAACTGTTCCCTTGTGCTTTAATGCAGCATATTATTGCTGACAATCCAGCCAGGTACATTTGTAGCTACACTTATTACCTTTCCAGTAAATTGGAGTACACTCCTCTGCCACAACATCAACCTCAAACAGTCTCCCTTTGACTATAGGCAAATCATAAAAAACAGTAGTATTCAAGGGCTTAGTAGGGTCTTCATCTTTGCTTGATTTCTCCAGCTCCACAATTCTCCGATAGCATGCTTCTATGGCTAATGAATCGCTACCATTAAAAGGAGTCCATTTTTTGTTGTCCTCTTTAACAAACCAACGAACACGCTCCGGTCTCAAGCCTTGTAAGGCCTCAAGATGCTGGGCAATGCTTGGTGGCCTCTTAAGGTTGGGTGGCGGAGGTCGTGGAGGCTTTGGAGGCGATCCCGAAGGCGTTGAAGGCTTTGACTTTTCGTTTGGCTCTTCGGCTTTTTCATTCATTTTTAACACTAACAGTTTTTAAAATAGGTCACGATGCAGGATGCTGCGCGAATGGTTGTCGCACCTACAGGCTACACCCTTGTATTTTCTAGTATTTAAACGCCTTAAACTGAAATAAAAATATGACAGGGAGATCCTTCAAAAAGAAAAGGAAATCGAAAAACTATTTCTTAAAACGAAATAGCAGTTCAGTCCAGGACAGGAGATTTACTTGAAGTTGAACCTGGTTTAAAATGCTATTTTCAGCCGCTCGCATCATCCATGTTGGAATTGTATTGTAATGGGGACACCGCTGGAAAATGATTGCCATCTCAGCCAGCCTCTCTCAGCTCGAGCTCAGGACCGACCAAATCGAGCATAACCGGGCATTTGCTCGGGAAGAAGGGCATTTGACATCGTTGGCTGTCCTGTCCTGAATTATTGAGTCAAATAAAACATGATGATGATGATGATGGGGATGGGGAATTTGATACCGGCTGGGAGGGGTGGGGGGAATTGAGCAAGGTGTCTCGATTTCATGTTATGTACCGATCAATTCGAAACATCACCATCCCCCCCCCCCCCCCCCCCCCCACCGGGCAACCCGCGGGCATTTGAATTTTTGGAGTTTGGTTTGTTCAAATTCCCGTCCCCCGGGCCAAAAATGTTGTTCAAATTCCCCACCCCATCGTCGTATTAGGCGATCAAATGCCCCTACCCCCGGGACATAGTGGTTTACAGCGCATTTTTTTTAAATAGACAGTTGTAGCACAGCCTTTATTTTGCGATGCGACTTGTTCCTTGTTGAAACAAAGTTCTAAAAAGGATAGAGACAAACTGCTGGTTCAATATAGGTTTTATTTTACTTACATGAAACCTAGCCGACCAATACGTACTCAACAAACTTTTGATTACAAAACCTTTTTGTTAAATAGCAACAACATAGCAATCATATCCCCGGCCAAAAAAACACTAGGTTCCTGTTAAAAAAACATTAAAATTGCATAGCGTTATCAATGAATATCTGAGACATATTTTGAGCAGTTCGCAATCCATACAGGGATAAGTTGATCGCTACGATCACTGGAGAGTGGTTTACATTTAAATGCATGATCGCTACATTCGCCGAGATATACCTATATACTAATTCAGAGCTCTGAAAATGTTAAACTCCACGCTATTTAAACGAATCAGTTCTATGCTCAAAACTGTTAGAGCACGTACATTTACTTCTCCCTCTGTAGCTGTTAAATCAGCGGTAGATTGTCTCCAGGCGTTAATTCCCTGGCCAATCCAAAGAAAGCGAGGTGCTAAAGAGGTTTGCCATGGCCTTAGGCCCGGTTAACCCCACTACTGAAGTCGTGGGGGTCGGTGGCCATGGTTGGGGTTCAATCCCGGGATTCAATTGACTGATGCGTAAATCGAACGTTGCAGAACTTTATACAATTTGTACTTTAGTAGTATCTCGAAATCTTTTTCAAAGTGCTTTGGGCGTTAGTTTATAAGTACGGTACAACATGTTTTTTTAACCCGTTTCCTAGCATGGCTTGCCCACTTGCAGTACACGCATGTACACAGAGCACCCAACAAAGTTTTCGGTTAAAAAGCTGTTCGGGAGGGTAAGGTAGCCTAAATCTTTCGGATTTGAAAAAATTGTCCCTAGAAAATTGTTTTCAATCCCAATTCGTCTGATCAATAGAGTCAGAACAACACATTTTTATTCCCTAAGAATTGCCTAAAGGAAAAATGAATCCCTAAAAAATTTGTACCTCCACAAAACTTTGCAACATGAAGTTACTTGGGCTAGAAAATTCTTGTTTCTGTTCTAGACTACTAACAAATTCGTAGGTCGGGAATATTTTGCCATAGTATTTTCGGTTGACGCGATTTCCACCTAGAAAATCCGAACAGCTAATAGCTTTCTAAAATACGTCAAAAGACATAGTAGGCGCCTTAAAATGGCTAGATAAGCTGCAGACGACTGGTTTCAAACGAATTTCAAAAAGTACTCGTTGGGTGCCCTTGATGTATGAATTTACTGACTACTTAGCTATAATGCAGTAGAATCTGGGGGAGTTCGCGAGAAGTTCTCCGCGGCGGAGTAACAAATAAAGGAGGTAAGAGAACGGTTCACCTCGTTAGTTACCCATTGTTTGTTTCCCCTGGGTCCTCATAGCCAGCATCGTTAAAAAACACTCCATCAGGCACAACAGCACTACTTGATGACAACCAGGTATCTTACTAAAATAACCAGGCTGTGCCCTGTTAATCTAAAATATAAAAATATAAAAACACGTTCCTGGAGCAAACTGCTCTTCAATATTGCGTTTAATAAACTTAATGTCCAAAGGAGGCGTTCCATTGTCTACACTATGTTGTTTCGGTTAATACGACGATACGTTACGTTGTCAGTACGTTATTACTTTTTCACAGTTCCGAAGGTCATTCGAAAATAGCAGTACTGACGGGAGAATGAATGAGCCGACTAAAATGTCTTCGTGAACAATTTCGGATGGAGTTGATTTCAATGCTTTATATGTTCTTGAAGACTAGATGTTTTTCCATCGTTGCATGCATGTACTTTTTTAACAAGCAACGAAATTCGAAGTAGTACGTATATAAAAAGGGGTAGAAAAACTTAGTTCTTGTGAGACTCGTGACTGAGAATAAAATATATTAAAATTCAAATGGACTACAACACAGTATTAAATAAAGCAACGTTCGAGCTGTAGTTGTCATGGGAGGGGCAACTTCAAAAGCAATTTACATTTACATTTTAATACCTTCAAACACAGCACACAGCTTTTGGAGTCCCTTCTTCTTCAGCCACTCACTCACAAAAGCGGAGTTTTGTCCTTTAAGAGAGGGTCCATGTGAAAACCATGCAGACGAGTCTACAGTGCACCTCTCCGATTTCCTTTAAACTTGGCACACATTTATATCTTAACTAGCTAATGTCCCATGTGAAATAGTTTGGCTGAAATGTAAAAGGCCTTTGAGATATGACAATCAAACTGTTTGACCCCCAGAAATGCTCAAAATCAGAGCAAAATATACCTTATGTTGTAACATGTCGCAATCGCAAATGATTTTAAGTAGAAAGATAATATTTTTACCTGCTTTAGTACTAAGTCACGTCAGCATATTAAAACCAAAATCAACTAATTTTATTTATATTTTGTCGCTTCTGTCGAATTTTTATTTAACGCTACTTTAATAGGTCTTTTTAAAACCCGATAAATGCTGTCTGGCAATGGCCGTTTGCAGAGTTGCGGCCTTCTTTTCTTTGAATTTAGACATATTCCTAGATTGACTTACAATAGATCTTTGCATCTGGTAAAAAAAATCTCTGTAAAGTTAATGCTGGGTTAGAGATTACGCACTCTCAAAATTCGCAATGTTCAGTTATTAAACAAACGACGATATGGCGACTCGGCGATTTTTTCCCGATTAAAATCGAAAATACGGTGAACTTCACATATTTTCTGCCAATAATTGCTTTAAGAATTCGAATGCACATTCATTTTCAATATTATTTTAGTTTTGAAGGGTGACCAAGTCCATCACCCGATATGCAGATGTCTAAAGTGACTGAATTATTGTCGAGTTTGACGGAGTCAAAACTGAAAAATAGGTACTCATAGTTTCGTTTAAAATTGTTTGATTGGATCAAAGACAATGAATTTTCTTTGAATATGATATATAGAGGATTTCAAACTACGCTACGCTTTAAATACAGCTTCTAATCCGGCGAGTCACTCTGAATTTTGCGAGCCTCTGTAGCGGGGTGAATGAGTGACAAGTAGAAATGCACGTACAGTCGTATTTAGGTTCTTCAGCCGATTCTCTATTGAAGTTTTTAGTTTTTCTTCTGTAAAGAAACGATGTTTTCTTTTCATAATAAAAAATAACCTAATGGTTTCGTTTTCTTGGAAGCCCTTTATTATATGCTCATCGAATAGTTGGCCAAGTTAGAACCGTTTAGATTCAGCAACGGGAAGCCATTCTGATGTCGTTACTACCTTGTTACGGACTCAATTTGTTTCAATCTTGTGCATAATATTCTGTTCGTTCCGTTGAAATACCAAAATGTGTGTATAATCCATGAAATCAAATGTGGTATCACCTAAATAGATGAAATCACTTCAGTGATATAATGATATCTCAAGAATTGCGTGACAGGAACTGCGTGTAACGTCTGCACGTGTATTTCCCGCCCTATCCACGAGATGGATTTGGACTTGATCAAGTGCTCATTTTGTGTATATTCAACGAGGGAATGTGGCATATCTTCTCGTCGTTACCAGGGAAAAACAACTATATTACCGTTGAAGGCATGTCCCGACCCCCTTACTAAGAATTGTATGAAATGCCTTGGCACTTGGCGCGGATGTTGTTGATGGCGCGTGTCAAGTAAATTATCATAAAATCTATAAATATTTTCACCTGTACTGTACTGTCTAGACAGGGTATTTTATTCATTTTTGATTTTAGGTAATGCACTAGTCAAAGTAACCCCCCCCCCCTCCTCCTCCTCCCCCAACCCGGGACAGGGTGGGAGGAGGAGGGGGAGGGGGGGGGGGTTGATTTAGACTAGTGCATAATGGCTCACTCTCTGCTTAAAGCTGCCTGTGATACACTTGTATGCGATTTGTTACTGTCGTCCTCGTATCTCTTTATAGCGGAGCTCGTTGCATAAAAAAAAATCAATATGGAAAACAAAAGATAAAAGAACAACCCACACAAGTGAAAAAAAAATCACGCCGCGCGCCTCGCCCGCTCGCAGACGTAAAGGTCGGTACACACGAAGGGACAAGTCACGTGTCCTGATATCCTGTTCCCCGCGGACACCGGACATCCTACAGCTGAGAAACTACAAACCTCGTACACAAAGAATAACGTATTTCTTTACAGTTTTAAGGTAATAGACCAGTTCGCGGTTTATTATAATTCCGACATTTTGAAAGGGTTGTAAACATGGCGCGAAATGCAGTGTTTGTATGGGAATCCGATGACAAATAAAATCCGTAAAATCGAATTTCTGAAATATTCTTCAGATACAAACTTAAGATACCAGGTAAAAGATTAATTGATCGAAATTTGAGGGATGTAGCTGTGCTGGGAAGCATGCAATCGTGGATTTAGTTTTCCATACATTTGTCTGTAAAAACGAGTCAAAGTCCGCGGGAAAATTTGCGCAAAAAAAAACAATCTTCCAGGAAGGAAAACATTTTTCTGAAGCATTTCAAAGACATTTTTTTGTTTCGATGAGGCAAAATTTGCTTCCGCAACAATGTTTTCACGTTGGCTATGGAGGAAAACAATGTTTACTAGGCTCCAGTGACACACAGTATATGTGTTTCTTAGCAACACAAACCCAGACCCCACCGGCAAGACAATTTGACACAGTGCGCATTCATTAGTTTTTTTTCGGCTGCACCCGTGCAGCAAAACATTTGTATGCTGCCTGCTCGTTCAATTAGCCACCCAGGCAACATTAAGAGAAACAGAGAAGCGCAGTGTTCGCGCCTACGCCTTTTCGATCCCTCGTGCCTCGATCGGATGATCACGTAAAATGGCGGTCCCGTCTCACGCAATCTCGTTCTCATAACCCGCGATCTTTTGGCCAGTATCTTGCCGCTGGTCAAATGATCGCGGGCTCTGGGAACGAGATTGCATCTCACGACGCTCGTATTCATCAGCAGCTGTGTATCACAGGACGCTAAGGAACCACTTTGGACGTTAAACAAATATCTGGCAGTGACCACCCTCAGTGCTTGTTGGTCAGCCGCATTAATGGGAAGATAACTAACATAACTACTCATGCTTGTAAACTGCGTGGCTTACCGTGTGTCTGAACAAGCGCGCCGCACATACATGTATATGTAAATCCAGCGTAATTCAGGTCTGGATAAAGTCTGTCACGATCCACACAATATGTTTCATCGTTCACCCAGATGTTTTCTGAACCCTTTTCTAAGATAGTTTGTAGCAATAGCAACATACGTCAGACATTTCTGAACTTCGCTTTCCAGGATGGCACTGCGCTCCAGTTCGGCACCGACACAGCTGATTAGGCCATCCCAATAAAATGCAAATACGTAGAGAGCTAGGAAAAGAGGTGTAGTTGAAAGTATGTTCTTAAATTTTTTTTTTAAAACTTTTCCCAAAAATTGGGTCAATGTCAAGCTTTGTATTTTTGTTAACTTTTCCAAAAAAAATTGGGTCGGTCTGGAGATTGGAAACGGAACATTTTATTGGGATGGCCGTATGTGGGTCGTGTGAATATACAGGATATATGCACGGGATGTTAGAAATCATTTATAATTCATTGTTGTGACCTTGTGTATGAATGTATGCAAACATTTGACCCCATAACGAAATGATAAAACACCGGATCTCCTAGCGTGTAGGGATCTGATCAGCAATATATATATATAAATAGACAAGAAAGGAAAGGCTGATTCAACGGTAGAGAGTTTTTTCTTCCAATATTCCACATGGAATGTACACATATGTGTTCGGGCTACCTGTGGTGCACAACAGCAGACTGGGTTCTAGTCCTAAATAAAATGGCGGATGCTACAAAGCCATCTGTATAAACTATAATGGGTAAATGTTCTTTCGGTGTAAAATCGACAAGAAGATAATTATCGTAAGTTGTGGCTTCGAGACCATGACAGAGCTGGGGAGGAGAGCACAAATAAGGCTAGAATCAGGTATGCATTTATCGCTGATTCATCCTTCGTATTACTAATTTCTCTTATTTTGAAGTTGATTGTTAATTTAAAGTGACAAATAAATTTATCACCCAGTTATTTTAGGGCTATGTTTCTCATTCCTGTCCGTTATTTGTCCCGTTATTCTGCACACGATACAGATTGTACAGATTGCATCTGGCGTTGATTGTTTATTTACGTTGGACCCGGGCGTTGGGAGTATGTTACTTTGGCCTCACTGCTCCTAAGCTGAATGAACTTTACAAACTTTTTAGTCCCCAGTTGTATTTCCAAATGACTGATCTACAAAATAATAACTCTCTCATCTTCTACAATTTCGCCGCATCGATAGTATTCGAATGTCATTTTACCCTAAAATTTGACTTTTTGAAAAATAATTTCGGAAGTCACTTGTACATGAAGGCCTTACTCCTTGAATACTGAATATTTGTTGGCACTTATATCATAATTAAATTGCAATTGGTCGTGTTTATGCTGTAGAAACGTTTTGTGTATATAGCTTATATGGTTTGTTCAAAAATATTCTGTAAACATGACTAAAAATACATAGTGGAAATACCCCTCAAACCGAGACAGTTCGTACTGACCCCCATATCTCTTACAGTTTTTGGAATTTTTCCAAAATATTCTACCAAGTCTAATGCCAGGCCAATAGTAACATATGTGCAAAATATGAACAAAATCTGAGATGTACCATGTAGACTCATTTTTTCAGGGTGCATGGTTTTCACATGGATGCCCTCTTAAATGTATCTAATATAAAAGTGTCCTCCATAATTCGATCGAGGACGAGAACGGAACATGAATTCGAAATCAAGACAACTTGTTCAAATCCCTCCCCACCCCTCCCATTCGGTGTCAAATTCCCCACCCCAAGGACAGCTACCGATGTCAAATTCCCTACTCACCGGGCACAAAAATGAGTCAAATGCCCGGGGGTTGCCCGGGGGGTGGATGGTGATGTTTCGAATTGATCGGTACATTACGCACTCTGCTTTTGTGAGCCAACTGGCTTCAAAAACGGACTCTAAAAGCTTTATGCTGTATTTGTAGGTATTAAATATAACCGTAAATTGCCTACAAATATTTATACTGTCTGTTAAAATCAAATACGATGTCACAACTAATACTCCCGGGAGTAGGGGCATTTGATCGCCTAATATGACCGTGGGATGGGGCCGATTTGAACAACATTTTTGGCCCGGGGAACCAAACACCAAAAATTCAAATGCCCGGGGAGTTTCCCGGGGGAGAGGGGTGATGATGTTTCGAATTGCATTTTGATCGGTAAATAAATTTGTTTCTCGGAAGACCGAAACATGTTTATGAAATGTCTCAGCTAGGGCTCTAAGACAAAAATTATCACGTTTTTTTTATTCAATCCAACGAGACTGTTTTTTTTTGTCATTTTGCTATTGATAATAGAGGCCAATCGGTGTGATGTAAACACACATTACTCTGGAGAATTGACTCTTTCAAAATTAAAGTTTATTCAGATAGGCATGACTGCATTATGATTAGAATGAAAAAGGAATAGATTGAGATAGACTGGTTTATTTGACTCACTTCGCAGTAAGAAAACTGAATTGCGTATAAACTAGCTACTTCAAATTATGTACAACTCTAATTGATAATAATAATATAATTAACTACTATAGCTAGAATTGTTATAAAAATTATGGCATTAAACGAATTCCCACATAACTAGTACCGAATATATGACAGCTATAGGCGAATCCTTGCTGACGTCATTGTTTACATTTTTGTCTCATTAGCATAAATTAAACTTCAAGCTACAAACAAACAGACTATATCAGTTGAAAGAGAATTTTAAACTGAGTAACTATGGCGTACCATCCCCGCCAAAATTCATGGTTCGAATTCGAAGTTCTTCACATGAATTTTACACTCAAGTAGAATATTTCATATTGTTATTTTGTATTTTATAAGCTTTATCAAGGTTTCAACATACGTGTTTTATATTTGTCGTTCAAGTTTTACATTGGAGATTGTCACTGTTCATCAGTAAACTCCATGTCATACATTCGTCGTTCGAGTTTCACATTACAAAGTCGACGACTTTTATTTTCAACTCGACGTTTTGAATTGAACTTCACGCTTCAGTAACTTCCCGGTTGACCTTGGGAACCTCCTACCCAGAACTCCTCGGTAGTCATCCTTGGAGTTGTTAGGTCTGGTAATAAACGCAGGCGCTACGCAGGCGCAGATGTGACAGGAACAACACACGTGTTTGATCTCTGTGTTCTACTGACTATGGAACCCGTTAAGACTGAATACAATGCTGCCCTTCGCCGTGTTGCAGATAGCCTGCTTTCAGCGGAGAAAGCGGCGAACTGCGAGAGGTTTGTTGTCGAGTTCTCTTTTGCAAGTTCGTAAACCGTAAATATCATGCTCTTTCCATAGCGCCAGAAGATCTTTACTTAGAAGTAGGCTCTGCTATAGCTTCCTCCTGCTCCGTTTTCAAAGTTCGCCTTCGCCTTTACCCTCCTTCGCCTTTTAACCTTGGCTCTATATTTTTCAGAATTGTGTGCGGGGGGGTTATGAAATTTTTGTTTTGTTTGGAGGGGGGTCAAGACATTTTGTTGTTGTTTAGAACGAATCTTGCCAGCCCCCCCCCCCCCCCCCCCCCAGGCATAAATAATGAATGGTCCCTAAAGGTACTTTGAAAACGGAGCAGGAGGAAGCTATACAGAGCCTGGGCTTCTAGGTAAAGATGTTCTGGCTGTGCTTTCGACAGGCTTTGGAAAGAGGATCATATTTACGGTAAAGAGAACTCGACAACAAACCGTGATTTAATTCGCCACTGAAAAGTACTATCAGTGTCGACCAAATTGCAGAGATGCAATCCGGCTATTGACTTCACGGCCGTTGAACTTAGTAGCGATGTACAGTAGAGGAAATAATCAGAAATCCGCCTCAATACATTTATGCAACGGTCGTCCATTTCTTTCGGCAAACATTCACTAAGCGGATGGACTTCGACTCCTCAAAGAAAGACTGAGCTTCTCGTTTCTACTCTTCTCGTTATGTACCGATCAATTCGAAACATCACCATCCCCCCCCCCCCCCCCCCCCCCCCCCCCCGGGCAAACCCCGGGCATTTGAATTTTTGGAGTTTGGTTTGTTCAAATTCCCGTCCCCCGGGCCAAAAATGTTGTTCAAATTCCCCACCCCATCGTCGTATTAGGCGATCAAATGCCCCTACCCCCGGGACATAGTGGTTTACACCGCATTTAAAAAAAAATAGACAGTTGTAGCACAGCTTTTATTTTGCGATGCGACTTGTTCCTTGTTGAAACAAAGTTCTAAAAAGGATAGAGACAAACTGCTGGTTCAATATAGGTTTCATTTTACTTACATGAAACCTAGCCGACCAATACGTACTCAACAAACTTTTGATTACAAAACCTTTTTGTTAAATAGCTACAATATAGCAATCATATCCCCGGCCAAAAAACACTAGGTTCCTGTTAAAAAAAACATTAAAATTGCATACCGTTATCAATGAATATCTGAGACATGTTTTGAGCAGTTCGCAATCCATACAGGGATAAGTTGATCGCTACGATCACTGGCCAGTGGTTTACATTTAAATGCATGCTCGCTACATTCGCCGAGAAATACCTATATACTAATTCAGAGCTCTGAAAATGTAAAACTCCACGCTATTTAAACCGGAATCAGTTCTTTGCTCAAAACTGTGCCCTGTTAGAGCACGTACATTTACTTCTCCCTCTGTAGCTATACAATGTTAAATCAGCGGTAGATTGTCTCCAGGCGTTAATTTCCTGGCCAATCCAAAGAAAGCGAGGTGCTAAAGAGGTTTGCCACCGCCTTAGGCCCGGTTAACCCCACTACTGAAGTCGCGGGGGTTGGTGGTTGGGGTTTAATCCCGGGGTTCAATTGACTGATGCGTAAATCGAACGTTGCAGAACTTTATACAATTTGTACTTTAGTAGTATCTCTAAATCTTTTTCAAAGTGCTTTGGACGGTAGTTTATAAGTACGGTACAACATGTTTTTTTAACCAGTTTCCTAGCATGGCTTGCCCACTTGCGGTACACGCATGTACACAGGGCACCCAACGAAGTTTTCGGTTACAAAGCTGTTCGGGAGAGTAAGGTAGCCTAAAACTTTCGGATTTGAAAAAATTGTCACTAGAAAATTGTTTTCTGAAATACTGGCTAGAAAATTTGTTTTCAATCCCTAGAAAATTATAGAAGAAAAGGGAGACTAAAAGGTTTTCCCTAAAATTTTCGTAAGTCCCAATTCGTCTGATCAATAGAGTCAGAACAACACATTTTCATTCCCTAAGAATTCGTACCTCCACAAAACTTTGCAACATGAAGTTACTTGGGCTAGAAAATTCTTGTTTCTGTTCTAGACTACTAACAAATTCGTAGGCCGGGAATATTTTGCCGGCATAGAATTTTCGGTTGACGCGATTTCCACCTAGAAAATCCGAACAGCTAATAGCTTTCTAGAATACGTCAAAAGACATAGTAGGCGCCTAAAAATAGCTAGATAAGCTGCAGACAACTGGTTTCAAACGAATTTCAAAATGTACTCGTTGGGTGCCCTTGATGTACGAACTTACTGACTACTTAGCTATAATGCAGTAGAATCTGGGGAGTTCGCGAGACGGTAAGAGAACGAATCCTCATGTCCCATGATCATTATTTAAAATCTATTTTTAGTTTCACAACACGTGATGTAAGTTTTTATCTCGTTCTGGGTTGGTTCACCTCGTTAGTTACCCATTGTTTGTATCCCCTGGGTCCTCATAGCCAGCATCGTTAAAAAAAACACTCCATCAGGCACAACAGCGCTACTTGATGAGAACCAGGTATCTTACTAAAATAACCAGGCTGTGCCCTGTTAATCTAAAATATAAATATAAAAACACGTTCCTGGAGCAAACTGCTTTTCAATATTGCGTTTAATAAACTTAATGTCCAAAGGAGGCGTTCCATTGTCTACACTACGTTGTTTCGGTTAATACGACGATACATTGTCAGTACGTTATTACTTTTTCACAGTTCCGAAGGTCATTCGAAAATAGCAGTACTGACGGGAGAATGAATGAGCCGACTAAAATGTCTTCGTGAACAATTTCGGATGGAGTTGATTTCAATGCTTTATATGTTCTTGAAGACTAGATGTTTTCCCATCATTGCATGCATGTACTTTTTTAACAAGCGACGAAATTCGAAGTAGTACGTATATAAAAAGGGGTAGAAAAACTTACAGTTCTTGTGAGACTCGTGACTGAGAATAAAATATATTAAAATTCAAATGGACTACAACACAGTATTAAATAAAGCAACGTTCGAGCTGTGGTTGTCACGGGAGGGGCAACCTCTATAAAACATCAGCTTCCATAATAACTTAAAAGCATTCAATATCAGTCAGCCGGCCCTTGACCTTGTATCTCAGGTATTTGTTTAGCATGTCGAGCCTTTTATAAATATTCAAAAGCAATTTACATTTACATTTTAATACCTTCAAACACAGCACACAGATTTTGGAGTCCCTTCTTCTTCAGCCACTCACTCACAAAAGCGGAGTTTTGTCCTTTAAATGTATCTAATATGTATCTAATATGTATCTAATATGTATCTAATATGTATCTAATATGTATCTAATATGTATCTAATATGTATCTAATATGTATCTAATATGTATCTAATATGTATCTAATATGTCCTCCATGATTCGATCGAGGACGAGAACGGAACATGAATTCGAAATCGAGACAACTTGTTCAAATCTCCCCCCCCCCCCCCACCCCTCCCATTCGGTGTCAAATTCCCCACCCCAAGGACAGCTACCGATGTCAAATTCCCTACTCCCCGGGCACAAAAATGAGTCAAATGCCCGAGGGTTGCCCGGGGGGGGGGGGGGGGATGGTGATGTTTCGAATTGATCGGTACATTAGGGTTGATGATCACAACCTTTACCTGTGTACTTTGCACTCGTAGTTTGTTTGTCCACAAGTTCTTCAATATCGAGTTCTGACAAAACATTGTCTCTAAACGAAGCACTATGCTACTATAATCATCCTCCTGTTGGCAGTTATCGAGTCGTTGACTACGGAGAATACAAACTCTGCCGACATTTTGTGATCGACTGACTGTTGCGCCTGCGTTGTTTATGTCAGCGGTTCCCAAGGTCAACCGGGAAGTTACTGAAGCGTGAAGTTCAATTCAAAACGTCGAGTTGAAAATAAAAGTCGTCGACTTTGTAATGTGAAACTCGAACGACGAATGTATGACATGGAGTTTACTGATGAACAGTGACAATCTCCAATGTAAAACTTGAACGACAAATATAAAACACGTATGTTGAAACCTTGATAAAGCTTATAAAATACAAAATAACAATATGAAATATTCTACTTGAGTGTAAAATTCATGTGAAGAACTTCGAATTCAAACCATGAATTTTGGCGGGGATGGTACGCCATACCAATCAGAGGTTGGTATTCTGAGACGCAATACCATGTTATATTGGCGTCTCAAAAGTAAACAAAGTGATCAGTAGTAGTATAGTCGGCGTCAGTTAAATACCACTTTTTCTTGTACAACAAAACTCAAAAGGTTGTGAATGTTATGGACGCCTTGTTTTCTTGCACAAGGGGCGTCATAAAGTGAATTCAGAAATCCACTTCATAACGCCCCTTGTGCAAGAAAAAAGGCGTCCATAACATTCACAACCTTTTGAGTTTTGTTGCACAAGAAAAAGTTGTATTTAACTGACGCCGACTATACTACTATGGGGTAACTAAGGGTCATTCAAAGTGTCACTAGACATTCTTGTACGTAAAATCCAACTTGATAATCCTATTAGAGATATGATTACATATAGTTATATCGATCTCTTCCACTATGGATTATATATCGTGCCTCCCTCTAGAAATTCTGACTAAGATCGTAGAGCATGCAGATCCTTGGTCATTCGCAAGCCTCTCAAGGACATCGAAACGCCTAAACGATGCCGCATCTCTTGCGCGCTACAAAAACGTAGACCAAGTGTTCCGTAAACTAGCACTATGCTTTGGTTTGAGGTCTACTCATAGTGACGACGATCGAGACGAATTGGCTCGAACTTTCGGTATTTCCGCAAGCCCCATCGACGATAGCTTTTCTCTTCTCTACGCCAGCGAATATGGTGATCTTAATGCTGTTAAGTGGCTCATCAAGCACTTACGTTTCGATATGATGGATAGACACGCCAATCACGTTCTACGCGCTGCCCTTGAGCATGGTCATCTTGGTATCGCTAAGCGGCTCATTAAGCACTTCCAGTTCACCAAAGAGGATAAGGCCGTCAGTTTTGCTATATTAGGTGCCAGTAGGAATGGTCATCTTAATAACGTTAAGTGGCTCATGCGACGTTTTCAGATAACCCTAGAGTATGAATGCATTGATCTTGCTATAGAATACGCCTGTAACAATGGTCATCTTGATACCGCTAAATGGTTCGTTAAGTGGCAGTACTCCCAGCTCACAGAGGACGAAAGGGTTGTACTACGCAACTACATGGATGCTCATTCTGCCACGTAGGAAGTCAAAGTGTCACTAGATATTCGCGCACCTAAGAAATCCAAACTTGAAGTATATGTTAAAGGAATGATTATTATACTGTATATTACCACTAAATGGTATTAGTATATATTCTTTATTCCACAATACTAGCTTACGTTGTTATCTTAGTACGCATTAACACCATACAGATCGAACATGTCGAAGAAGAACTCAAATGTAGACGCCGCAATAACTTGTGATTGGTTGATGAGAGGGAAGGACTCAAAATGTCCAAAGAAGATTTCGAAGACAACGAAGTTCTGTTCCCAGCATAACTACCAAATCTCAAAAGGCTGTGCCCCATACGTACCATGCTCGAAGTGCGGTAAAGGATGTCGTACTGATTACGAGCTTTGCTCAGGATGTGACCGTCTCACCATCAAGGTGAAGTCTTCCGGTGTCTATATAAGACGCGCTAAGAAGTCCAGCAAGAAGCTAGAGGATCCAAGAAAGGAGGAGCCAAACATGGTGGAACCGGAGGTAGCATTGCCCGCTGAATCAAGAGTGCTGGAACCAGTGGAAGGTCTTGGAGAGTCTCTCAACCATGCGCTCAACGAGGTGTTGGCTGCCTTGAGGAACGAGAAGGACGCTTAGGAATAGCCACGAAAAAAGAAAAAAGGAAGAATGAAGAAGGTCGTTGCGTGGCCCTCTTCATTCCTCTTCTTTTTTTTTTTTTCTATTGAACGTACGACATCTATAGTTGTATCATGGACGAGCTAGTCAGATTGTTTGGTCCTGGAATTTGTAGAAGCCTGAATATCAAACCACAAGTGGAACGTATTAACACCAGTGAAACATGTTCTGATTGTCTCTGTCCCTTGGAAGTACAAGGAACGGAATTCGTGTGTCCCACATGTGGTCTTGTTTCCGAGGTTGAACCATGTACAGAAACTAAGATCGACATTATTACTACTCGACTGCATATAGTAGGTCCGGACGGGTTTCAGTATCAAAGTGATCTAGACCGCGCAAAACCAAAGCAAAGCGATGATGACATAGAACTGAAACGACGAACGCTACTACAAGAACTACGAGCATACGACACTATTTACAAACAAAGTTATGATTTATCGTTCCCTATGAACGCGTTAGAAATCGTAGCCGACGCATTCACCCAAGTAATGAAAGTTTGTCTCAAGCGTAGTGATGCTAAGAAAAATATTTTAGCTGCTCTACTCTACCATGCATGCATACAATGTGGATTCGTCCGATCTAAAGGTGAGGTCGCTCGCTTCATGCAACTAAGAAACGAAGGCATCCATAATGGAGAGGTCTTCATACGTTCTCTGTGTGACGACGATAAGATTGATGTAGACTTGGATGCTGAGCGCATAGTTCCTCACATTGCGACGACTTTCCTACAACTAGATCTTGTAGGAGTACCTAGGGACGTTCAACAAATAGTCCACGAGGTCGTTACTAAGGCAATGGAAAACAATATAGGCCCCAAATCAATGCTTAAGACGAAAGTCGTTGGAGCAAGTTACGAGGTGCTACGTCGCTCCGGATCGTCTATGTCTTTTAAGGATGTCGTTAAGCGATGTGGCATATTTGGAAATGCGGTCAAGCGTTTTGTCAAGGAGTTGTCTTCTTACCATTCCCACTTCGAACCAATCTACACTAGACATAGGCTAACTAGCAGTAGGACTTGGCAAAGTGAAAGTGAGAACCATGTTCGTTCCTTTCATAGGAAACGTTGATTCTTACATTCCAAGTTTTTCTCGCATTTCCTTTTGCACTTCTTGCTTGAGTTCGGCTCGAACCCGATCCGTGCTTTTTTCACCTATGGAAGCCTTGCGACGAATTTCAGATCTCATGATCTCATACTTATTCGCTTCGTTCAGGATGAGACTGTATTCAGAGTCGGATATGTTTTCATCGCGTAAGGCCTTCGATACTAGATCGCGAATCGTATTGATTTTCGCCTTTGCCAACATAGTTGTCCTTTCATGCTTAGAAACCTTCATTCCTAACTTCTTAGCTCCAAGGGTTGTAGATGCTGAAATTAATCCACATAGTCCACCAATGACTCCAAGTGGTAGACCAATCACTATTCCAACCCCAGTCAACGCTGCGCCCAATCCAGATCCAGATAAGATCACAGATAGACCTCCAGTTGCCACTGCGATTCCATGAACTATTCCTTGAGAACGTGCATATTTCTTGCGCACACCTTCGTAGTGCCTTTCTTGAACTTCTATGTCCGAAAGCGTGTCTCGGATCGTTTGCAGTCTAAAGTTCTTTCCAGTGTCACTAGCAATCTGTGGATAGATACTTGGTGCTGATGGAAACGGTTGAATCGAATCGCCTTCCATTGTAACGCGTTATACATATAGCTTACTCAAGCTTCAACACGTATCGTATCGGTCGACCACGGAAGTCTACCACGTTGCCTTTCTCATCACGAATTGTCAGACGAAGACTGCTTTGCATTGTCCCAAGAGCTCGAGTGGTTGTTGGTAGTAGAGAGGCGTATGTCGATTTTGCGAATCTTCCACCACGGATCGTAATGCTAGCGAGAACTGTCGAGTGCTTTCCATCTAGAATTGAAAAGCTGGAATCTACGACATCGCAGTGTACGTATGCTGTGTGGATATCGTCGAACCTCAGATCGTGACTTCTCCTTTTGAGCGTCTTACTATCTTGCCCATAGTCATCTCCGTTAACGCCCAACAGTGTGCAAAGATTTTTACTGAACCGGATTGGTTTAATAACCCTTAGAATGAAAGCCTTACTAGGCTCAAATTTGATAATGCCAGCATCAATTGCGGGTTTTAAATCTTGTTGAATGCTCATTATATCATGGTGCCCTTTAACGATAGCGTGTGGAAACATAACGCCCTCTTCTATAGCCCAATGGAACGAAGCCTTCTTCGCTAGATTCCACCAACTATTCTCAAAAGTGACCTCAACTAGTGAAATGTTGTTGATAAGAATTGGATCGTCGAAGTAGGCAGTATGGTCAGCCGATGTTGTGGTGATATATAAGAGAACCATCTTATATGTTGAAGGTATAACTATATATATGTATAGCTTCAACATGAGGAGGTCTGGAGGTCTTTTCAGTTACCATTACGGAGGGAAAGACGAAGAGGAAGAGGTCCCAACACCGAATGCTAACATAAGGTCAAAGGCTGAGAATCAAGCTAGGAGAGAGAATCAAGCTCGGATAGATAGAAAAGATGTGGAAAGTAGAGAGGTTGCAACCTTGAATGCCAATCTGTTGGTGAAGTTCAAGAAAAGATATCCACATGCAGATCTTCACAAGTTCTATGTCTCTACGGAAGTGAACGGTCCAGGCAAATATTCGACGAGTATTTGGTTTCGAGATGGAGATTCTAGCTATGTCATTTACGGCAATGATGTCTCAAAGTTACCTGCAGTCACTCAAAGACGCATCGATGACGCATTGTGGGATGTGCATAAAGGTTTCCCATCTACGTTGACCCTAGATAGAAGTGCGAAATATCCTATTACAGCAGTTCCTCCTACTGGACCGGCACAAGATATCGATCTCACTAATCTATGGATATATGCCACCTCAAAGAATAGGTTCAAAGCAGGCGTTCGAAACATATTCAAGGAGACCGTCGTAAAGCATATGACAGCAAATGAGTCCTACCATTGGTTACATGGTCCGGATTTCAAATATTGGCCTCAACAATTGAATTTCGCAACGTGGTGTGCGACTTCTGGATGTGGAGTGTCATTGTTTGATCCTATTTTCAAAACGTATCCACCAGTCGTTCAGGGGTTCCTACGATTTCACGTTTATTTCACAATACGAAGAATTCTGCATGAACTTGGTGGTGCCAATGGAGTTCCTTTACCTGGTAACTCTCATTTCAAGCAAATGGATAACCTCTATAACAAAGCAGCTCTTGAGAAATTGTGCATTGAATTTGGTATATCTCGAACACCAGATTTCCCACCAGACTTCCGATGGCACGGAGGTAGGAATCACGGATTAGGAGACGTATTCCTTTTGTATGGTGATGGCTACAAGAACGTCCACGTAATCCGAAGCTACGACAAGGAAGCAGACACATGGCCCAACCACAATAACTTATTTGCAGACGAGAAAGGCAGTGTGGACAAGGGCGATCTAGTATCCTTTATTCGGAACGACGAACACGAAGGAAAGCAATACAATTGGTTTACGCCACCAATCGGAAAGGGTTTGACAGATGCTGGATTGGGTAGGTTGAATAGATCTGTCGAGGCTTTTGGACATTGCATGCTTGGTGCTCAAGCCGACTTGAACGGATCCATCATAGATAGCCATAACGTCAAAGAAAAGTTTAAGAGCTTAGTCGAAGACGCTATTCTCGAAAACGACTTAGTGGTGAGCTACAAAAACTATCTTACCGCTATAAAATCAACGCATAAGAGGCTCGATCTAGCAATAGCTGTAGGCGTGCGATTATTGCCAAGCGATCTAGTGTACTATCTTGGTAAGAAAGATGGCTATAAGAATCCAATCCCGAAAGCTACGAAAGATATGGTGCTAGGCACTAACGACATCAATGCAGAAGACAAAGGACATTCACCTCTTCCTATGAAAGGCCCACCAGATAAGAAATTGGTGCAGCCTCTCGAGACGCACAAGAAACAAGTTCCTGTACCAAAGGCAAAGGCAAAGGCAAAGGCAAAGGCTGGCTCACAACATGAGATTAATCTCGCAGTGACATCCATTGCCGCAGCTGGAATTGCATGGATGTTGTTTCGTTAACGTCGTTTGTATTGCTCTATCGTGATCACCACTATTGCTACGATGAATAACCAAACGTTCTGTGCTAGTACTCCCAGAGCTTTACCAGCCATAGTAAATATGAAACTCGCAATCGATCCAATCATTCCAGGTAGGATCTGTCCAAGTTTCTTTCCCATTTCTTTCAACAACCCCCCAGTCGTTTGCAATCCCTTCTTTACTGCATCTGCTGCTTTATCAATACCAGTCTTTATTGGTTTCGGTACGGATTTCGACAACAGGGAAACTATCGTACTAACGATAGCGCCAATAGAAGTTACTACTGCAAGAACGGTCATTCCATGCTTTCTGAAAATGTATTTGATCCTTTCACGTAGCGACATACGTTTTAGTATGGCTTCTTCTTGACGTTCGAGTAATTCTATTTCGTTATGGATGTGTATTTTCTCTTCCTTAGCCGCTTCCTTCTGGTCCTCAGTTGACGTTAGATCTTGAAGTATACTATCTTCCATTTCGAGATGTTCAATGGCCTTTTCTTGACCTTGGAGGACTTGTTCTGCTCTTTCTGCATCCGTAGGGCCTAGGGCAAATTTGAGATCCTTACCCATACTTTGGTATCTTTCACCCTTCACTGTGGTCAAAGGTATGGGCTTCTCTTTACTTCCAAGTGCGTGAAGGTAGATTCTACCCCGTTCCTTATCGGCATCCCATACTTTAGTTATCTCAAGGTCTCCACGAATCCCTACATCCGCATAGTGTTCCCATACAGCATCGAATAACATTTGTTTCGTTCTATCCGATATGCCTGTTTCGAAGAATACGTGGCGATCGCTAAATTTAGGCCGTTCGATTCTATCCTCATCCAGCAATTCACTAAGCTCTCCATCTGTCAATGACGTTTCCTGATACTTCGGTCGAGCACCTTCTTCATTATAATTGCGTCTAGTTTTCAGGTTGAGTGATTCACTAGGATCCACATTCGTAGAGTCTGACGCCAATTTCCGTGTTTCTTCATTGACAGTATCATCGTTGTCGTAGTCTCTTCCTCTTTCAGCTTCATCAGTTCTTTCATCATACCTACCCTCAGAGGCCATGTTAAACATAATTATATATATAGTTATATTCAACATGATCTCATCGAAGTTGGATCCCACACAAGTACGAAGAGAGCCTCATGCACTCAAGGCTCCACGAGACTTGTATAGGAAAACTTTCACTCGATCATCTGCCAATCCAGGTGAGACTCTATACGTAGAAGTTCCAAAGCTAGCAGAAGATGTAGTACTAGTACCGGGCAGCTTAGCGCTATTGGGCGACATCGTACTATCTGGTGGACATGCGAATAACAGAGTCGTTTCGAACGTTGGACGCTGTTTGGTCATGCGTAGAATCTGTAGGATGGGAGCTGAAACAGTAGAAGACCTTGTCAGGCCAGACCTCCTACAAACATACTCCGATATATACCTATCTACGCAGGAGAGAGAGTCTAGAATACAACAAGGCATTCAATCAGAGAACTTGAATAAGCTACGCTCGAAAGCTGGTGACGCAAGTACTTCATCTGCTGCAGACAACGCACTCCTAACTGCATGTGGTTCAAAGTATAGGATTCCATTAGATGTTGACATTCTGACACAACATGGAGTTCTATATCCACATGCCTTAGAAAGTACGATTACATTCGAGTTGACTCTAGCGTCTGCCAACGAGGTTGTAATTGGATCGGATACGACGAAGATAGGTACGTACCAACTTACCAACATCCAACTAGAATACGAAGCAATCAGGAACGAAACGCTGGCTAGTAATGCACTTCACAAATATGAAATAGGTGCTGCATTCCTATACAACTACGCTGTTCACTTCAAGACAGTAGATATCGCTAAAACCTCTGATACTTTGATATCTCAAAACGTTAATGTTCCACGACGATCCTTTGCTGGACTACTTCTACTATTCATAGATCCACCTACCATTGGCACGCGAGATAGTGAAGCATTCTCGAATCCAGATATATTGAAGGTAGAAGTAGATGTCAATGGGATTCCCAACAGACTCTTTCCAAGCGGCATGCTTCCTCTAGATTTCTGGGAGGCTGCAAGAAGCTGGTTTGGTACACCCAATACTTCTATGACTCCAAAGAAGTTCTTTGAAAATAGATTCTCTATTCTAATCGATTGTCGCACAGCAAAGGATTCCACCGTTCATGGTGATGGCTTGGCACAAACCGGCAGTGGAAAGGACATCGACATTCGCATACATAGAACTGCAAAGGGAAGTGGAAATGTGAAAATGCACATCTATGTCCTTGCGGATGCTCAGGTCACGATATTGAACAGATCTCTGCAAAGTATATTATACTGATGGATTCTCTCGTAGAGCACGTGCCGTTCAACGCACTCATAGTCGGTCCAACGAATTGTGGGAAGACTGCGTTTCTCATAGAACAACTTCGTGGAGCATTTCGTGGTAAGTTCGATTACATAGTACTGATTTGTCCTACGTATGCCCACAACAAAACTTATCGTGGATTCGCAAATCGAGATCCTCATTTCTTCGTCATATCGCCACCACAAGATGCCATCGATGCTACTTTGAGTATTTGCGCAACATTTTGGTCAGGTACCAATACTCTATTGATTCTCGATGATTGCGCCGCATCGAAGGACGTCAAGAAACGAACTGACAAGCTAGTGGACTTAGCCTTTTCTGCACGACATATAGGGATTTCCGTTTGGGTGCTGTCCCAACAATTAACGAGCATATGTAAGCCCTTCCGTGAGAACGTAGCTATCGTAGTAGCATTCCATACAGCATCGGCCGTAGATGGTAAAAAGATATTTGAGGATTATGGAGGCTCACAAGAATGTAAAGAGTTACGAACGATACTTGGATCCCATAAGTTCGCTCGCATGTGCTTCTGTCTACGCCATCCTTTCGAGGTAGTGTTAGAGCTCCCAGCACCTACAACATATTATCATGGATAAAGAAATACTCGAGATATTCGGTGAGGATGTAACAGGCCCACCAACCAACCTAGACGTCACATCAGACAATCGTGAATCACTTTCGATCTTAGCCGCAACAGGCGTAACGAAAGAATACTTAGGTAAGAACTTTTCTCTAGGAGACATCTCTAGACTTCCTGAGAAAGAAGTAGACAAGTTGCATAGGAGGTATCAGGCCGTTCTAGCTAAGCAAGTAACGAAAGGCTTAGTCGACGGTGTGACACGTCTAGCTACCCGCCTAGTTGCCTACCTAGTACCAATAGATTCTCAAGAAGCCCTGATCAAGGACCTACAAGAAGACCCTCTAGTCCGCAACGAAATCAGTGCTGCGACTGGCCTACTATCGCTCAAAGCCGGTCGCCTTGTAGCTCTAGCTAGCGTCCTATTCCACATATCTGGTCACGTAGTCATTCCTGGTACAACTGTTGAACCTTCACATATACCTACTATATCGAAGCAAGATGGAAGGACAGACGGATCAGATAACTGCGAATCCTCCGACGACTGCACCAACTAAGATAAAAAACCCAAAGCGCGTCGCAGCTGGAAAAGCACTAGCGTTAAGCAACAAACTCGCTAAAGAAGCTCAAAAGAGAGAGTTGATGCGCGAAAGCGAATCATGTAAAGAAGTCGACGTAGAGAAAGGTCGGTTCGAAAGCCTGACTATCCTCGCAGTCATTGGTACTGGCGCTACATTGTTTGGCACGTACTTTGCGTACAAGAAGTATGTAGATGGTAATAAGCGTGTTGCCACCGTTAGCACGACACAACCTGCAGCTCCGGCAAAGCCAACGGCACTAGACATGGAGTAACACTTAAAGACTCGAGATCATAGTAGTATATATCTAGATGGAGAAGGAATTGACGAAGACGGCAACCGATGCAGTCAAAATCGTTGGACTCGCTGCTGGTATTGGGTGGATCGTAAAAAAGACTACCAAGGAATCTATGCTTAGCGATCCTTCTTCTTCCCTAGCGAATTACGCAAAGTGGACTGCCGTGATACTTGGTAGCTTATACGCAAAGGAATATCTTGAGAAACAACTTGAGAAAGAAAGAAAAGCCCAAACCTAAATCTTGAGAAACAAAAGATCATACCATAATGGCGGCAGCAATTGGAATGGCCCTCCTCGGGGCTATATTGAATGCAACGGCATTTACTGGTGGTGGCATACTAGCTAGAATGCTTGGAAAAGATGGTGATGTAGATGCAGAACGAGAGAGACACGATAGGGCCACCGAAAAACTAGAACGTGAAATGAAAGCGTATAGAATCAAACGTCAAAGCTTATATGACTATGCACAAGAGCAGGAAGGTCTTGAACGCAAAGCACACAACGATCAAAGAGATACCAACGAAGCCTTAGTGCGATCCGATAAGTTACGTAAGGCGCTTAAACATCTCAAAGAGATGAAAGAACCCCGCTTATCTGACTACTACAAACCCTCAAACAATCAGAAGACTGGTGAGTTGCTCTACGTTGGGGGTGGAATGCTAGGCGTTGGATACACTATTAGTAAATGGATATAGATACTACTAAGCTACTAGTAAGTTACCTAAGCTACTAGTAAGTTACCCTAAGCTACTGGTGAGTTGCCCTAAGCTACTAGTAAGCTACTAGTAAGTTACCTAAGCTACTAGTAAGCTACTTAAGCTACTACTAAGCTACTACTAAAAAAAAAAAAGGAAGAATGAAGAGGGTCACGCAACGACTTTCTTTATTCTTCCTTTTTTTTTCATCTGTTGAAGGTTAGAATGTATAGATGTATGATGGATTCTAAACTTGCGAATATCTTCTATGGGCCTATGGGCTATTGGAAAGGTCACACTGCAATTGGCAAGCTATCGGTAGCAGCGAAAGCATCAGAAGACGTGGCTAGGAGTTGGTTGGAAAAGCAATCTATGTGGCAAATATATCTACCACCACCAAAACACATTCCACGACCACATTGGACTGTATCGAAACCAAATGAAGTCCACCAAGCTGATTTGATATTTCTACCACACGATCGACCTGGGCGTGGACGGAAGCTATACAAGTACGCATTGGTAGTAATCGACGTAGCTTCTCGATACAAAGAAGCCGAACCTTTGGCATCTAAAGATAGTGGTGAAGTTGCTGCGGCATTCGAACGAATCTATAAACGTAGTCCACTAGAATGGCCAAAGACTTTGCAAGTAGATCCTGGTAGAGAATTCATGGGACGTATGTCTGAAACGCTAGAACTACATGGTACGAAAGTTCAACGAGGTGAGGCTGGTAATCATAGAGCGCAAAGTTTTGTTGAAAGAGCAAATAGGACTCTAGCTGAGAGATTGTTTGGATATCAATATGCACAAGAGATGGTGCTTACTTCGGAAGGATCAGATGAGCGTAGTAGAGAATGGGTAATTCGTTTACCAATGGTTATCAAAGCCATGAACAGTGAGGTGACTCGTTTGACTGGTAAAGAGCCTTCTAATTCTGTAATGGCGCAACAAGTAGATCTGAAGACTCCTACGTATTCGCGCACCGTTGGATTGAGAGAAGAGCGTCTACCATTCGACGTTCTAGTTCGATATCTTTATGCACCAGGAGAATTGGAAGGAGGTGAAAAACGTAGAGCTACTGATCCTGTGTGGAGTTTGCAGATATACACCATTTCGCGAAGTGTAGTATCTTCGGGACAGCCTGTGCTTTACTACCTTGCGAAGGAGAAGGACGCACCCAAACGTGGATTCGTTCGTGAAGAGCTACAAGTCGTTCCTAGGGATACAGAACTACCACCAAAAGGAATTCTGTTTGTACCTAGACGCTAAACAGCGTACTCTATTGGCTCGGTGTGGATTCCATCGGGAAGAACGCGTCTTTTGTCGTAGTAAGCCGATAGCCCAAGCTTCCGTTGTTTGTAGGTTGCTATGCCTTCTGGCGATAGTCGGAAGCCTCGGTTATTTGCCATGTCGATACTACCCTGGAGGGCTGCTTTGAATCGTTCCCACGAAATGTCGTTGTGCCGTCTAGACATACCTTTAGCGGAATACTTCTTGCTGCCACCTGTATCGACGTAGTAGGCTTTCGAGCATAGGGCAATGGCGCGCTGTCCTTCGAATTCGAGTTTGAAGAGTCCTGGTGTACGACTGCTCCATTCGTCCCAAGCTAGCCATTCATTCCTTTCGGCTTCGAAATCTTCTCGCAGTTCCGGTCTTACAACCTCATCGAGGCTATTTCCCGAGATGGCAATGTAGGCACTGTCTGTGTCCATCTGTATATATTCGAAATCATTGCGATCAATGTACTTGTCGATGAAGTCATAGTAGAACTCAAGCATACGCAGCTTTGCGAGCTGGTACACAGCGATACCTACTTGGAAAGGGCGTTTGATTTGGATCTGGTCCTTTCGGCTCTCGAGTTCATATGCATCACCAATCTCTTCCAGGTCTTCGAACCAAACACTTCGCAATGCTTTGTCCACAACCTTCTCATCTTTTGTATAGGTGACCTTTGTTTGGCGTCCCAAGTCTTCGAGCAACTTTCCATAGGCGCTGTTTCCTAGCAGCTTGAACACATCTGCCAGCAAAGCCTCACCTTTATCTTCATCTCCCATACGACGTGCCTCAGTGACTTGGTCCACGAACCATCCGAAGATTTCTTTGGGTTCGTAGTCTATCGTGCGGTAGACAGCAGTGATCACTGCGCCATGATCTACATACCAAAGTAGAAGAGGAGCATAGAGTAGCAACTTCTTTCCAGAGAGACTCCCAACTAGCTTCTTTTCCTCGCTGAGCTTTCTACCTGTCTTTGTGAGGTAGGCCAACATTTCTGGAGGGATTGCTTCTTTGGGGATTTTCTTGTTGTAGAAGAAGGGTGGCATCTCCTCAAATTCCTTCCACAATTTCTTTGGTATCTCGATGTCTACTTCTGCATATCCAAACCACGTTCCACCAAGTAGACATTCAACGAATCCTTCGGTGGCTGGACCTGGATCGTCATAGTGCACAACCTTTTCTTTTCCACAAGGCATTTCGAATTCCATGGTAGAAAGATATAGGGCGTTGGCATCGTATCCAAGAATCTTACGACAAGTCTTAGTTCCTCCCTGATGACTACGAATCTTAGTCACTCCTGCTTCGTGGAGTCTGGTGAACACTATGCTTGGACCTCCCACGACAGCGTCTTTCAGCATGCGGTAGGCTTCCTTACTTGGAGCGTACATCTCAGCTCCCCTTTCTACACTACCTCGAAGTAGGAACTGTAGTGAGACTCCTGGAATGGACACTGCGTCTTTCAGCATGTCTACTCCTTTCTCGTGATAGAAATCTCGCATCTTTTCGAGTGCCTCTAGGAATGGAACTACATCTAGGTCGTTGTAGTATCGTAGCCAGTCTGCAAAGGTTTCCATTCCTTTGTCGAGAAAGGTGCACTCACAGTCTTCGAACTCTGACATAGATAGTAGATGTTCTCTTTTCAACTTCGAACCCCACTCTGGATAGTCTGGTAATCCAATGTGATCCAACTTGTCTGGAGAATCGAACCACTCATATGGGAAGAAACTCTTTTGCGATTCGCATCCATATGCCTTGATCCAACGTTCATAAGAAGTTCCAGGTCCAAGGTAGTTGATCACATCAAGGAAACGGAAATCTGGGGTCAATAGGAACATAGTGGAATTGGCTTTCTTTGCTACCAGGATCTTTGAACAGGTGTCAGCAATGATTCCTACGAAGTGCTCCCTGATCAGATTGAGATCGTACCTGCCAGAGTTGAATCCCACTACTGGAACTTGGTGGATCCATTCGTCGATCTTCGCTTGTTGTTTCTTTGGTAGGGTGTCAAAAGAGAATTCAGGTGTCTTGGGGCAGAACTGTTCTGCAATGACTTCTTGGATCGCTTTCGCTCTTCGCTGGAGTTCTTCGACGAAGGCTTCGATGAGTTCTTTTGGATTGCGTCGACAGATGTGGGTTGACTTTCGATTGTATGTGTCGGCAATTGATACTGATATTGGGACATGGACGTTTTCGATGGTCAGGTGGTCTGTTGGTTGTCTTCCTTTCGTTGTATCGAGATAGGCTTCGAAATCGTAAACTATGAAGTGTGGGTAGACAGTTTGTGTTGGTGTGGGGACCGGTTTGTTTTTCTTCTTTGTGGAGCAGCCCCAAGCTTCCACTACTGTATAACCAGCTCCTTGTAGCTTTGCCGTTCTTTCACAGGTCTTGAGATAGAGCCTCCTTTCCCTAGGGAAGCATTTCGGGCAGCCATGGAAATAGCATCCATGAAATTGGAAGATGGTTTTCGAAAGAGGTTCGTAGCCGTCAACCGGCGCTCCTTCTATCCAATGCTCTCCACCATGCCCACAAGCTGCATGATGAATGTGTTGCCCAATCCTTTTGGTTTCGCGTTCTAACCAGCATAGAGCGACTTTGCTGGCTGTGCTCTCTGGCCAGAAGGCTTTTTCGTATGCCGACTGTGGTACTGTGATTACTTTTCCGGGGCAAACGATCTTTGTTTCGCCACGCCTGCAACGATCTGCATGACGGTGAAGGTCTGAGGCTTTCGTGAACCGTTGCTTACAATCGTTACATACGTAGATGTGCCCTAGCTTGTTGATGTTCTTGATGTAGAAGGCATGTCCGTCGTATATCCCAATCGTCATCGTATGCTTGTAGTGAGCTGCATGTCGCGTCAGATGCCAAGCGCCGTCCTCCGTGGGTTCATACACCCGAATACCGATTCCAAAGTGTAACTCGACTTCCTCCAGCTGGTCTAAGGAAGTTCTGGGAACGTCTTGTGTGGGTGCTGTCAGGCGATAGAAGTTCTGGGCAAGTTTTCGAGCTTTGACGCAACACCTATCTACTCTTGCTCCTTCATGCATGGCAAGGCAGCGCCAAAGACATAGGTTGTCGCCATATCGATCAAGGGCAAGCATTCCTTTCTTAAGGCGAAGCCATTGGGGCAGTGGACCTGTTCCCAACAAAAGCTGACGATCGATCACGACTTTGACATCTACGTAGATCCAACGAACGAAGGCCCATTGGGTATTTGGTCGAGTGATGTTGTCGGGATTCAATCGAGCTGTCTCCTTGCTATTGATCCACTCTTCTGCATCTTCTAGGATGTTCACCCATGGAGAGCCTGGGACAGTCTTGGAGAATAGAATCACGCGTCCGTCATTGACATTGCGAATGCGATAGGTGTAGCTATAGCGTAGGTAGAAGCTGGTGGTTACCTTTGCAACTAACTTTTCCATGATCCTAGGAGTCAAGTCTCCTGCCACACCTTGGAAGAAGCGCCATCGGATAGTACGGCGACCTATCTCCATCCCCTCGAGCATTCCATCTCTCTCCTCTAGAATGGCACCTGCCTCTCGAGCTAGACTCCGTGGAAGTGGTTCACTACGTGGTCTCACCATTCTCCCTTCGATATAACTATGTGTTAGGATAGCTTTAACAGGTACTCGAATTTGGATTTTATGTGTAAGGACGTTGCAGCGATATAATTATATGTAATTATATCTCTAATAGGATTATCAAGTTGGATTTTATGTACAAGCAATCGATGTCGATATAACTATATGTAATTATATCTCTAATAGGATTATCAAGTTGGATTTTACGTACAAGAATGTCTAGTGACACTTTGAATGACCCTTAGTTACCCCATAGTAGTATAGTCGGCTTTGTTGTACAAGAAAAAGTGGTATTTAACTGACGCCGACTATACTACTTCAGTGAATCGTGATACTATTGTGTATTTCGTTGTATTGTTTTGTATTGTGTTAATTATATTGTATTTTGATAGCAATTCAAGTGTTGGCGACATGAAGGGACCACCCCGAAATGCGGGACATGACATCGAAGTCAAAATTCCCACTTATCTTTGCAGTAAAAAAAGGACGTGACAAGAAAATACCGGACAGAAACAAAAATTGTAATGAAAAAAGCCCGGAAAAAAGTCAATAATAAGTAAAAATGGGGGAGGGAAACTCGGAAAAGAAAAAGAGGGACATTTAGGCGGCCATGCGGGACGTCGAACAAATGACAAAAATGAGGAACTGTGAAAGAAGGCAGCTCCTACTTTACATGTAATATATACAACACTGTCAGCCGTGTTTCATCACAGAGTGACCCAAACACTGAGAACTGAACTTACGACGCGAAGCGGAGTTTTTTAAACTCAGTTCGAGGTGTTTGGATATGTGATGAAACACGGCTGACAGTGTCGTATCACTTCTCCAACGAATTTACCATTGAAGAGAAAACGGAGAAGAAAGTTTGGATAATTTATGCAAGTGCTTAATCACAATCCAAACTCCTTTTCTTTGTAATATTCTCATTAATTATTCATGAGTTTGAGAAATATACATACACACTCTTTATTTATACACGGAGATCAATCAACTATTTAGCTAGATATAAATGTAATCAGGAGCGAATGCTTTAACTAAAAGGAGCCATCACTTGCTTTGTTACTCGAAGCCAAATTAGGGTTTTAAACTGTACTGGCCTGGATTAAATAGTTGTTTATATGTTACAATTATTGGTTGAATATAACAAGCCATAAGAAGAAAGAGAAAAATAAATAGGAGATAATAATTACAATCTTTTTAATAGATGATAGTGTGTAGTGGTCAAAGGAGCGAAAGCTTTCGAGTTAACCACTACCATGTTGAAAGTTAATGAGGGGGAGGAATAAATAAACGAATAGGCTTGATTGTATCTTTACAGGGTTTTAAAAAGTATGACTGTTGGTTATAATGAGAGAAGAGGAAGAAAATAAAGGCTGTTTACATGTACAAACTAGGTTTGGATATATGGTAATTTTACAATACAGAATAATGTAGACGAAAGAACTTCTCCATCGTATCCGTCTACAGGCCACAACAAGTATGATGAACATGTATATGTAATCGGTAGAGAGTATAGTCTTAAAAGTATACGGAGGGGAGGGAGGGTAAAAAATGGCAAATAAAAACTGAGACCTGACAAACATAAGGGCTGATCAAAGCCAGGACCCGGCTGAACAACATCGAACAACAGATCGAATTGGAATTTAGCATGTTGGTGGAGGGAGGAAAACTGGAGAACCCGGAGAAAAAACCACAAAGGATACGTAAAACACGTTTTATTCTGATCTAGATCTAGTTTTCACTTCATGATTGTGGTTTGCCTAGCTATGCTCCGTCTAAATTAAAATCGAGAGGCGGCAATCTTCTCAGCTAGGCTAGTATTGATTTAATACTAGGCTATACGGGTACGTTCAACAGCTCGCTCGACAGCGTATGGTTTTTGACAATTCTTAGTCTGGAACAGGGTATATATATTACTATTTTGGTCTGGAACATGGAAAATGCTTATTGTATACCAGTTGAACGGTGGTTCATGAGGCTAGGTAGTTTCTGATCATGAGTATCCGGGATGCTTGGTCCAAAGGATTATTAAGCAGCTTTTTGTGATTGTGAATGTAGTCCTGGTCACATAGATCTCGTACAACATAGCCAGCGCATAGCCACCGCATAGTCTCTTGTTTCTAGTCTGAAACAGGATATTGTTTTGCCATTTTTCCTGGAACCGACAAGGCCGGTATGCTTTTGTTGTTTCTAAGAGAGGACTACAAAAATGTATGACTCATTTCTGAACGGATCAATAAGTTTTGAACTCAAATTCAGTCAGTCAAAAATTAAAAAAAAATCATTCAGCAGCTAGGCTGATTGCCGGTTTCGTTTTCTTTTTCATCATATTTTTCGGATTGGGTTACCTGTGGCGCGCATGCGAATCGTGCGAATCAACTCGGCTAGCGCTTGCCCAAAAAAGGTTCTCCCTTCATGTAGGCAGACATGAATTACTACCAAATTGTATTGTGTATTGTGTTCTATCGTATTATGTATTTCGTTCTATTGTTTTGTATTGTGTTAATTCTATTATTTTGATAGCAATTCATGTGTTGCCTACATGAAGGGACCACCCCCATAAACACCATCAATGATTTATTACCGTCTTTTAAAAATTGGGCTTCGAATAATTGCTAGTGGGTCCTTATTATCAGTCTCGCTGCCCGGAAAGAAGATACTCAAGGCTTTTTACCCAAAAAATGGCAAAACAGAAAAAATTAGAAAAAGTTCATTTCCGCTTTCCAAATGATTGACAGCGTGATGATAAAAGACCGGAAAGAGAATGTTAAGAATGCTCCCAGCATTCCTTGGGTGCATGCGAATGTTGATATTATCACGAAACTCGCGCCTTGCCGCGTTCTAACCAAGATTACGAAGCGATTTAGCAAGCCCAATGCAAAAGAAAATACCCCAAAATCGACAACAGTGATCCAGGAAGCTTCTTACCTGAGCTATGCCTTTTGGCTTTCTCTGCACATGGGCATCTAAAGATGATATTGCGCTAGACTTCCAAGCACGTGTGGAGTTGTTGGACAACTCGGGTCTTGATTTGATTTTGTCCAAAGATACGACAGGAATTGAATGCTTGGAAAGAATTGGAGAGAAACTTGGACTTTCTGAGGTAAGAGTCTTTTTGATTTGGCTTTCTTGACTAATCTAAAAGATGCTCTTAGCGTTCTTATGGCCAATTTTCGAACATCATTGTTAGCGAACTGTCAAACATGGATGAGACTTTGATTCAGAAATTTGTGGTTTTCTTTATTACTTCGATCGGCCATTAATAAATGACTTAATTTTAGTAGTTTTATATGCCATACACATTTTATTTTAACTTTGAAAAAGAAATAAATATAGGGGTCTACGCTCAGCCTCAGGACTACTAGTACTAGTCGAGTAGAACGTGTCTCGTCGTGCATGCACGTTTTGTTAACCGTTCTCCTAAAGCATAAATATTTGTCAAGCATTTTATACCGACGAAATAATACGCTACGACACGTCGAAGCGGTAATAAATGTAATATCTATAACAGAGATTGAATGTGCAAAAATAAATCTAAACACGACCCAATCCTAGTAATAATTAAATATGTAAGTGAATTCAACATATTCCCTTCGTTTTGTCGCGGTTTCTTTTCTTCTATTTAAATGAATATTTGTCCAATCTTCCATTCTTGTGAGTAAATTTTCCATAAAGGCGTATATTGAAAATTATGGCGAGATTCCATACTGCAGTGCTCAACCATCCCTATAAAGAACGACTTCGATTCATCGATGAGTTCTCAATGTTTGTCTTTTAAACGGAAGAGTACGGTTAATGACATAGTGAATAGCAGTTTACAACAGTGATGACAACTTGTTCAATTATGGTGCAGACAAGTTGTGAATTGCACCTGTAATGGCAAGAAATACCAGAGGACCTGGCTTTAGCCAGTGTATATACTAATATAGGCCTAAGTTTATACAATTCAGCGGTTTATATTAGTATAAGCACCCGTCGTTTTCACCTTGTGTCAAAATTCAATAGCATGTACGAACAAAAGGGATTTGTAGTTATTGTTAGTACATGCTAGTGGTCTATGGTTATTATTCCTTCAAAACAACAACTTTCTCCATGTATGTACACGAAAAACACTTAGATGCATTTGTCATGCTCTTTGATCTTGCCCTTAATTGTTGGCCCATGGATACTCTATATCAGAGCAAATTATTTGTTATATCATATTATTTTATAGACCTCTAATATATATATCACTACAGTGATCAAGCTCCCAACATAAAGAAAGCGTGAGTCTTAATATATTAACCACATGTCCCTGCCATTGAACATTTCCTGCAATAATTTTCACCCCTGCTATCCAACAAATAAAGGTATCTTAGTTCTTAAGCAGTTCTATATATATATTGACATATATTTGCATTTGGTACTGGGCAAAAAAGAAATGATGAAATATGCATTTAGTTTCTTGAAGTCAATCTACAATACACAGTCACTTGTGAAAGACTCCAATAGAAAGGACATGTACAGTTGCATATCACGTTCCTAACCTAGTTGTTTGAAGCAAGGGTAACTTTATCCCTAGAATAGTGCTAAATCTGTAATTGAGTGGCTCCGTGCAAGAACAGCGTAAGTGACTACTGATCACACTCTAAATTCTTCTTAATATTCTTTGTTTTCTAAGGGAGAATTAGAATTTGATCTAAAGTCACCACGGACCCCTTCAATTGTAATCTGTACAGTTTAACATTGGGGTAGCGATTTAACCCCAGGGTTAGCACTTACTCTTGCATCGAACAACTGGGCCTAAATGATCAAACTTGTGCACTTTTTCAATAAAATAACTAATTTTTACTGGTACTTGTTATGATGTTTGTTTTCATTTGCTTTAAATTTTGTGATTTCACACGCCTTGGGTAAGCTGATAATTCTTTAGGTTCAATGTATGTACCATTTCAGTGTAATTTGCAATGGTATGGCAACCATTAATATAATATTTGCAAATTTTCGTGGAGATATGGCTATATATACATATAGCCCTCTGGCTTGTGATGGTGGATTGGTCGGTCAGGGGGAAAAAACATTAGGGGATCTGGAACCCAGTTGGCATGAAGACTTGTGGATTGACAATTTGCTTGGAAAAGAGGTGTAGTACAACAAAATAGTATATTCTTCAACGTTTTTTTTTTTACTTTTTCCAAAAAAATGGGCTGGTCAGGCAATGGTTACACAAAACATTTTATTGGGACAATCCCTGCATACAAAAGTGGCTCATGAAAAACTTTTTTCAGTTGCTTTTTGAAACTAAAACTGTGTGCTAGCCTCTTCTATGAACCGGTATCAATCTGTACTGACCATATGAATTTAGTTCCATGTTAATATAATTATTGTTTCCTATTGACAAACATGCATGGTAAATTCTTGATCTCGTTTCACAGCTTTGCAGAACAACTTGTGAAGATATTAATGCAATGCGAAGAACACAATTTATTGGCAAAAAATAACAGCATCCTCAGTTTTTTCTGCCGCAGTTCTGTTTTTTTTATTGTTAAAAACTAGAATGTGGCAGTGATGAACGAGACATACAGTATCCATACAGTAATGAGTGACTGAGACATACATGTACAATGTATGTGAGCCATCAGTATTCATAGAGTAATGAGTGAGACAGTATACAGTACTTAGTTCACAGAGTTTGGTCATCAGCTATAAAATATTAAAAGAACTGCCAATCTGTTACATTTATTTTTCATTATTGAGTTTTTTTAATGTGAAAATAATAAATGTACATTGGTGTACATGTACAGTGCATGTCATTTGTCTGATCAGGTAATATTGATTCAGAGCTTCATGACATAGCTAGCTGCTTGGATTATAACTTTAATATGATTTTGTTGTCATTAAAAATACTTGTAATGTGCATGTAATTTTCACAGTTTTTGAACTTTCAATAATTATGAAAAATGAAAACAACATCAGAACAAAGGCCAAAATTAATGATATCAGCTCATAATTTTTCATGGGTGACTAACCAGCAAAGACATGTTTGGAGGTGTTGATCATTGGTATTCAGTTCTTGAATGTTTAACATTAGTTGTACAGTAGTAATAACTATTATACATGTATATTCTTCATGCTGTTAACCTGTGCAGTACATGATTGCAAGTTGTAGTAACATATTTAACTATCAGTGGTATTTTTTGGTAAGTGGATAAAATTTCATTGAACATGCACAACTTGTTATTTTCATGAATTCTTAAAACAACAATCTATTAGGGAATGTCAATTTTATTATAACTGTATCATTATTTTGTCATTACCCTTGCATGCCAGGGATACCTCATGAAGGTACAAGCCCTATAAATCACTGCAAGCTACATGTACATGGTTACATGATTATGCATGTATATGTTATTGGGTTTTATGTGCTTTACTAAATTCATTTTTGATTAAATACATGTGAACTCTTTCATAGAATATAGAATGGACATTTTCTGTAGATTTTTTCATGAATTAATTGGGTATTTGCATGGATACAAAAGCCATGTGTTTTACATTATTTTACAGTGTAAATAAAATTATGCACATGAACATACAGTACCGTGCAAAAAGATTTCAACGGGGGAAGTGATATATCCTCTGAAAAAGAGATATATCCCCTGAAAAAAGGATATTTCCCTTTTGGGGGAAGTTTCAGGGGATATATCCTTTTCAAAAGGGGTTATTTCACTTCACGAAAAAGGGATAAATCCCCAGGGATATATCCCCAATTAGCGTTGAAATCTTTTTGCACGGTACTGTACATCAGATTACACTAATATATTGGCTCATGGATCTATGAATCGAAGTACATGTACATGTACATGTAGGTAAATGATATACTAGTTAACAAAACATACATGTATACAGGGTATGCTTGAAGGACAGTGGCAATCAAATTGAACCTTCTTTAAAACAAAACTACAAAATAACACCTTTAGTTAGGAGAGAAATAACATGGATGCATGTTCTAATATGTTTGTAAAAAGTTTTCGATAGATGATCTTGATGGCAAAGATTAAAGTTGACTGGAAAATCTTGCATAATAATTGTACTTGATTTTGGTTACACTGTGAACCGATTTGAAATTGATCTAAATTTCTCTTAAAAGCAGTACTTAGGTTTTCATCCACTCAAATATTAGCCATCCTTCCTCAAAATTGTCTCATATTTTCTCCAGTATACCTGGACAGCATACTCTTCTAATTTCGTCTTTCATCATGAGAAAGTTTATCATTTAAGGGTTAACAGTGCTCTTTAAGCCAGTTAGGGCACAAAGGCCATATTGACAGTAAGGGGTTAACCCTTTATCTGTAAAAAAAAAAAGATGACAAATGCTTGAGCAGTAAGCAATAATATTGTTGAACAGCTGTTTTAGCCGTTTTGGGCCTCATCAGAATGGCATTAAGCTAATGTTCAGGCTGGGTTCCCACTAAGATGTGCGAAAGCTGTGAAGCATGCTCAATCCCATTAAGGCCTGGGATTTCATGGAAACGAGGCCAAATTACAAAATAAACTTCCCCGTTTTTATCAAAATAATGCTCCTCAAAAGTGTCACACTTGTACACTTTGACAAATTACTTACATGTATATTGGTATGGTTCAAATTGATTGTTACATCACGGACCATCCAAGATTGTAGATTTCAATTAGACAATATTTGGTGGTGGGGTTCACAGATATGCAAAATCTTCATTAACTTTCTGTTTTCTTGCTTTGAAGCTCATTCATGTACAGTCACATTTTGGCTGGCAGACTACAATAGTTTGCTTCAAGGCATAATAATTATGCAAAATAGGTCACATGACTTTGAATTTCACCTATTATCTCCTAAACGAATAAACATAGTCCAGGTGCTAAATTGTGATCATGATTTATCCATAGAGTCTAAATGCACTGAAAGTATTACGTTTCCTGTTTTCCCCATCACCGCAAATTGAATTTAGTATTTTATCACGTGGATGATCACGTGGCATCCATGAAAAAAAAAATGTCAAGGTTGATTAGTTTAATCTTTTGGCGGAAAGTGGAAGTTGTTAGACATTCCTGTGCAAATTATGGCAAGTTTTAGTGATTTTCAGTTCAGGACTTAGAATCCCAGGCCTTAATTAGCTTGAGTGTGGGATAATAATTATGGTATACAAAATGTATAAAGGGCATGCTTAAGTCACTAGGGCATGAAGGCCATGTGAAAGCTCTCATGGTTTTCACTGATCTATGAAGCTTGTAAATACCGATCTACTTGAAGTATGACTAAATAAGTGAGTGAGTGCATGAGTGAGTGAGTAGGTACATGTATGGCAATCTTTGGTATCTCAGATACCCTAGGGTTAATGGCTTGACCCTTACTCATGCATGCAAGCACTCACTCACTCACTCACTTATTTAGTGATCCCTTAAACAAGGACTCGCACTATAAAAGGGCCTCTGCCAGACATGCTAACACCTTCAGTTGTCACTCAGCCTTTGTCAAGTAAACAACTATTCAAAGCTACATGTATGCATACAACATGTGATGCTCCGCTTGAGTGATCTCTGACTTTTGTTATCGCACGAAATTCAAATCAAACACTTGAATCTGTGATGTTTAAAATAACACTAAAGAGTTTGTAAATGCTTCTAAAATGCTATTCATACAGGCATAACTGTGCTACTTAAGCTTCCTGTGGTTTACTTTCTTTGGCTTATTTTACTTTTAGCAACATCAATTTAGTATTCTAACAGGAGAAAGCTGAAGGCCTGCTGACTGTCTGTACTGTTCTGAATTTGAATTTTCAAATTTTAAATCCCAAAGGGAGAGAAATGGGGAGGAGCATTCCATTTTATAGTGCAAGTCACACAAACTTCCTACATCAACATCTACTTTTATTCTTCACAAAGCCTTACAGCATCTAATGTACATGACTGTAGGTTTATCTACTTGAAGTGCCACTAATCCCTTTTGCAAGTTACATGTATATAATTATATATAAATCTTTGAAAGGTTTTGAGTACTTCTGCGAATACATTTTTGGCTTACAGAGAATACTCTATGTTCTATGCATGTTTGAAATGGTGAAAATTTGACCTTTCCTGACCCAAGACTGAGTCGATTCTTGATCTTACGTCACCCTTACGACTCTCTAGACATTTGATAAGTAATATAAATAATTTGTGTCCGATCTTTATCCAATTTACAAACTCTCGCTTTCAGCTCGAATTTGTAAATCGGATAAAGATCGGACACCCATTCTTTATATATTACATACAATGTAGGTCAATCAGACCGTTAGGAATATCCAAATCAGTAAAAAATATTCCCTTGGAAATGAACAAGTTGAACTACGAAATTGCATTCTCGCAAACCGTTTTGTTTTTCTGTTGTGACATCATACTCAATGCAAGCCTGCACAACAACACCTTGGAGGCATGTTTCTAATAAAATCTTCCTTTTTCCCTCTTCTCGTACACAAGAAAAAAGTAATATTTGCAATGTAGGTCTGTATTAATGTTCATGTGAAATAAAAAGGTAGCCATGCTTGTGTCATGATGTTGCATGTACAATGTATGACATCATGCACTTCTGGAACAGTCTCCAGTATACTTGGAGTTCAAACAACAAGACTTCCCATCAACATAGTGGCACTTTAAAAGCTCTTGGTTTCAATGCAATAAATCTATATTGTAAAATTACTTTGAGGGTAATAATGGTGATATTTTGTTGTTGCACAGACTACATATTTTGGACTTCAGTATCTGAACAAGAAGGGTTCTGAATGGTGGCTGGAACTTGACAAACCTGTCACTAAACAACTTCAACATCGTGGCAAGACCTGCAACAATGCCACCCTCAAGTTCAGGGTCAAGTTCTTTGTCTCCAGCATATATTCCTTACAAGAAGAAATCACAAGGTGAGCTGTTGTCATCCTTTTTTTCTTTTTCTTAGTAACCTTGTTGAGAGCAAGCATCATTTTCAGCCAAGGTTCCCTTCAATATCTTTTAACAACCTTCCATATGGGGCGCCTCCTGTAAGGGAATCCATGGGCAATTGTACATGTGGTCCCAAGCTGTCTGTTTTAATGGGAGGTTCAACTTGTACTGGATAAAAGGCTTTGAACTCATTTCCTCTCTGTTGTGCCCCAGATATCTTTATTATCTTCAGCTGAAGATAAATGTTCTAGAAGGAAGGCTTCAATGTGATGAGGAAGTTGCAGTAGTGCTGGCTTCATATATGGCACAAGGTACCAGTACATGACATGCATTAACATACATGTACACTTAGCTAATTACTATTATTAATAGTGCTTAATCACTCTGCATATGTTATCAGCCTAAGAATATACATGAGACAGCTTTACCATGAATGAAAAGTTCTCAATTTCCCACAAACTGAAAGCACAGAAAACCATGCAATTGGAAGTTCATTCATCAAAATTCTGACTCATAATTTCCTTCACGTTGAACTAATAAACAAAGTCACATTTTTGATTGGCCCATGAGAGTTTAACAGTCAGCAGTAGCCGTAATTTATAAACAATAATTTATTATTGTGGGATTAATACCTACATGTACATACATGTACAGTACATGTAGTGGTGGTGTCCAATTCTTCGATTGCTGAGTTTCAGATCACTCTCCATTGAGGTACATGTATGGGATGTACTGCAAGTCTGCAAGGGATTTAGTGTAAATTAATCAAAATATGCTAAAAAGAAAAGGCATCACATTGTACATATATCCCAATAGTCTGAGGCCTGAAATGTCAGCAGAAAAACATCTAAGGGAAAAACACTACCTGCATGTCCCTAGACAAGCTAAGGTAAACAAAGAAAATAAAGAAGAAAAAGATAAGAAGAAGTGGTGTACGAATGATGAAGTGTACTACCTAAGGAGAGATTTTGTTGTTGGGATGTGTACATTGTACTTGCATTAAATGTTGTCATTCTCTTTACTGGTCTGATTATAGTACATGCATGTACATGTAGATGAGAGTTGAAGAAAACACTCTCATCCAGCTCTCAAGAATTCTCAAGGATATGATACTGGTTACTTGTTGTTTAAAGCAATTTCATAGAGCAGACTTTATAAGCTTATAATTATATTAGTTTGCAATAGAAGCCATGAGAAAGCCGCATTTTAGGACCTTGATTTCTGAAGATTTGTCAGCAAAGATTGAGCAGAAGTCCAAACTGGCAACCAATGTGATCATTTATACCCAGATTTTGGTTACATTTTGGAACTTAAAGTGTGTAACATACATGTAATATTGTTGCCTGGATTCAAACAGCTGTAATAAGAGCCTGCAGCTAGGCTGCACTCTGCTTCACGGTTCTGCCGCCTGAGCAGTGCAATCCATGTCAGAATGGTCTGTAATTGGTAGGCAGGCAGATAAACAGATCATGGTATGTTTCGAAGATTTTAATATCATATTACCAGAATCAAAATAATTATATTAAACATTATCTCCCAGTAAATTATACCACAGGATGACCAATCCTTCTGTTTAAAAAAATTAATGTTGAATGCACTTTAATTATCTATGATTATTTCTAGTTTTAAGTTATGAACTAGCTTTGTATAGGGCTAGAAAAAAACAAAAAAAACACATCTTTGTTAATTAATTTAAAAAAATATTATTCTCAAACTAATATTCTCAAAAGGTTGAACTAAATTAAGTGGCCAGATCAAAAAATAGAATTGTGGAACACATGCTTGAACCCTATGCTTGAACCCTATGCTTGAACGTTACGCTCGAAAATTCTGTAATTTCTGAGGTCTCTTCCCACAAGCTTCTTGGTGTAACTTTAGACAAGAACATGACTTTCGAGTCACATATCGATGAACTATGTAAAAAACTATCTAAACGCCTAGGTCTTCTTAAGCATATAAGCCCATACCTAAAGCAACGCCAAAGGGAACATTTCTATAATGGAGTTATAAAGCCTACTCTTATGTATGGGAGTATGGTATGGGATAGCTGTAGCGGGGATAGTTTGCAGAGAATACTTAAGCTTCAGAAAAGGGCCGCTCGCATTATTCTTGATGCTGACAGGTTAACACCGTCAATTACGTTATTTAATAATCTAAATTGGCTTCCCTTTATGAAGCAATCATGTATAAAAAGAAACACACTAGTTTATAAGCGTATAAATGCAAACTATTTTACCCCTAGTTACATAGATACACTAAATAGTATTATTAAGGAACTCTGAAATTCACAATAGAGAGACACGCTACTCAAAGCTAAATTTGATATGTCCTAAATACAAAAGGGAAATGAATGGAGGGCGGACTTTCGCAGTCAGGACAATTAAAGAATGGAACTCTATAGATATAAGTATACGTAAGAAAGAGTCAGTAGCTAGTTTTAAACATAGTTTATTTAAATCATTTTTGAGTAAACAGAAAGCCACCATGCTCATCAATATATAAATTTCTATTACTTTTTAAGTAATTATCATAGTAGTTTTTTATTTTTTTATTTTTGCAGTTAGGACAATTTAAAAAATGGAACTCTATAGATATAAGTATACTTATAGTATACCCTTTAAGTAATTATTATAGTAGCTTTTCTCGTTATCTTTACAATTGTACATAGTTACATGTATATCTTAGCATATTTTAATTGTTATTCGAAATTGTATTGTTTTATTCTTATCATAGTGAGGGCCACAGAGTCATCAGTGTTTTTACTACTGTAACGTGTTACCCTCTTGAAATAAAGCCTATTATTAATTAATTATTATTATTATTATTCAAAAATGGAAAAAACTCAACAGAGCATTGGCAAGCTAAGTTTTGTCCTTCAATATATATTTTGCTGGCAAGGATATTACAAAACTAATATGTTATATAAATTAAAATATATAATCATATATAAAACAACACAGGTGAGAATTATATGACAAATGTTTTTTTTTTTTGTATTGAACCTTTTTTATTTGTTACTAACAAATTTTCTTCATTTGTTTTGTAGTGACATGTATGTGCATTGTAATGTAAAATTTCCAAAAATCCAATAATAAAAGATTATATATTTAAAAAAAGGTAGTCTATTTCATGCATCCCAGTACTCTCTTTACTTTAACATGTCTTTGTCATAATTACACAGTATTACTACGGGTACAAATAAAGAATTGTGTTTTGTTGTGCACATGTATGTTTTCTCCTGGATCTTTAATTAATTTAGTTTATGTTTTAATTTTTCAGCTGAATTTGGAGACTTTGATGAGGAGAGACATGCTAACTATGTGGAAGACTATGTTCTACTGCCATGTGTAAGTTGGTTTGTTGTATAATCAAACATTTTGGACCTTTAACTACATTTATTTAGTGAATGCACTCATCTTATATTTAGATGTGACTATAGGGCACCTATGGCATCCCAATACTTACATGTACATGTAATTACAGTAGAATGTAACCCCACTATCTTGAACTCCGTTATCTCGAACCCCCTGCTATCTTGAACAAAATGGCGTTGCACATGGATTTTAACCCATTTTTTTCAGTCATTTACTATTGGCTATCTCGAACTCAAATACCCTGAATACCCTGCTAATCTTGAACAGTTTGCATCTTCCCTTGCCCTAAATCAACCCTGGCAATCTCGAACTCAAGTCACTTCCATAAACGACAATGATATTCTGTCGAAATTTATTGGAAAAAAACACTGTTGCAACTAAGAGAATGAATCCCACCATAGCGTCTGATCATGAAGAGCTACAATGTACATGATCATGGTGATTTACGCAGGGATTTGCGTTTATCTTACAAGACATTAATTTTAATAAAAGTCAAAATTATATATTGGAAATTATACTGTATCACCCCTGAAATTAAACGTTAATCCCGCTATCTTGAACCCCCACTATCTTGAACAATTTATCATTTCCCTTCAGATTTTGAGATAGTGGGGTTCTACTGTACAAGTACATTTCACAACATGCACATTGTATATATGGGTCGGTTCTGATGAAATTATTTGGATTACAACAATCATAGACATCTACTTAAAAACAAGGTTGCCATACAGTAAATAAATGGCAAATGATCAAAGATATTTGTAGACTGAAATGGATTGTGGTTGGAGACATGTAGCTGAATTTCAGCTACATGAATTGTTTCTTTTGGGGGTTTCCTCTAAATCATTTTTTTCAAATTACACTGTAGTTTATCCATTCCTCATAGCTGGATTGATAATATTATTATTATAACCACAATCCTTGGTCATTATTTTATCATTTCCTGTTTGTTTACAGCAACAACCTTTATTGAAATAGGTGTATCTTCATGTGAATCCTCAAACAGTTAAAGTTCTGTATTTACAAACCCAAAATCATTTCGAACTGCAATACAGGCATATTTCTTCATCTGCAAAAAAGTGCTCTAATTAATTTCCTTTTTTTCAGATTCTTATACCTGTGCACACACAGGATGAACTCAATCAGCAGGTAAACCTTGTTCTCTGTAGTCCATTGTATCCAGAAAACAATAAATTGTAGAACAAGCCTTCAATTCATTGCCAGCAACAGAGAACATGTCTCTTGTTTTACATGTATTTATAGTTAATGACCACTGTTCACAGAGTTGTTCACATGAAGTGTTTTTATAATATCTTTTCAGATTATGGATCTACACAAGGGTCACAGGTATAGTCACTGAGGATTTAAAATTAATGGGGTCTGACATTTTTTTAAAGTGTATTGTGTAATAGTTTTGATGACATCAGTTTAGATGTTGAGATCACGTAATCCTCACTGCTCAGTCATTTTCTTATATAATTCTCTAATATTTTTCTTTAATTCTTTCACTTTTATTCTTAAAATTGCTTTGATAGAGTAGTCGTCCCCCCCCCCCCAGATTTTCCAGCAGAATGAGTAGCTCATGGTTACTTGGACAACTAACTGACATCATCAGAACTTTTGTGCAATATGACGTACACTTAAAAAAAAAAAACTACCTATTTGCATTGCAAAAGAAATTGTTTTATTGCGATTTCAGTTTTCAGGACAGTGTAAATATCATCTTGAGATCATAATTGTTTGTACTCGGGTATGACAACGTCTGGGATGATGGCAACCAATAGTCTTAAAGGGGCTGTGTCATGGTAATACATTATTTTAGGTTTTGCATTCTGGGCCAGAATCCAAATAGCTATTTCCACTGTTTTTGATATGAACTACCGAACCTCTCAGCCATGTGGGATGCTTAAAATCAAAACAAATATGCAAAAATGACCAACAAACAGTGTTTATAAACAGTCTCCAGGGAAATATTGAAAATCCATTCAATCAAGCATTGAAGGAGGAAAGTTTAACAAGTTTAACAAGTTTCCAATTAAAGCCACCAACCCAGCGATTACTCGATACATGCACAGTACCATGACATAGCCCCTTTAATTATTTAAAAAATACAATCTCTCATGTACTGTATGTAAAGTATATCCTGAACAAATATAAAAAGCCAGTTTGCAATTGGGACTTAAGATGTACAATGTAGGATCTTCTGATCAGATTAATGCATGTCATTCGTAAATTTTCTTTTGCCAATGCAAAAAAAAAGAGAAGAAAGATTGGGAGCAATATATTTGTGGTGCCAGAGTAAGGATAGTAATGTCCAAGGATTTCAAACCTCCATTTGTTATATATATATATTTATTTAATAACATTCTCAGTTTCTGTCATGCTTGGCTGTTGTGTCCTTTGTGCCAAGACAGGGCTCAACACTAACGGTAGCCTGCTAGCCTGTATGCATGCACACGGAGATGTAATGGAATAAAATTATAAGTTGGAAATTGAATATTTTATGCATTATGGCAAAAATTAAGACTGAAGATGGTTGAGATAATTTGGAAAAGATCACATTCTCATAAATGAGATCATTGAATGTAAAGGACAGGACAGTGTTAAATAGCCACACAAAATTGAGCAGGCTGATTCAGGAGTTGAAAACCTCACATGTTCCTCGCACTGGTGCATATCCAGCAAACTTTCAATGCTATAAATTATGTACAAAATGTATGGTGCTCGACCGCAATGATGCTAGCTATAGGGTTAGATCAATAGGACAATAATTTAGTACATTGTAGGACAGCATTAGGACAGTAATTCAGCACTGTTAGGGACCAGCACTGTTAGGGACCAGAGAAAGTGGCCATGATATCTGTAACTAAGCGGGTTTGAGTTTTAAGAGAAAATGTATACTTATTTATTGGGCTTCAGGTCAGTGAGGTCCTTTTGGTAGCTTGTGATCAGTCTTGAAAGTCAAAATAATTATGGTGAACTTGAGGTGAACTTGAGGCTCTTTGGGTAAAAAGCATATCAAAGTGATCAAATCAAGAAGTTTTAAATTGTTTAATACGCTTGAATTTCTAAATGACCTTCTGTGCCAACAATGGGATGACTTGTTTTTACTGGAAAATTCCAATCAGATTTGGTCGGCTTGGAAATTAATGTTAATGCAGGTCATTGACAAGCATGCTCCTATTAGAACAAAAAGAGTGTGTTCTCACAACTGTCTCCCAAGAAAGCAACAGGTATTGATGGTATCCCAGCAAAAAATATTAAAGCCGCCGTACCAGTTATCTCGGAATATCTTTGTTTCCTATTTAACGTTTGACTCGGTGTATTTCCGGCAGACTGGAAAAAGCATGCGTTACACCTTTATTCAAGAGCAGCGGCAAAAATGATATGGATAACTATCGGCCAATATCTGTTCTGCCGGTCGTTAGCAAAGTATTTGAGCGGATTCTGTATGATCAACTATATAGCTGTCTCTCTTCACAGAACCTTCTATCAACTAAGCAATTTGGTTTTCGTAAACTTCACTCTACAATGACAGCTCTTCTAAACTCTACAAACTCATGGTTGATCAATATGGATCGAGGTCATTTTAATATTGTATTATTTTTAGATCTGAAAAAGGCCTTTGATACGGTCAACCATGAATTATTGCTAGAGAAGCTGAAATTGTATGGAATTAACAATGGGTCACTTGGTCTGTTACACTCCTACCTTTCAAATAGATACCAGACATGCTCGGTGGAGAACATTCAATCCACTGAGCATTTGATTACATGCGGTGTCCTACAGGATCGATACTTGGCCCATTGTTGTTTCTCGTCTACATAAACGACTTACCAAATTGCCTCGAAACGTCAACACCCCGTATGTTTGCTGATGACACCAGCATCACATTTAGTGGAGCAGATGTTATTGATGTTGTTGTCAGAGCAAATACCGAATTGCTCCAGATAAACAACTGGCTCAAAACAAATAAGCTTCACTTAAACGTGGCCAAAACAGAATTCATGATGATCGGCTCACGTCAGCGTTTATCGAATCTGGACGAGGAGCCCATAATAGAAATTGGAGATAAAAATATTAAGAGGGTCAGTAAAAGCAAAACGGTAGGGGTAGTTGTTGACGAAAATTGGTCTGACCACATAGACCACTTAACTAAAAACGTTGTATTGGGTCTAGGAGCGTTAAAGAGGATCCGCCCATTTGTGTCCCAAGACACTCTAATGCAAATATATAATTCACTTATTCAAACTCACATGGATTACTGCTGTGAGGTCTGGGATACCTGTGGTCATAGGAGGGTCCTCTGTGATAAACTTCAAAAAATTCAAAATAGGGCTGCTAGGCTTATTCTAAGGGCTGATTATAAAACGAGCTCCAATCTACTCCTTGACATACTAGATTGGGATAGACTTGATGAATGGAGGGCTAAATGCAAGGCTGTCATGATGCACAAAATCCAAAATAATTGTGCACCGACCAGTCTCACCGAATTATTCAAAACAGTTGGAAGCAGAACAGACTACAACCGGAGGGGGGCAGATACCAAACTCTGCTTGTCCCTCCCCAAAACTGAGTTTGCGAAAAAGAGCATCTCCTACAATTAGCCGGTAACAAAAAGAGCAGGGGACTGGAACCGAGTCAGTAAAACTAATCCAATTAATAACTAGTGAAGTGAGCATTATTTTCCAAAAGAACATATCAAACTTAGCTAGTCTGGAAAGTTTGATGAACTTTGGCTCAATATTGACGACGCTAGAAGGCATCAAATATGTCAATTTTCCCATACAAACTCTTAGTTTTTAACGTTGTCCCTCCAAACCATACATTCATTGTAAAATTTTGGAGGGACAAAGAAATTTCAATTGCTTATATTTGAGACAGGATTCACTTGAATCATGTCAAACTTGGCACACATGCTAATTTCAACATGCTCTATCATGTGATGAACTTCATTTTAGAATTAGAGTAATTCTGATAAACTCGGTCCCAGTCCCCTGCTCGTTTTGTTACCGGCCAATGGAGCAAAGCTCTGGAACCAGCTTCCAGCTGAATTACGCGAGACTAGGTCATTAGTTTCTTTTAAGAACAACATTGTGACTGCCTCTCTCCTTAGTTGACTTAGACTATTTTTACTATACGTTACTTTACTTTTGTATTTGTTATTGTTATTACTATTTTATATATTATTGTTTATACACGCAGAATATAATACATAATTAGATATATTATAGTATTAGGAATTACTTATATTACGGATGTATTTTTAGCCATGGATTCTAAGTAAATCAGCGTTATGCTGTTAGCGATACCGTGTAATAAGTGATTTAAAAAAATATATAGTAATGTTGTACATGTAGGAGCCTGTGCTTTAATGTTCTAAGGTGTGTGAATTGTTGAACGCCTGTCAATATATACTATTATAACATACTCAACAAAATATCTGGATTCTGATTGGCCAATGACGAGCACATCTAAAGGTTATTGAGTGCACAGTTGCATGCTCTTAACAAAATAATGTTTGATCAATATATCATAAACAAAAAATTGCATGAACTGCTCATGCTATACTTGATTTATAGGCACTGAGTGATATTTTGAATGTTCTCAAATACAGTGTAGCACTTGCCTAAGGGCTTTCAAAATATCACTCAGTGCCTATAAATCCTGTATAGTGCTTGCATTCATGCGATTTAATTCCTCTACATACATGTACATCATTAAATACCAGAAGTGTGCTTTATGTGTCTTATAGTGGCATGAGTTCTCTTGATGCTGAACTGGAGTTTATCAAACTAACACAGCAGATAGAGGGTTATGGAGATGAGTACTACCCAGCCAAGGTAACAACTCTATGATCTCCCTGCCAGTCACAATCTCTAAGAGTTACATGCAAATTCTCGAAAGCAGCGTGCATACTTAAAGGGCACTTTCCATTTACACAAACTGACTGGTCTGATTGGGCAGTTCTTAAATGGAATTTTTACAGTTCTCCATTTTAGAACTGGCTGATCAGACCAGTCAGTTCATGTAAATGGCAAGTGGTGTTAGTAATATCTGTGTGAACAAAACTAATTATGTAAGATGCATGCACTTGTGTGGGTTATTGTTGTGTAGGAGTCACTGAACTATAATTTTTATTATATGCCAGCTGGATTTTTAGTTTGCAAGGCATTTTTTTTGCGTGATTACTTCTGGTTTCTGAAAGATAATTCTGGGATTTAATAACAAGAAAAAAAGATACACCAATGAGATCTGCATGCATTTCTGCTATTAAATGGGCATTGAATATAGTCAAGAAACAGCTCCAAGAGTATCTCTGGTGTCAGCTATGATTCCTGTATTTTCATTTTGAAATAATGTTTGCTAAGAACTGTTAGATGCTTTAGTTAAGTGAAGGAAATCCTACTACTGACAAACATTAATTGAATTATTGTGTGCAAAAACTAATGCATTAATTGAAGATTTGAGTTGCTCGATTTCGTTTTTACTTTTCCGGTCGCTTTTAGGTTTTTCCACGCCGAATGAAGTCGAATTTTACGAAGTTCGTGTATGTGAAATGCATGTATGTTTTTTTTGGGCGGGCATCACAAGGATTAGACCCGAGACTCGACTTAACACGGGCCAAAAGGAATTGTGGGTACAGTCAGCAAACATTTTGACAGGGAAACTATACGGTTTCGTCCCGAGGCGAAGCACTAACAAGGCCTGACACGACTATCTTTGGAAAGCTCAGACCACGAAACTTACTGAAATGGCCTTGTTAGCTCCAAAATATTCACAGATCGCTTCGCCTGGAGACGCGACTCTACAGTATGTAAATCTCCAGCGATTACAAACTGCCTTTTAGTCAAACAGTTCTTCGTTCAACCATGAGTTGAGCCGGCAACTTAATGATGTCCAACGGCCCTTTATACACAGAGTTGCTTTTTCAAAATGGTTACTCCGTCTTTCCAACAAGTATCTCCATGGTTTAATTCAACCATCTCTCCAACTTTGCGGCTAGCGGAAGTCCGTTCAAGATTCAGTCTGTAAACGGTTACCAATTTCCCGCCCCATATACAACGATTCAGCGCGTGCGCGACAATTTTGTTTTTCTAAACCTCCCCCCCCCCCCCCAAACCACCTATTAGAATAGCAAAACAATTACAACTCTTTTCGCTGTAGAAATGACTCGCTGGCTTGCTTAATTTCTTTCATTTATTTGAGATTTCAAGTTATATTCTAACATTCCAGATTATAAATTACGGGTTTTCTTAATAAAAAAGCGAAGTTGGCTATCAAGAATTCCAAATCGTCACTCTATTAGTTTTTGTACAGACCCCTTCAATTGCTGCCAGCTTAAAAAGTTAAAAGTAAGTTGATCCTGTATTTATGCAATATAAAATTATGGAATTAAATATGAAGACAAACTTTCAGGCACATTCATACCAGAAGTGAATTGTACTCAGTTCAAGTACAATTTAAGTTATCATACTTCATTCAATTTGGTTTGATTATGCTTCCATTCAATCTTGCTAAAACCTGTGATTATAATTGGGCTCAGTAACAAGGGGTTCTGAAGATGGTTAACATCCAAGCCTCTATGTCTGTCTTTTTTGCTATTGAAATCACGAATTTACCCGTACTTTTTGTTGTTAATCTCGAGTCAGCACTACTGAGCACGTTTGGTATTGCCATTTTTGCACTAATATGCTCCCGTATTGGCATTTTGTTGCACACTGTGTGTATTTGTTGCTGAACTGCTAAATCTCCCCATAAACTAATGAAAAGTTTGGCTTCGTCGGACCACCAGTTATCTGCCATCTTGGTTGAATTATGCTACATAATTGTCTCCAAAAAAACACCTAGCTAGGCCCAGTTGTTCAAAGGGTGGATAACTTTATCCAGTGGATTTAGTGTTAACCAAACTAGCTTATTTTATCCACTGGATAAGGATTTATCAGCTGGATAAAGTTATTGTTTGAAATAATTATAATTGGATTGATCATAATTGGTGATAATTATTAGGAGGTGTGAACGCATTCCAATTCCAATTAAATGATAATCCGATTATAATTGGGGAATAATATGAATGTGCCTTAAGAGTGCCTACTATAAAAACCCAAGATACCAAGAATGCAATTATCAGTAATATTTAATATTTGCTAATTATTATAATCTGGTAAATAATTTGTTTGCTTCAGGATGACGCTGGTTTTGTGATTCTTATTGGTGCTACATTCCTTGGAATAGTGATTAGACACCCAAATGGACTGCCACCCGTCTACTTTAAGTATGTCTCGAACAATAAACTGATCTACATGTACAATGTATATGTACTATAACTAAATGGGGCATTGTCAAACAGCCCCAAATGAAAAACTTTCTTGTGGCAAAATACAAAGATAACTACTCAGATTAGCAGAGTATGCTTCACAGGTGAACTGGAGAAACATGTATTTTAATAAGCAAAATACACCGTTGTGCAGATCCTATGAATTTCCTACTTTGGGCGTATCAGAAGATTTGGGACATTGTAGGCAATGTATGAGAGTGGCTCAGAGCAATTTTTTTCATGTAACCCACAGGTAGACCAAGCTTACGATCTGTTATACTATTTATTACCATAAACTCCCCATCTGATTACTAGCTAAGGGCCATCTATTTAACCATTAGACCCGCAGCCCAAATGGACTACGAGTCAATAACCCATGAGGCGCAGCCGAATGGGCTATTTAACTCGTAGCCCATGAGGGCGAGAGGTCTAATTGTTTTAGAACAAACTAACTAGTCGGACAATAGAATATAATAGAAAGAAACAAATTGAGGTTGAAATTTTTTTATTATTTTGTGAAAATGCGTGCGGTTTTTCTCTTCCATGGGCTATCACAAATAGACCAATAGTAGAGTAGCCAATCAGAATGCAGGATTTGTAATAGTCCACTAGTTGGTTTATACTAATGATCAATAGTCGACTGCGTGGATGCTAAGGGCCATCTATTGATCAATAGTCGACTACGTGGATGCTGCACAAATATCATTTAAGTAGAAACATGGTTTCAACCACGTCACTGGTTAGCTCAGTTGGTAGAGCACGGTCTAGAGTGCGGGAGGTCGGGGGTTCGAACCCGGCCTTCTACTTCTAATCAGTATTTGAAGGGGACGTGAAAGAACCTGTTGTACTACTTGAAAAAGAGAAGGGGATTGTCACCCGGTACAGCAGCCTGGCCATTGCACTAACCACACACTAACCACTACGCGAAACAAAGTCTCTTGTTTCTTTTAAGAAACAAGTTGCGACCACCACTCTCCTTAGTGACTAATGTAATTATTTATTTATTTATCTAGTAGTTATCATTTGATAGGATATCTTTTATAATTATTTAAATCATTTATGACCCAGAAAAATTGTAAATAAAACATAATTATAATATATTAGCTTAGCCTAGATATATCGCAATTTTGTAATTAGAATATTTTTTACCACACGGCTTCTATGGAAATCAGATTGTATCTGTTAGAATTCTCCGTGTTTTTAAATAAAGTTGGAATATATTGTAAACTGCGTGGCAGCCATTGGCGCCGTAATAGCAGTCCGAAAAATTCACTGACGGGATATGTCAGTAAAATGTAAAGTGCCATGAGACTGTGGTATATGGCGCTATATAAATATGGGCTATTATTATTATTATGGGTTCTGCGAGTTTTTTTCACAGTTTTCTCGATCGCTAAGTTGATATGGTTGGTTATGGTTATGCTAAAAGAATTAGACTTCTTGCTCTTGGTTTATATCGACTTTGATAGTTGACTCAGGGCCTCAACAACTATGAATACAATAACCTATCGGGTCACGTGACGCAGTCAACCAATCACGCGCGAGAGAAACTATTTGATGGCGTACAACTGCCGATAGAAACGTTGAGCTTGCAGTCTAATTATTAGATAGCATTAGTATGGATGTTTTAGTCTTATACAATGTAAATCTTGAATCAAAATCAATTGCCTTAATGACGAAATTACGAGAAAGAAGAATAGAATATTAACATAGTTTACATTCCTTTGCCGTTCATTCTAATGCAGGAATACAATCGTGGTTGTACTGGGTGGCAAAAAAACTTAATTCATATATATTAAAGGCACTTGTACGAGATCGGTAGTGTTATTAGCAAAACCTGTTTGTAAATGCTATTTCCACCTCCAATCGATTGTCGATCTTGCTAAAACAGCGTTTTTAAAGATAGCTTTCCCTCCAGCATCCATGGCAATGCCTTTCCCATGGAGATCACGAGCTCAATTTATTATGTCAGCACATGACTGATTCCGGCCTATTGATTGATTTAGCTTGTACATTTGTTGTCCCATTTCAGGTCACCTGACTTTCCCTTGGGTAATGTTTTTTTGTATCCCAAATGGTAACTACATAAATTTGTAGAACTCAAAAACAACACTGACTCCTCTGGAGAGCTGTCACGTGATCTGAATCCACCGTACCGCAAAGATGGCGGCATCTACATTTACCCACAATCCTTTGCACGCGAGAAACTTTAAATCCGATGTAAAATTGCGATAGCGAGGTTTTAAATCTTAAAAACAAGCAAGTACAAATGCTGTTGCCAATCCACTGTTGTTGAAGAGAAGAGATGATTCTACGTATTGTTTTGACCGTGTTAGGTTCGCAAGGATTTGTGGTCGAATGTACAGCCGCCATATTTTTCGGTACGGTGATTGGGACAACAAATGTACAAGCTAATCGGTCACTTAACTAGTTTGTGTCCATTCTGACTGTCAGGTGGCCTGATATTATTCGAATAACTTACAGCAAGAAATACTTCTGCATAGAGAGCACCAAAACACTCAATACTATACAATTTGCAATGGTAAGTATTTTTTTAAATGGAAAACAAGGCCCTATACACGTATATGTATTTGCCGACTTTGACCAAAATTGCTCTAGTTTCAACAATATTCTCCTGACAAAATTATATTATGACGTCGTCGTGTTCATGCAAGGGAAATTACAGTTTTATTGACCTTTTGTTCAAGAAAAAAAGGTACATGTACCATCTAATTGAAGCCCTTAAAGGATTTCATTTTTTAATTATTACTTGTTTGGACTAGTTTATTTTGAAACACAATTTACGACACAAGTGGGCACAATGACCTATTCGATATTAGTTTGAACCACTGAAGATTATTAATAATTTGTACAAGAACATTAATCTGGGGGGGAAATGGTAGTAAAACTCGAGAAAAACATTTCGACGGTATGAAAAGAACTCCGGAAAAGTTTTTTTTTATTATATAAACTAACAAGGATCCGCCACTGAGAAATATCGTATATAAACACACGAAAAATACGATAATTTTACGTGTGTAGATATCACCTCTCAGCCAATCTTCTCGCCTTATCGGGCAATAAAATTCATTAATATTGTGCTTATTAGTATTGTTTATAAAATAAACACTACATGGACATTTGGAGATATGGAAGTTATCTTGTGTTCAACTATGTATCTCACGAGCGAGCACAGTTGAGGGGTTTCAATATTTATCGAGGAAGAGGCTAGAACATATAAGTTAGTGGTGGAGATATAGAAATATGTTTATTTTAGCCATCATATTGTGCCACAGTGCTTGCGTGGACCACAGCCGCCGGGTCGGGTCCTACCATCGCTGGTGTCTGTTATGAAACTCCTGCACTCAGGATAAATCCATATCTCCCCGCTCCCATGTACTATTCTCTAGTTATTTTATGCTTGCATATTAATTTCGTTTACCGTTTTCAGGAAGATGCTAAGACAGCGAAATATGTTTGGAAAATGTTCGTTGGTCATCACAGATATCGACGGTTAAACGTGACTAAAACTCCTCTTGAGTTTGAGAAAACAAGGTGCGTGTTAATTTGCATTCTGCTTTAATTATTAAAGCCTCAAAATATAAACGTTATCTGCTAGAATGTGTACGTGTAATTTGCAAAAAAAATATTTTCAAAGTTAATTAATTAGTGCTGTAAAAAAATATATATATATTAATTACCGTTATTAATTAAGTAACACGTGCTGGAGTTTCCATTTTTTATGGTGTGCGGATATATGGTTTTATCTTCAAGTGATGTTGAAGATAAATTCACCACGAGAAGATAAAACTGCATCTCCAAGCTGTCATGTAATATTCTGTTTATTATTCATCAAACTATAAATTACCGTTTTTTACGTGCGACATGAACGTGTGACATCACAGCCGTGTCAGTAATTTGTTTTGTTATATTTCACTATTAGATCGCGCGTAAAACACCGTATTTGATGGCTTGGCGAATACGAAATAATTTATTCCACTCATTCTCTTCGTGCTGAGCATGCAGTACTTTAGTGCATCGAATCATTATTAATTCTATCAAGCCCAGGTGACTTGGTGCACGGTTGTCAGTTTCAATAGTTTTAAGTTACTTCTTTCTAGTAAACACTACTGTATGTATTGCAAGAGACAACGGATACTCGTCAGTGTAGATAAAAATCTTAAAACCCGTTACGTAGTTGAAAACACGTTCGCTAGTGTTCAGTTGCAGTGTAGGTATCGTTATTCACATGTTTTACACAGATTTGCTTCGCTTATTTCTGCCACATCCGCTGCCTGCTACATGTACAACTCCAAACCCTGACTAAGGAAATGCCGTCCATCTTTGACCAATAGAGAGGGTACATGTACTATACGTGTCCGTATTTGTCCCAGTTTTGACCTGGTATCACAATTCTGACCAGTATGCTGCCTGTCATATTCCCCACAAAGAATGCACGGCTGTTTTCGTCGACTAATAATAAGCCGTTTGTTGGACGAATGGCAAAGATGTTGTACAGCCATATTAGAGTTAATTTTCACATTTGTTTATACTTTTGCGTCACAGAACACCGAAAGTGATGAACACGAAGAGAAGAGTGACCCTGAAAAGAATAAATCCACTGGAGGATTCTGTAAGTACTGTCGAATGAATTGTTTAGTCTATTTTCTCCACCTAACTAAATTTCCTTTGCTGATTGCATAATATGTGTTCCTAGTTCCGGTGGCATGAAAGCGAGGCTAGAAATGTAACCGGAAGTAGGAACCCAGAATTATGCAAAGGGTCTATACTCAGGATTACAAGTTGAAGATAAATCAAATTGGGTAGGAGTAAAATAGCTGGGCGAAAACTGTTACGAGATTGTCAGTCCTTGTAAGGGTCCATTGAGGTTGACTGGGTAATATTTGTATTCGTTCTTTTTAGGGGGACGAAAATGCTAGCTATTCTAGAAATGTAGATGCAAAAGATGGAACTTCAACACCCGGTAAGTATGCTGTCTTGTAAAGGAGCCCTGTCAATCGAATTGAACCTTCAACAATAACACCCTGAGATAGAAGAATTGTTCATCCACTTGAATCTTTGCCATCCTTCATCAAAATTGTCTCCAATTTTCTCCAGTATCTACTAATCTTAGTTATTTTCGCCTCAGTTCGTCATGAGAAAGCCGGTTTATCATGGTTGATATAGCTCCTTCATATGATAATGACGGGTCTTAGAATGAATAGGATTATTGCACCGTTTACTCCTTGGACATTGTGATGAGTCGATCTACAAAAGGAAAGTAATGGCTACGTGTAAAATATCCCGCCCAGCAGGCAAACAAACAAAACACACAGTCAGTAAACAATAAACAACAGCAACAAATCATAAACACCAAGGATAGTGCTGTCTGAGATTCCCACAATCTAAGTTACAAGCAGAAAATAAAGGAAATTGTATGCTGTTAGTCATTTTTACTGTGAAATCGTAAAGAAACCATCATCCAACAGGAATGGTGGAGACAAAATATCGTTGAATCACAAATTTGAGAACATTTCCTCACGGACGATTTTCTTTGAAATCAAACGATAGTTAGTTTGATCTAAACTAAATTAAAACTTCAAAAGTTATCTAATGAAACTATATTACTTTGTTGGTTTTCTGGCTATCAATTACCAACCAATGAAATTACTAGAACAAAGAATATAAAAATAACACATTTTACATTCCTTATATACCATTCAATTGTTTGTTCTTACGTGAGGCATTCATCAAAAATGTCTCAGATTTTCTCCAGTGTACTTGTTTTTTTTGGAACATGATAACTGCTGAAAATGTGATTTTGTTTCGTTTTCAGGAGGAATCATAAATCCTATGTTTGACGACGATGTGTCGGATGATGTCGATGGAGAAATCGCAATCAACTCAAGCGGAGAAGACATCACACAGTCAAATGGAGTTACGGCATCGAGTTTCCAAACAAAACCATTAATTCACAGAACTTACTCCAATAGCAAAGTCAACGCACAAAGGCCTGCATCTTGTATTTCAGAACAACATCCAATCCCTAATACAAACTCTGTACTTGACAGACCAGTTTCTGTCGATTTATCGGCCATAAAAATCAATGGAACACACCTAAACAGTAACTTTTTGAATTCTGGGAGCTCGGTAGCTAAAAACGGCCCTGGTACACACGGCGCGGCCGGAAGTTCGCTTTCTGTGGACTCTGGGCACCCCCCTGGGTCTATGGAATTCTCTAATGGTGGCATATCACTGGATAGTTTAGAGGAAATGGATGATAGGAATGACATGGTGGAAAGGACGCCGGTTTTTCTGGATAGCGCCAATGCGTTTGCAGGAACAGATGAGAATGGAACAGCTGTGTTTCCGCGGTGAGAATATGTTTGTACCTTGAATGGCTGCTATACTATCAGTGGATCCACTCGTGTTTTCATTTGGCTACGCTCATGTTCCGCTTTCTGTTCTTGAGACCTCGCAGAGATCCAAAAGGCTACAGTGGAATCTATCTGAGCGACTACCTCTCTTTAGCAACCGCCTGTGGTAAACGATCATGTTTTCGGAAACCTGTTTAGCTTGTTCCTCAATCAAATCACCACATCTAATTAAAACCTTTCGTAAGCAACCATCGTGTATTACGTTCGATAATGCGTCTTAAAATTTAACTTTGGATACCAAACATTGGTCTCTACCAAGGCCCGGCTCTCTGGTCGCTATCGAGTCGGGACAGACGACGTTCTTTCACTTCCATAAACGTGGTGTTCAAAGTTTCGTATTTACTGTGTATTTACACAAAGCAGCGATAGAAAAAGAAATAATGTAAATTAGATGGGGTTTAAAACGTTTTATTTTTCATTTACTCTAATTATCGATATAGTAACTTTCACTTTTCATGAATTTTCGATATTCTCGTAATATGTACAAAAACAGGAGGAGCCGTTTTAGAAGCGATTTCTAAATAGAGTTAGACGGGGTTGAAAACCGAGGCGAAGCCGAGATCTTTCAACACTGTCTCACTCTGTTTAGAAACTCGCTTCTAAAACAAGCTCCGAGTGATTTACATGGCTTCTCGAACTCCACTTTATTCATAAAATTAACGATCTAAAAGTATTGAAATCAGTGCGAGCTGTATTTTGAAACGATTTCTAAATACTCGTCATAATCTTGATTTCTATTGTGTTCACCTGATAAATTATTAATGAGTTTGAGGAAGTTATTTTCATCCCACACTGTTATTAACGCGAGTATTTTCGTGATAATTTTTCTTCAAAAAAGCGGGTAATTTTGACTCGCAGATCTTCGAAACAGATTTGGGAGACTTTGGTGTCTAAAATTTGTCACTCGCTGGATTGCTGGCTCCTCGACTAATGTGCAAACTAGAATGTGTCGCCGTCTTTAAGACCTGCTTCGGCGTGGCACTGATGTCATCCCGATGGGAGGAACATTAATTTATTCGCATGCTTCAAAGCAAAAACCCATCCTACTGGCAATGCTACTGAGCCAGCTCTGAACTTTGAGCCATTTTGACCGCAACACATTCAACAGTGTTCCCTGCTGGTTCATTTTCCTCCCTTTCTTTTTGTAAGAGAGAGAAAAAGGAACCTCTGCTAGCAGGGAATAAACAGGTTGAATCCCTCTTCTAAAGTGCGTAATTAAACAGTCAGTGGTGAATAGTCAATGGTGTATAGCCTGCCTAACGACCGAACTAAACCTCAGACGGACTTAACCGTGGTTTAGTTCACATCAGTGACGCAGGCTAATAGTGCAGTGAAATCGTGGCAAAAACAAATAGAACGGGTATAATGGTACGGCCATTGTTAATATACTAGCAAACCATCAGGAACGGCCGGGGCTTGCCATTTACAACTGGAAATGCTGCATACGGAATGTCGACAAATTATCTTGCGGTTATTCTCAAACTACTGAGAAACTGAAAGCGGGAGAAACGTGCAAATCGTCCGGAAAAAGAGGACTACCTTTGTAGGTACTCCACAATTTTCAAACCTTTCCCCCCAGAAATTGAACCATTTACAATTTTCCAACCGGAATTTTTTTTATATTTTTATTATTTTTGTTGGGGGGGGGGGGCTGTGAATGCTGACTTACAGCTTCCTCTCGTCCCAGGCCTGCTCGTCCCCAGTCGTTAAATCTCGAACATGTTGAGGGTGCAGCAGACGACGCGAGTGTGGTGACAGGACGAACGAGTGGCTACAGCACTTCAACGGACTCTGACTATTCCGAAGATCCCTGGAAACGAGACGACGAGATACAAGAACCACCTCTGCCTAGAGAAGACCAGGTCAGTGGGCTTGATGACGACTTGATTAACACAAATACCTTTTAAAAACTACCCAAAATATTCAGGAGCCCATTACCTAATTTATACTCAACAATGAAGTCCTACGCCAAAATCTCGCCATATACCCCGGGGGGGGGGGGGGGACTCCCCATAAAAATAGACGGGGGTGCTCGACCTATCTTTTAGGGGTTAAAATCGTTAGCAGTGCTATCTCTTAGGGGTCTTCCAAAGGTCTGCTATCTTTTAGGGGTCTCCGAGACCCAAAATGTTTGTGGCCGAGAAAAAATAGCGCTGGATCCTCGAGCATTAGACCCCACAAGTTGAATCGGTATTTACGGCTTCGATATAGAGTTTGATCCATCCGAATATTAAAGACGAGGTTATTGGAGTGCTATCTTTTAGGGGTAACATTTTTGTGAGCCACGCCCATATTGCTATCTTTTAGGGGTGAATTTCATTTCTCACGTCGAGCACCCCCGTCTATTTTTATGGGGAGTCACCCCCCGGGCCATATACTTTATGCCAAAAAAATCCAAAATTTAAGTACACTTTTGCCAGAAGTCTATAACAATTTAGGAGAATGAGGCTGGGACGTCAGTTGTGAGGTTCTTACGGAGGAGTTAAATACCGAGAACCGAGGCTTTTAGCCAGATACATCCCGAGGGGCCGTAGGGATATTTAGTAAGTTTGGCTGAAGCCAAGGTGAATGAATTCCTTGGAGAAAATAATAAGCTAGAAACAACAAAATATCGTTGAATTGTATTGAATTGCTCGTTATAAATGCAAGGGATGTATGAGAAAAGTTCCCGGGGTGTATCTGGATACAACCCGGGAACTTTTCTCATACATCCCTTGCATTTATAATGGAGTATGTATGGAAAATAGAGCCTCATTAAGAACAAAGAAAACCGTGTCAAGTATGAAATAAGCCGAGGTAAAGCCCTCGTTGCATTACTTCAGTTTTGAGACTTCTGGTTATGGACTTATGTGTATGCTCAATTTAAAAACCCGTGGATACCAGTATATCCAACACCCTTATCGATGGGAAGGATTCAAACTTGAATAAATCCAATGCATTGATGGTGGTACTTTATTGCTTGAGAGCAATCAATCCCAAGAGAGTCAAATAACAAGGACGTGGCCGCCTTGTTGGATGAACTAACAAGAGAAGGAATCTTGCAATAGTATCTGTCGTACGACTTCCTTATAAGGATGTACGTGTAGAGGTCACTGAAGTACACGAGGGAGGTCACTGATGCATGCACAGGAGACGTGCAGTTTATGGGTAGTGTTATGTATTAAAATTATTTTAGTCAAACTGAGCACTGAAGGTCGCTTAGCGTAGTGGTTACCACACTTGGTCTACATGCATTGTGAGGACTGGGATTCGGACCTCAGAACGATATTTTTTCTCAATTTTGGATTTCCCCCTCTATATTGTGGATTAAACTCGTTGTTTGCCTTTGAGTCCTAGCCCTAGGCCAGTGAGAACTCGTTGTTTACCTGTGAACCCTAGCTCTAGGTGGGTGAGACCTCGTTGTTCACCTGGGAACTTGTTTACTGACCGGTGAGGGTTAGGTTTATGTTACGGGTTAGAGTTTAGTGTTAGTGCATGTGAAGTTTCGGTAAAAGGGAATAAGTCTCTACCTCGTTTGTGAGGCTGAAAGTTTCAAAATGGGACTTGAAAAAATTCATGGCCGCTTTCCTACGCCATTTTGGAAACTCGCGGTCAATCGAAAGCTGGGACGAGTCTCCTGTACGTATACATCAGTGACCTCCCTCACGTACTTTAACGACCCTCTACACGTAGGAGGTCGTACGATAGACCCTTAAAACTCGCTGTTTCCCTTGTGGCCAGTCATTAAATGTATATTTATATAGCCATACGTTTTTCAGATATAACGTGCGCCCTCATTGGTTGAGTTATGGTCACCTGACAAGTAACAAAACAAACTGTTTCCCGCGCGGACAACAATTTTGAAAACTATGACGTCAGAGGTAACAATGCGTTGCCCGCTGGTGTCGCGTGCGCCACTGGCTAGCCAGTTAAAGGCGGGAAATATGTGTTTACCAAAACGTCTAGATCTTCATCAAAACGTTCCATTTTTTTATCAAAACTATATAACAAAACACTTAATTACTGGTCCCTCGTGAAACAGTGAGTTTTGATTCCCTCGACTCTCGATGTTTCCCTCGATTGGCGTCTCGGGGAAACCTCGAGATTCTTGGGAGACCAAACTCACTGTTTCACGAGGGGCCAGTCATTAAGTGTATGTTATTTCCTCATAGCTCAAAGAACTGGAGAAGATTCTTTCTGAAGGCCAGGTGTTTACAGAATTCCAAAAAACTTCAAGAAAAAACGAGGTAGGTTGACTCTGTCCTCGTTGCTTGTCTGATCTGACTGAACGTTGAGTTGCAATCCAGCTGCCTGGCACGTATTATACCCTTGTCATTTGTAACCCCACTCCGGGGAAAATAGGGGATTAGACTTCCAGAGAAAAAGGAAATACCCCATCAATAGGAGCTAGTTTCTAAGTAGAATCCCCCGTCATAAACGTATGAGCTTGGCTGATCATGCGGTAAGAAACTGGGTCCCTCTCTCTCTCCCACTGGGGACTTTGTCCTACCCCCTACCTCATCGGTAATGAAACGGAGAATCTAAACTCTACAGATTTCCCACCAATGCCCCATGTTTTGTTAGGGGATTCTAACAATAAGTGCACTGTGCTCTCGAGAACTTCGTATGCTAAAATATTCAGTTGTAAGGATAGTATGTTCAAATATGTCTTGACATCTGGATGTAGAGAACTCTCCCCTGGTTATTTCACTGCCGTCACTTGGATCCTGCCTGATTATAATTGGCCGCTTTGGTTCCTAAACCATTCAAGTGTTGAAAAAATGAGTTTGACCTGCGTTGTCTTCACAGGTTGTCATATATCATCGTTTTTATTCAATGAAGATGAAGGTAGAGCACAAAGACAAGTTATTGATGGCTGTCATTATTGATTGATGGCTGTCATCATTGATTGATGGCTGTCATTATTGCAACTGAATACTAAAGCGCGCTGTACACGACAAGCCGTTTGGCCACGTCACCCCTAAATTTGGGTACGCATGCCAATTTTTTTTCGGTACAGCACCCCTTATTTTTGTTGTGCCCAAAAATCTAGGGGTTCTGAGACCTTGTGAAAAGCATATATAGTTAATAGCGTGGAATGGTTAGGAAACCCGGCAAACTTCAAAAGGGCTAACAAAGGCGCTGCGATTTAGGTTGGAAGGGGTAAGACAAAAGATTGTGCACGATCATAGTTCATTAGGGTTCCCTGAACGACTGAACTCACACGTTTCTATTGGCTGATTGATTAACATGTTGGAATTTCTATTGTGTTTTGTGCACGGTAGTGGTTGAAAAAAGCTAACAAAGACATCTAACAAAGACATATAACAAAGAAGGTCCCTGAGTTTCCTAACCATTCCACTCTATTAACTATGTGAAAAGGTAGTGTTGGCCCGCCTGTTTAGAGCCCAAAACCGGTCTGGATCGCGTACATATGACAGGCACTTTAACTCGTACTAACACGATTCAAGTAAGGGGGAAATGTTGTGGTATTTGTAAGCGAACCTTGTTAATTTTTTTTGATGCAGCGGCTGTATAACACTTCACTTTTTTGATTGACGACGAGACTTCTTTCTTTAGAATCTTGCCGTCACAACGGGTCAGCTGTTAGTCAACGTGAACAAGAACAGATACAGCGATGTGCTGCCCTATGAGGTACACTTCTCAAAGCTCGACAACTATCTAATGAACCTAATCAGTGCTCTTTCACTTTGTATACTGGTAGTGATTGATATATCATGGTTGTATTTGACATTCACAGGACACCAGAGTTCGTCTAAATCCTCGAAACAATGTAGCCAGTAACGATTATATCAACGCCAATATTGTCAAGGTATGATTTGTTGAAAGGCGCTATGTCAATCGATTTGAACTTTGAAGTTTCTTTGAAATAAAACTACAAAAAAAAAACCTGAGATAGAAGAGAAATACTATGTGAATGTCCTGATTTGCTTTTCAAACTGTTTCGATAGAGGATGGCAAAGATTAAAGTGGATTACAAAAGCTTATAGTTCTAGAAACCTGATTTCGGTTACAGTAAACCGATCTCAAGTTGTCTAAATTAAGCTAATCCAGGATTAATGACAATCTTTAGTTTGATTTGCTAACTTGTGAACTACATATGTCAGTGAGATTAAAAACTTATTCCTAGAGGAGAAATAACAAGTACTTTTCTACTTGTCGTGCTGGATTTGGAAAAAAATATATTCTACTGAGAACCAAAACCATGGGTTAATACTTAATCCAGGATTAGCGCTAATCGGGCTTCGAACAACTGGGCCCTAGAAATCTGAGTAATTATTTTTGTCTTTCGTCATGAGAAAGTTGATCGTTTGGGGATTGGCAAGCCTCCTTTAATATCGACTTCATAAAATTGTGCTATTTAGGTAACAGTTGTGAAGTAACCGATGGTGACTAATGTTCATTCTAATTCTGTATAATAATATAATATAATAAAGCCGTGTCGTCGTTGTACGCCATAAACACCTATTTCAAAAAGGTTTCACAGTTAGAGCGGTTCTCAATTGAGTGTAGTAAAACCAAACGCAAATTACCCACAGCCAGCCAATTATAGGAGCGAGTAATCACAAGTAACTCGTAAATGGCTTCCCTGTGAGCCAATGACAAACCAAAGCAAAACCAAAATCAATTTGCGTTTGGTTTTACTTTGGATTTTGATTGGTTGGTTTACCTTCTCAGCCAATAGGAGAGCTTAGTAAACGCAAAACCAAAACAATGCCGACACTCAATTGAAATCCGCTCTATAACCACAATCCATTTCAGTGTTGAATGTCCGGTGTATTGTATAACATCTTTCTTGAAATAGATGTATACATGTATATGAATGAGTTAGCCCCATTCGAATTCAATGAAGCAGCGAAATCAAAACACCAACTTTTTTGTGCTTCACATGAATATCCCCTGCATTGATGTACCGATTGCTTTTGACAGATGAAAGTTGGCCGTACAGACTATAGTTACATTGCCGCCCAGGGTCCAACGGACAAAACTACCAGCGATTTCTGGCAGATGATCTGGGAACAAGATGTCAGAGTTGTTGTCATGGCGACAGAAGAAAGGGTGAGGCATAAAAAAATTATAGAAATTTAACGAGGAAGCCCCAGTCATCCGAAAGTGCTTTTCATGAGGTGCTCAGTAAGACGTCATAATATTGAAAATGAATAATAACTACAAACTAAAAATACATATAATATTTAGCTCAGTCTACAGGGTATTTTCAAGTCAACGTACCGTAAAGTTCCCAAAGTAACGACATACCGAAAGTAACGACCCCCCGAAAGTAACGATAAAATTTTGTACTGCTAAGAAATCCCGAAAGTAGTGAACCCCCGAAAGTAACGACCTATCTGAAAGTAACGACCTTTTACCGCATTTTAAGCATTTATTATTGAATCACCAACAGCTGTTGCTATTCACATCAATGTCACTGGCATGCAATACAAGTCTGTAATGTAACGCCTGTGCACGAACTGCGACATATATATTAAAACCGGTATTTGTTTCTATATACCGTTTGTTGGCTTGTTAAGTTCTGCAATTACCGTGTAATTGCCTTGATTCAAATGCAATGTCCCAGGCGTTTTCGTAGAGTCTATAAGTCCTGTAGTAAGCTTGTAGTTTAACCTTTTTTGGACCCCGAAAGTAACGACCACCCGAAAGTAACGACCTCCCGAAAGTAGCGACCCCTGTAGGCTTCTAAATCCTAAAGTAACGAGATCGTTACTTTCGGAACTTTACGGCATATCGAACATGTTACGAAAGTAACAGTCCTTTATACCCGAGGAGTTATACCGCATCATTGCCATCTCATGGTAATGGCGGGTGGAGGAGAAAGAGAAGTGGGATAACTACTTACTGTATCGGTAAAGGATGTGGAAGAGAAGTCACTGTACCATCAAATTCATGAGCGCTGACGACACCCTTCATTGGCGGATCATTGTGTTTCTCGTATTTATGACTTCGAGTATTTCGTGCCTTCCTTCGGGACTGACTCTTTAGTTTTTTGTACTTATATAGAGTCGACACTTTCTTAGAATAATATACCGTCGAAAAGCTGACGTCAAGTTTTGTCCTGGTCATGAAGAAAATACCTATCCTTTCAATTTCAGGTTGCCAGCAGCACAAACTGTCAGCGATACTGGCCCGACGTTGTTGGGCAAGGGATCGACTATGGACACATTCGGGTAGTCACTGAAGATGTGCGAGACCTTTCTCCGTACAAAACACGACGCCTCAAGCTACGCCACCTCCCCTCCAAACAGGACCGTACATTGTACCACATGCAGTTCACTGATTGGCCCGATCACAAGGTCCCGGATGATCCGACAAATTTCTTAGGTGAGAAGTGATGACACGTCCAGTTAGCTTCCCCGACCCCAACTCCTCTTTTTCTTCCTCTCCCTCGTTTCCAATCCCTATCTCCTTTACCGCGCACCAAAGTCAAACTTGGCCGAAAAAAAAGCAGGTTAAGTTTATCACAGAGTTTGACATCCGTAATTACTAGTAGGATCATTTGTGCGAGCGGGAAGCCATCGAGGCAGCCAAAAGTAAAGCACCATTAAATAATTTTAAATCTTTCTATTACTTTACCGAGTAATTCTACAACCTAATATAAAAATGTCTTCAACAGAGTTTCTAGACCAAGTGGAATCCCTGCGGCAGCTAACCAATAGCAACATTTCACACGGGCAGGAGAGACCCCCTGTAGTAGTTCACTGTACAGCTGGTGTAGGTCGTACCGGAGTCATTATCCTAACAGATCTCATGATTGCTTGCATACAAAACAACCAGGTAGGACGATAGTGACTAGGCGGCACTCAGCCTAGTCCCTAGGCCTTCTGGCTGGTATTTTGTCTGAGTGGGTTAATGATCCCTGTGGTTTGTAATGGCTTGTGACGTCACTGCTCACTGTTACCAGAAGTTGGTTGACAGTTGGTGACGTCACGAGCCATTACAAACCACAGGGATCCCATTAACCAACTCAGACAAAATACCAGCCAGAAGGCCTAGGAACTAGGCTGCTCCGCTGGCCGAAAGAACTCTGGTTTCAAACACAAATTACCGAGGGCTTAAACTTTTTTAGTAAATAATTGTATAACTTAGTAAACTCACAGTGAATTACAAATTAAGAAAACTTCAACCTGTTAAAGTCGTAGGCTTATCTTTTAAGTAGTTTTCTTATTTTTCGCGAAACATTTCACGTAAATACGCGTACGTACTTAAAATTAGAAACAGGGGTGATTGTCTCTATTTTCTTTTATTTTCGGCGGGAAACTGGGCGGACGCGCGCGCGCTGGCATCTAAGGCGCATGCGCGTGACGTTTTGCCGCGGTGTGGCGGCACTAATTTATGTTTCCCTGGCCTTAGTTGTTCGAAGCTCGATTAGCGTTATTCCTGGATTAAAATTGATCCGAGGCTTTTGGTTCTCTTTCTAAACGTATGATAAAACTTTTGCCACACAGCCATGCATTCTTTGTAATTTCTGCAGTTTTGAAAAGCCGTTTTCTCAAAAACTTCAATACATTGAAGTCAAATGTTCGTGTTTATCGGGAAGGGGATTTGCGCATATTTTAACGTGTTTACTGTGAAAAAAAGACGAGTGCAAACAGCAAACAGACGAATTAAATCTAAATCTGTTTATTGATCAACTAATTTTCCCCCAGCTCGCTCATCCCTTACATCCTGGTAATCATGCAAGGAATGTGATGTCAATAGCTTTATCTTTTTAGAGGGAACACCAAGAGTATTGACATATATGTACGAGTAGTTTTTGGAAATGGTAAATACATTATTGAATTTCACGTTAAGATTTCAATATGAGGTCCGGAGTAAATTAAAATTATTCTATTTCCGAGAGAATTTATACCGGAGCCTGATATTGAAACCTTTGAACGGGAAAAGTGAAGGATACACACGTAGCGCGTCACGTCCTCCACTACTCCTGACTGTTTATTTATTTTTTCTCTGCAATTTTTCTCAGCGCATTAACATTCACCGAACACTCATTCACCTCCGTCGTCAAAGAATGCTACTGGTGGCCAACTTCGGCCAGTATCGGTTCATCTACACAACCGTCGTGCACTACATCAAGAACAGCAGACTTATCTAATGTACACACATGCGTACTGCAGCGACAACATACTGAACGTGTCCACCAATCCCTAGGAAGGCACTTGTACAAGAGGTCTGAATCATGGAGTGGTTGGTGTGACAGTGTGTTTGGGCAGATTTTCGTTTTTTTTTGGGGGGTGGGGATGTGGGGATGGGGTTGTTTGGAATTATTTTTTGTTCTGACAACAGGGCCCGGTCGTTCGAAGCAAGGATAAGCGGTACCCCGAGGATAAACTGTACAGATTACAATTACAGATTTAGCGCTATCCTAGGGATAAAGTTACCCTAGCTTCGAACAACCGGGTCCAGAAGGGTTTCGTTTTCTTTGCCCTATACTACTGTTTACTGCTATCAAAGTGAGAAATGATCCCATGTCAGTTTGCCTCTGACGTAAGCACCTTGCAGAGGATCGTGGGAGATCGGCGAGAAAAACTTATCCATCAGTGATTACGTCCGATCGCTATTTTCTTTAGTTACCTTTATACATTAAAATTAACATGAATGTAGTCATTTATTAAAAGTCTGCAATTTTTTTAACGATTCACGATTCTATTGATCTCTGGGCCATACACACACGTTTTTTTAATTATCTGAGGAACTTCCCTCTACTGAGTGCACGCCGGGCACAAAAACCCTAAAAACGGCGGGATTCATTCAACTTCAATTTTTATTCAATTTGAATTTTGAAATTACCGCCATTTTGTGCTATTTTAGTAACAAAATGGCGGTAAATTCAAAAAATTAAAAACTCTTCTTTTGATGCAGTTAAGATATTCAGTTATCTCTCCAGTTTTGAAATCCTCTCGACATGTTCTTTCAGAAGCAGTCATCAAATATCAATTGGGTGCCAACTTCGTGACGTCATTTTCCCGCCAAAAGCCATTAAAATTGAAAAACAAAAAACATTACAAGTTTGTTTATATAAGGAGAGCTTTTATGTTGTAAAGTTTGACGTTGATTGAATAAAACCTGAAAAAGTTACATGAATCCTGCCGTTTATAGGGTCTTTTGTGCCCGGCGTGTACGACTTCTCATATAAAAGTATTATAATAAATAACGTTTCCATAATATATGTTTATATTATTTCAATGCTAATATAAAATGTAGAGACTTTTTATAGTTCACCTTCGAGACGAAGGGGCTCAAGTTTTGCTAAATAACAGATGAACGCTTTTCCGCTAGAATTCGGGGAGGGGGTCCGGGGTGGTGGGAGAGAGGTCCTGGGGTGGGGGAAGAGGGATCTCGGGTTGGGGGTAGGGTGGGGGTAGGGTGGGGGTGTAAGGACGGTACGTAGTTAACGCAGGAGCCCATTACCAGGAGCGTCCATCTTCCCCATTGGTTCTGTTCCCAGCACAGGAGTAGATGTGGATATATTTAGAATTGCATTTCGCGCGAAATAAACAAAGGCCATGATGTCTTAGCCAATCAGATAGCTATACGTCACTTCTCATTATTATTCATTATCATTCTCACTTTCAACGCGGGAATTCGAATTCTAAATATAGCCACATCGACCCCTGTGCTGGTGGCCCAGCCCATGACAAAGGAACGCTCCTGATAATGGGCTCCTGGTTAACGATGGTGTAAAAGTTTTCATAATGCCCTTCGTCACGCATGCTCGATCAGCGATAGCATGTGCTAAGTTGGCGAATCTTTACTTATGCATTCAAGGCTTTGAGGTAACCATAAGATGTTTAGTAGAAGCAAACTGGATTTTGTTTACATGTTTTGCCTTATTAGCATTAATTAGCAACAATTAGCATTAATTATACTCTAAAAAAAAAAAATCTGTAAATCGATTTAGAGACCGTCTTATTTAGTAACTGTGGCAACCGAAGTGTGAAAGAAGTGGTGAATATAAAGTGAGAAATCTGTTTTAAAAAGCTGTGATTACAAAACTACTTCTTAGCATAAGAATGCCACTTTAGGCTAATCAGGTGTCTTTCTTAAAATAACCAGGCTGTGTCTAGGCTCGGTTTCCAGCCGTGGGGGTTTCGGTGAGCCCGCGATCCTCTCCCCACTCACGGCTGGGCGCGCGAGCTGAGGCATTGTCGGTTTTTAGCCAATCAAAACCTTGCCACTCAAATCCTGTCGCTGAATGTCTTTGCATAATTTATATTGTATACTTTTCAAAGCCGGGCCAGAAGCTTTGGATTGCTGTTCCAAAATGCGTTTAAATTTGCTTTGGAAAAGTTTGCTTCCGAATAATTCAAGGATTCACACAAGGAAGCAATAAGAGAGTTAGTTTTGGATGGTGAAGACACGTCAGTACGCACCGGGTTTGGAAAGTCACTTGGGAAACCGTCGCTTGTTGTACCGAGCTCGAAGGTCGCGAAACCCGAAAATGTTCAGTCATTTCTTTGCCTATGCAAGACCAAGTAGCCATTTTTACTTCAAAGAAAATAAGTGCTGCCTTTATTGGATAAGAAAAGACGGACGACTCCATATTAAAAGAGTTATAAGAGAGGAAATCGCGTCTGACTGAGGCCACGTTTACTCTGCGATCACAGTTCACTTGAAAATCGTTGCATCAAACGAGTTTTACAATTCTTTAAGTCCTATGTACTAAGTTTGTGCATTTTTTAAGGTATCCAAAACATACTCCGCTACACAAGTACTGAGCGGGAATACTCGACTCTAGCTCAGAATAGTTCCGAGATAATATCTGAACTTTACCCCCGTATTTCGGCTTTTAATTTCTGTCAGCGAGGTGTCTAGAGCGGTACTAATATTACATAGTAACAAATAATGCAGCCTAGTTTCTCAATAATTTTAAATGGCGTTTGTCCTTGAGAATTCATTTCACACTTGGAGTTTTAGTTTAGAGTTCCAGTGTGTTTTGAAAGTTTAGAGCCTACGCTACAGTCGTGCAAGGGTAAACGGCTTTTCTTGTCAAAACACGCAAATTGAATAATATTGAATTTTAATCAGGAGACGTCACGGACACGGTGTGTTGACCGCGCGCCCAGCCGTTTGTGGGGGGAGGGCTTTGGAGAAACGACACCCCAACGGCTGAAACCGAGCCTAGGCTGTGTCTTTCTAATCTAAAAATATATTTCAAATAATTATCATTGGAACAGACTCTTGTATGGGGGGCGTACAGGGGATGCCAGCACGGTTCACGAATAATAAACAACGAATCCCGGATCACGAATAGAAAAAAAAAAATTTTTTTTCCGAATCACGAAACAACGCAAGTAACGTATCATCGAATTTCCGTTTTAAGCGTGAATAAGATCGTAGATAAGCCTCGGGGAGTTTCAAAATACATAATAGTGACAAGAAAAAACGTCTTTCTAAATCGGGAAAGTATTGTCTTCAGTCGGTCAAAAATCACGTGAAATAGGAAGTAAAATCACGAATATCGCGAAATCCGTTGAGCACGGATCACGAAGAATAATTTTTAAAAATCGCGTCACGGAAAATAAAAACAGCCGGTCGCGAGAAACCCCCTGTAGACTCCTCGTGTATGGGGAATTCGTTCTCTCTTGCCTCGCCATATAAACCCGTGTAGCATTTGTATGCAGCTTTTAATTTGAGTTTCCAATATTTTCTTGTCGAACTTGCCACGATAGCTGATCCTCGACATGCTCTTTCCGGTTCAGATTTTTTATGAAGTGAATTTCTACTTATGCTAATAAAGGAACATTGTAAACATTAACGTCAGCAAAATCTATCTATTCGTAGAAACGGCATTGTTTTAAATTGATTTAAATTTTGATTTTTAATCTCGTACAAGGTTCTGATATTCTAATACCTCCGTTTTTGATACCTCTAAGCCTTCCCTTTCTTTTCCGATGCGAAATTGGTCGAAAGAATTGTGAGAACGGCGAAAATATGCGCGCAGTCAACAATGGAGGAGGACGAAAGAGAACCTGAGTACGAGATTACAAAGCCTCTGATATCAGGTGATCACACAAGATTCTACTGAATATAGATTCTATTATATTGAATATCACTACAAATGACTTGATCATTACTAGTTATTATTAATCACGATTAGTTTAAGTAAACATATTTTATGATGTAAGAACTTCTGACGAAAGCAATTTATATTGTGTGCTTCATATCCTGGTGAATGTTTTCATACGCTTTGTGATAATATAAAGAGTGATAACCAAACAAGTCTGCTGTGTTTTTTTTTGGTGTGAGGAGGGAGGACCCAGGGAGGGGGTTATTTAGCATCACAAAAACATTGGTGAGACAAAGGCAAGAAATGAGCCTTTTGCAGTTATGCAGTCACGTGGTTGTGCTGGCTGGCAAAATAATCTTAATTGCCAACGAGCCAGCCGAGCGAAGACGTGAGGCTGGCGAGGCGGCAGCATTATAGAGCCGTGCGAAAGTACTGTGCAGGCGGAAAAAATCTCGAATGATCGAGAGACATGTTAGCCTGTGTACAGCCGTCCGTACACAGGCTGAGTTGACAACGCTTGACGTCGGCTAGTTCCCAAAGATCACGGGCTCAGAACTTATACATTGTATACCTTATTTTGAAACTTGTCTACAAGTGAATCGGCTCTATGGTAAAGTGGTTTAGAGCGCGCGCCTCGAATCCAACGATTAGGAGTTCGATTCCACACAAGCCAGTAACATTAAAAAAAAAATATGTTTCTCCTTTCTCAGTTTTATTTTATCTTTTCCTCTATTTTAAGCTATTAGAGTCGCCTTCCACACTAAAACTTTGTTTTGCATTGGCTCTCAAGCTCCAACACGGTCATGACCTCGATTTTTATTTTTATTATTATAGTGCAATGATATAAAATCCTGTGAAAGTATCGAACACTACAGTTTTAATAGATTAACGTACTTTGTATGCAATCATAAAAATAAAAAAAAACTTAAAATAGAGGAAAAGATAAAATAAAACTGAGAAAGGAGAACATTTTTTTTTTATGTTACTGGCTAATCGTTGGATTCGAGGCGCGCGCTCTAAACCACTTTACCATAGAGCCGATTCACTTGAAGACAAGTTTCAAAATAAGGTATACATGTATAAGTTCTGAGCCCGTGATCTTTGGGAACTATTGTCAACTTGTTTGAAATTGTAGCCACGCGATTGGCTACTCAGTACAATAGGCGGCACGTTAGACCCCGTGGGGAGAGAGTAATGTATCTGGCAATTTATTGACTGTCCCTCTGCCGGAAAGAGGAATTTTGCCACGGTCATGACCGAATAGCAGCAAACACGTAGTTTCTGACGAAGAATGAGAGGGCTTTTTCAAAGAAATGAGTTCATTTGGAAGAGTTAGGATAATGATTTCTCAAGTCTGTAAACTTCTGGGGTAAGAAAAACTATCTACCTTTCACCTGACGGAGGAAATTACGCCTATCGGATGGGTTTTCGTGAGAAAAATCGGCCTCAAGTGCCTCGTGGTTTGAATTTGAGTGTGCAGCCTTTCCTTTCTTTTAGACAGAGAAGAGAGAAAAACCCAAAGTGAGAGAAATGCCCCATAACCGCCATTTCTAGACCCCAGAGAAACAACAGGACAACAACAAACTCTTAAGGTAAGTTTATTTTCTTTATCTGAGAATTTTGTGAAATAATAGTCACACAGTGCAAATACAGAGCTTGGGCTGCCTGTGTTAAAACTGGACTATGTTAGGGAGCTGTCATTAATTACTGGGGGGGGGGGGGGGGGTAAATTTAGGGGGAGGGCTAAGATTTTTTGGGCTTCGATTTGGGGAGGGTCAAACATTTTTGGGCGCCTGTTTTAACAATGAAACTTTTACAATATTCTTAGGCTACTTCAATCGACCATTCAGCTCCACCTTGGAAATGTCCCTTAACCAGCAATCGGCGCGTGCTGGATGCTGCTAATGGCAACGTTCGAGACCTCAAACATTCTGCTTGATAGCGAGGTTTTTAGGAGTAAAACAAAAGAAATGATTTCCTCTTTTGTTAAAAAGAGACGTCATTTTTTTATGTTTTGGGGAGGGCCAAGATTTTTTGGGCTGATGTTTTGGGGAGGGCCAACATTTTTGGGTCCTCGTTTTAGATATTTTACCGGCCGTCCCCCCCCCCCCCCCCCCCCCCCAGTAATTAATGACCGCTCCCTTATACATCTTCAATATCGTCGTGGAAATGTTAACTGGGCCTTTGACCATGGTTAATAGAGGGGAATGGTTAGGAAACCCGGAAAACTTCGAAGCTAGGGGATAAAGGCGCTGCGATTTAGGTTGGAAGGGGGGATAAGATAAACATTGTCAACTCGGCTCGGTCGATCATAGTTCATTAGCGTCCTGTACAACTGAACCCACACGTTACTATTATTGGCTGATTGATTAACATTTCCAATATCTGTTGTGTTATGTGCACGGTTGCGGTTGAAAAAAGAAAAAGACATAACAAAGAAAGTGGCTGGGTTTCATGACCATTCCCGTCATTAAGTAAGAGTACCATACCCGGCGAGAACCGAAGGTTCGAGGTACATTGTATGAAACTGACATCATATTTGGCGAGGTTTTCTCAAATAGAAAGGTGGTTTAAAACTGAGTTATAAACTTCCCTGTAACAGTTATAAACCTCGGATTTATGATTTAATTAGTCTATTGTTGAACGGGTTTATACCAGAGTTTCACCCTCTATGAAGAACAACGAACTGGCCTGTGTCAAGTGTACAATTGATGGATGACATCTAATCTAATACTAAATCGTATCTGAAGTGTAACCTATTTACAAAACTGTTCTTAAAGCTCTGTGTAAACCCTGGGCCTCTGGCTACTCTTATGTCCTCAATTATAGGACACTTTCTTTGTATTTATTCAGAGGCCAGGCTTTAGGTTTTTCACAAAGGATATTGCGCTATTCACTTGCATGATACAGAATCAATATTAGTGATAAAAATGTTTGACCTGGTGTACACTTTACTGACCTTGATTGTAAAGAACGCAGTTATCTCACGTCCAATTAAACTAATCCAGGATCAAGGTAATCCGGCTTTAGTTTGATTTGCTAACTCGTTGATTACTGATTCGGGATTCAAAACATTGCTTGATGAGGAATGAGTAGTACGTTTCTACTTGTAATCTTAGAATAACGAAAGACATCTGATAAAGAGAACCAATATTCTCGGTAGGAGGAGAAAACTTTAGGACTTCGAGGAACTCCGACCAGTGGCACAATCCGAAGTCACATAGGTAAACTGTGCGCTGTCAGTTACCAAGCCAGCATAAGAGTAGTATACAAATGACAGTTCTGCAACTGGAATACTGAGTCTATTGTTCTCGCCGGAATAGCCGGCCTATTGTTCTCCCCGATGAGTCATCACGTCCGGTATACATTATTTGGCATATCTATTGTTCTCTCCGGCGCCTTATTGTTCTCTTGCGATACCCCCGATTACATCATCGCTTGCGTTTTCGGAAAAAGCCTCTCAAATCCACTCTCAAGCGATGACAAAATCGGATCGCTAATGGTTTGAATGGCCTATTGTTGGAAGCATGTTAATTCGCCTCACTTTAAATAGCGCGCGGAGGGTTTCAAAGGATTACGGTACAATAGCGCAAGGATTTGACAGTAAATAAACTCTTTCAAAGAAATTATGGCCTTAAATGTGCTAATTAATTCACCATGAATTTATTTTTATTTTCAGAAGGTTTATTTAGATAAACTCTGACATTACCACTTGAATGATAAATTGTGATTGAGTCATTCCAAGCGCTTTTAAAGTTCAGATCAGAGAGAAAATCACTTTGATGTTTAATAAGCATACTTTATTGTTAAACCACAATACAGCGTTCGTATAATAATCAGATATCTAGAAAAAAATAATACACTGATTTTGGATCAAGATGTCAGTGTTCAGAGTCAGAAAGTTCATTATCGCTCGGTTCAAAGACTGACTATTCGATTTCATAGACATAGAACTTCGATTTCATAGACATAGAACTTCGATTTCATAGACATAGAAGTGATGAAGTAATCCACAGCCCTGCAGTGACGTTTAATAAGTCATGCCACGCAGAAACTTGGTAACGCAATCATTCTTTGCTACCTAAAGGTAATGTTCAGTTAATTTGAAAATATTGTTCTGCTATTGCTCGATTTATTTAATCTCGACTCTCGACCTGGGACTCTCGACCTGGGACTCTCGACTCTAGCTCTCGACCTGGCACTCTCGACTCTCGACCTGGTACTCTCGACTCTCGACCTGACACTCTCGACTATCGACCTGGTACTCTCGTCTCTCGACCTGGTACTCTCGACTCTCGACCTGACACTCTCGACTCTCGACCTGGTACTCTCGTCTCTCGACCTGGTACTCTCGACTCTCGACCTGACACTCGACTCTCGATCTGGTACTCTCGTCTCTCGACCTAGTACTCTCGACTCTCGACCTGACACTCTCGAATCCACAGAAAATACCTCGGACCATAAAGGCAGTGGAACAGCCTACATGCGGAGGTGGGACAGTCACCACTCTGGACTCCTTCAAAAGGGGTGTCTGTGTGCTGTTGCACTAAATTTTAATATCTTAGTGCACCACCGACTGTGTACCGAGAACATAAGCCTCGAATAGAGGGCGTGCTCGTATCCAGGAAGAAGAGGAAGAAGTGGGAGAAGAGGGAGAAGGGGGAGAAGAGGTAGAAGAGGTAGAAGAGTAAGAAGAGGGAGAAGAGGGAGAAGAGGGAGAAGAGGGAGAAGAGGGAGAAGAGGGAGAAGAGGGAGAAGAGGGAGAAGAGGGAGAAGAGGTAGAAGAGGAAGAAGAGGAAAAAGAGGAACGAGGTTGGGCCGGTGTTTCAAAGTAGCCGCCCCCTGATGCTACATGACGTCTTCACGCATCAGTGAATTAACAGCTGTTAAAAAGTAACCAATCAGAGCGAAGTACAATGTAAATATTTGACTGTTCCACGTGAGATTGTCTTGGTCGCCTGAATGTATGGATCGGCAGAAAGTACCGCAAAAAGTGCGTAGAGTTTTAGTGAATTTAACAATGCATAATTTCTGCCGTTCTTCTTAGAACCGTATTTCTACGGAAAATCTGTACGAAGTCTCTGATCGGGATGGCAGTCGCGGCAGCGTAAAGCGTATAAAAGTTATTTTTCGATCCACTCACCTCGATCAAACACGTTTGCGTTGAACCCCAAGTGCGACAACGAGCTTCGCTTTGACAGCTTGCAATCACATGGGAAGCCATGACGTCACAAGTAAAACTCGCGTTGTGATTGGTTTCGCCGGTTTCGCTTCAAATCACATGATACGCAATGACGTCACGAGTTACAGTCACATCACCTTACACTACAGATCGGTCGAGATTTTTTCTGCCTGCTCTATTCACGCATCGGCTCTATGATGCTGACGCCTCGCAGCCTCGCGTCTTCGCTCGGCTGACTCGTTGGTAATAATCGCCGTGACCCCATAAAACGCACCAATACCCACGATTGCCCTCATCTGACTTCATAGCTCAGTTGGTAGAGCGCCAGACATGCAACCTGGAGGTCGTTGGGTTCGAGTCCCACTTGGGTCAGAGATTTTTCTCTTTCCCTCGTAGGGCGTGCACACATAGCACTACAGCATACCACTTTACATCACATTCTTTACACCTACTAGTGCTACGCGGCAAACATGATTTCATATCATAACTACATCTACTCTGAAACACCGACCTTCCGGGCAGGCTCTCCTCACGCACTCGCCTCCGCCTCGCTCGGGTCCGGGCCTCGCTCGGCCCACAGGTAACCCAACATTTCCATCCTCCCGAAAAAAACCTGCGAGCTTTTTCCACTCGCTCGGGTCCGGCCCTCGCTCGACCCACAGGTAACCCAACATTTCCAACCAACCCGAAAACTGATTTCCGAAAAAACCTTAGAGCTTTTTCCACCCAACCCGAAAACTAATATTTCCGAAAAAACCTGAGAGCCTGTAAGCAGGCTATATCACAGGTCGCGTCGGTACTTATTCACACAGATTTGTGTTTCTACTAAAAGATACGTTCCAGTTTTGCTATTTAATGTTACAGTTTGTGTTCACTTGAAATAAAGGTAATGTCATATTGAGAAACGAAATAAGCGCCACCCCCCGCTAATTCGAGAATTTACGGTGTATGGAGGGACAAACGGTTACGGTATTCTTCATACGTCACTAATATTCATAACTGCAACATCAGTCAGTTAGACTTTCTCAAAGTCCTTCTTAGCCCCCCGCACGAAGGACTTTTCCCACTTGCAGCGCACCAAATTTACCAGTTGATTTTTCAACCGGAGGCGTGGCTTATGACGTACTAAGATTTGCCCAATCACAAAGCATCAATTCTTCAGGCATTGTATGTTGACGTGTCAAGTCAGTCGACCGTGGATGTGGTATTTACAATTTAAGTGTACTCAGAAAGAGTTTGTCAAAGGCGCGAAATGTAAGCTCCGCCCCTGAAACGTGTTTTCGCGCCAAAACATAATCTCCCGATTCAAGTGAAACAAGTCGAACTCGCCTCTCGCTTCGATCCTCGCGCTCGCTTTTTGACCCAGGAATCGCTTACCCAGTGACTCAGCGAGTTCGTCTTGGAGCAAGTCTACATAATCAGTATGCGCTCCCGACTTCAACCACAGGAAGCCCAGGCTTGAATTGTGTGGTCAATATTATAAGACTTATATTAAAGGCTTTCTATTGGAATTTGCGATTTGTGAAATACCTCTGATCGAAACTGTACTCTTGCTTGCTGGGCTTCCTGTGCTTTAACCACAGGCAGCCCACCCGCGCTTCAACTGAAAAAAAATATTGGCGGCGCGGTTTATATCCCTTGTGCGCATGTGCATCCACACCGCGGCAAAACGTCATGCGCATGCGTGTTTGCTATATCTTGTCGGCGTGCGGCCGCCCCCAGTTTCCCGCGAAAACTGAAATGAAACAACAGGCAAATGCCGTGATTTTAAAATTTCTGATTAAAAGTACCATTTGTGAACTGTTTTCTCAAAAAATATTAAGAAAACTACTTAAAAGCTAAGCCTAAGACTTGAACAGGTTGAAGTTTTCTTAATTTGTGATTCACTGTGAGTTTACCATGGAGTTTACTAAGTTATAAAATTATTTACTAAAAAAGTTGAAACCCTCGGTAGTTTGTATTTGATAGCAGAGCCTTCGTTATTTTGGCCAGCGGAGCATACCGTTTTGCCGCGGTGCAACGTGCATCAGTATCTGAGGCGACACTTGCCTTTGGCTTTGGACAGTTCATGAACAACGTTCTCGATTAAAATGGGAAGAGAATCAAGTACGGAGCAAAATGCTTGTTTAAACTGAGGACAAATTTGCCGTATTTCTTGCTCTTTTATAACAGATAATTCCAAGAAATGCTTGGAATTACATTCTATTAATTTTGCATCCGCCGACCCATCCGGACAATCACATGGAAGATAACAGAAAACGTACTTCGGGGTATCCATTTTGGCAATGGAAGCACAAAGCGAAGAACCACAAAGTCAAAGAAAAGGGTTCAAACTCTTGTTCGAGCGTAGAGGGTGGTGTTGACCTCCCCCCTGTCAGGTGGAAACAACATTCAAACGAGCTTGATGACGATGGCGAGGGAGTGCAGCTTTCTCCCCAACAAAGATATGTACTGGACCTGATATGCCAGGGAAAGAATGTGTTTTACACTGGCAATGCTGGTACGGGGAAGACAACACTACTCAGGGAGATTGTGAAATATGCTCCCAAGGACCAAACATTTGTGACAGCTTTGGTTAGTTACAGCCTACCATGCGAGCAGAGCCTTCTTGAGCCTTCTTTACCCTTCTTCAACTCCACGAAACGAGAAAGACTCAAAGAGGCTCTGCAGTATTCGTGCTGTTTTCGTACATGCATCAATGGTTTGCCCAAGATTCTGGGCGACTCAAGCCTGTTAAACCGGTTTATAAGCATGCAGTAATTTTTTAATGCTGATCTATTAAAGTCGTCTGGGAACGATTGCAGAATACCCCACCACTTGGTTCATTAATAATGCATTTTCTCAAATTCTCATACAAACCTTCTAAAAACCTAACCCTGAAATTCAAATAAATCTTACCCATTTTCAACCCCAAATCATTCATAGAACGAGTCTAAAAACACCTGAGCTAAATGGATAATTTTGCACAATTTGTAAGGACTTTTCGAGTGATCTTTCGAAGTGGTGGGGTATTCTGCAATCTAGCCAGTCGTCTGGAGACCGCTTAGACGTATAAACACGAGACGCATTGTACTTGGACGCACTTAGCCAGTCAGGGTTTATTGGAAAACGATTTATGAAAGGGGTAACCATTTCTCCACCATCACTTGTTCATCTGGGTTTCCTTCTTGCCATGCGTTTTGGCTTATGGGCACATCACCCAAGACAAAAGAGTTTTCGCCAGTTCCATACCCTCGTCCATACCCTCATCCATATTCTCTAGAAGACATTCCTTTCATTCATTTTTTTTCTCTCAGTTCTTGTCGACTCTGGGAAAAAGACTTCCAAAACTGCAGTGATGGCTCCACCATTATCAGTGACATACCGTAAACGATCATTCATTATTTTTTTGCGCCAGTCGTCCGGTAGTATCCAGTCTCTTCTGAGAATAGTACCCAGTTTCTTTTTAAGAAAATCGTGGTATTTTATGTGTCGCAGTCCAAACTTATGCATCCTGTTTTTATATCAGTCGCACTTAGCTCAGGTGTGGTCATCAGCATAAAATAAATTGCTGCATGCTGCTTAAACCGGTTTAACAGGCTTGGCTCACCCAGAATCTTGGGTGAACCGTTGATGCATGCTCTTAGGCCTATATAAAAACAACATGAATACTGCAGAGCCTTCTTTTCTTCTTTTCTTTTCTTCTTGCTTTTTGTGGGGAATCAAAGAAGGCAGTGCTTGCAGGGTAGTACAGCCCATGAGTACAGTTATGTACTATTTACAATATGAGTGGCAATGTTGTATCGGCTATACAATGGCAAGCCGCTTTGGTGAGCCATTGTATATCCAATACAACATTGCCACGAATATTGTAATGTAGTTATGATATGCACTACATAAAATTTGAAGTTGCTATTGATGTAGGATGCATTAGTTTCTCACAAAAACAAAGACAGTGTGTTTGCAATAAAAGAGCAGAACGTAACATGCAGAAAAACAGGTCCCACATGGAAGAGATGGTGTGTACATAATAAGAAAGCAGATGTACTTTGTCATTTCACCCATCCCAGGATGGGGGAAGTCAGTGATCAGTCCTCATACTAATGCAAGCATGTTAGTATCCTGTATCATTCCATACAGGATTCTAGTTGACTTATAGTTAGTACTCTGTGTCATATGATACAGAATGCTTAAATAGGGCTTATTATAATTCTGTATCATTTGATACAGAATACTAATAGGCTAACTAGATTTACAGTGTATCCATGTGACCAAAATGCTGGGTCTGGATTGGCTAGTACCCTTATGAATTATTAATGAATATTATAAATATTAATACAGTTGAACCCAACAATTAATATGGACCACAAAAAGTGTCCATTAAGTGAGGGTGTTTGTAAAGCAGGGTTTGATTTAGGTGTGGCACTGTATGCTACTAAGGGTTGGGTTAGGCTATAGGGGTTCACAGGTAAATGAGTTTTCACTCACTGAGGGCTAGGGTTCCCAGATAAACAACAAGTTCTCACTGGCCTAGGGCTAGGGAAAATAAACAAAGAGTTCTTACTGGACATTTACCTGATATAAGCAGAACCTGGTTTTGCAGCCTGGGGTATTCTGCAAGTTATTAAAACCAGTTTAACAAAATTGAATCAGTTTAAAAAATCTAACCAGATTTAAAAAAATTGAACCAGTTTAAAGTTTAATTGAACCATACCATATAGGCAGAGTCGCATATAATGGCTTTCGTTATAACAGTTTGAAGATTTTATTGTATTCTTGACATAGTGCTTCATCCATAAAATTAAATGTCCGTTTCAAGAGATTGACAACACATATCAGATGTGAAATTTACGTGATTTTGATGGAAATGCCTGATTAAACATGACCACCAAAATTAGGAATCCTGTTATCAGGGATGATTTTGATGTATGATGCATTTATACATTTGTACATGCTAGCATTATTAAGAGTAAAAAAATAAGATCAACAAGATGATCACTTTTTGGTCAAAAATCACTTGTCAATTTCATTATTTAAATCAGAAATCAACACACTCTACATTATTAGCAGTACAATGTAGCGCTTGTGGTGCTGAATTTAATAGTACCACATGTATACAAAACAATTTCAAAAGGTATTATTTTACATTTTATGTCATCCAGGCCCTTTTTGCCTGATGCAGCCCATATACATGTATATTGTAATAAAATTATCCTCCTCAGCTCACCATACATTACATTTTACATCATTGTATGACAGCCCTGTATTATGCACTTATTGATTAGAAACACTCTTTTAAATTAATATTCAACCATAATTATATTAAATGTTATCATTCCAGACAGGAGTTGCTGCTGTTCAAGCTGGAGGTGTGACAGTACATTCATTTGCTGGTATTGGTCTTGGTAATGGTACAAAGGAAACCCTCTATAACATCGTTAGGAAAGGACAGAAGGCAAAAAACTGGTATGGAAAGAAAATGATAATTAATACGAGATTTTCAGTATTTTACTGAAAAGTCTCGTTCAAGAATAAAAAAAACATTTAAAAGTGATGTACAAATGTTTTAAGTTATGATTGAATGTTCTTTTTTGAAACATTGCAAATGTAGTGAATAAGTACATGTACATTAGCAACTTTTAATACTGGTCTTACACCAGGGGTTTCATTAAATTTTAGAGTAGATGTTGCAGTTAATTTTTGTTTTCAGTTAATTTTTTTTCTAACTTTTTTTTCTAACTAGTTATCCTTATTACCAGGCGAACCCTAGCTTCAGGCCAGTGAAAACTTGTCATTTACCGGCTGTGAAACCTAAATTAGTGATTAGCCCTGAAACCCTAAATTACTGAGAACCCGTTGTTGATGGTTAGGGTTTTTTTTAAGTAGGTTTGGGCTTGTAGTTCACAGGATCATTGAAGAACTCATTATTCCCTGTTTATGTTTTTCTTTTCAGAATGGTTAGGGTTGGTTGTAGGGGTTGGTAAGGGTGTAATGTTATTATCTTAATACTCAGGGCAATAAGAAAAAAGAAAAAAGGAAGAAAAAAGAAGAAAAAGAAAAAGGAAGAAAATAGAAAAAAAAAAAAGAAACTTGACAAGGTTAAAAAAAACAAGTTAAAAGTTATATATGCACTTTTGCACTCAACCATTTATTGCCTTTCAAATGTTCTTTTTAGGACACTTTTTATTACATACATGTAGCAGACAAAAATGGCCAATTATGTACATTCATAAAAAAGTTATTTAAATAACGACATTCAAATTGTCCAATTTTGTAGTTCTTCTAATAATTTTTTTTTTGGGGGGGGGGGGGGCGTCAATCACTACAGAAATCATAATCACAGGACATAAATTTATGCCCTTTGATGAACTACATGTACACAGTCTACAGAAATCATAATCACAGGACATAAATGTATGCCCTTTGAGGAATTACACAGTCACAGAAATCATAATCACAGGACATAAATTTATGCCCTTTGAGGAATTACACAGTCTACAGAAATCATAATCACAGGACATAAATTTATGCCCTTTCAATTGATGAACTACACAGTCTACAGAAATCATAATCACAGGACATAAATTTATGCCCTTTGAGGAATTACAGTCACAGAAATCATAATCACAGGACATAAATTTATGCCCTTTGAGGAACTACACAGTCTACAGAAATCATAATCACAGGACATAAATATATGCCCTTTCAATTGATGAACTACACAGTCTACAGAAATCATAATCACAGGACATAAATTTATGCCCTTTGAGGAATTACACAGTCTCAGAAATCATAATCACAGGACATAAATTTATGCCCTTTGAGGAACTACACAGTCTACAGAAATCATAATCACAGGACATAAATGTATGCTCTTTAATGAACTACACAGTCTACAGAAATCATAATCACAGGACATAAATGTATGCCCTTTGAGGAATTACACAGTCACAGAAATCATAATCACAGGACATAAATTTATGCCCTTTGATGAACTACACAGTCTACAGAAATCATAATCACAGGACATAAATTTATGCCCTTTGATGAACTACACAGTCTACAGAAATCATAATCACAGGACATAAATTTATGCCCTTTGAGGAACTTATACACAGTCTACAAAAATCATAATCACAAGGTCAGAGGTTTTGAAGGGAGTTTTGAAGTAGTGTAACATAATAGGCTGCCCTCGGTTTTAAGTGCCAGATGAAAGGAAACTTGCCGTCCGAGGAACACACAAATATCCCATGCAGCTTGGAAATATCTAGTTTGTGCCATATCCGAAATCAACTCCGATCAACTGTTCTTCTAGCAAACTAATCTCGATTTCAAACTGCCACATTTTGTAAACAAGAGCCAAGCTCGGGCCATCTTCAGCTTAGCTCAATGTTTTCCCATTTCAAATATTTGGGGAATATTATTGTTTGTTGGAAGCTATAAATATTTTGCGCAGCCTTTGGCCTATTGTCGTTGTTTACATTACAGTGTTTACCAGGATTAGTATGTTGTAAATATCTTTAGGAGCCTATCTTTATTTGGTTTGTAAAGAAACGAGATACTAAAAACCAAGTAAATAAAAAAAATCTACAACAATAGCAAGTATAAAACTCAACTGTGCTTCGAAGACCGGTTGCAACGCCGCCTCTCTTGTCATTCCATGAAAAAATACCTGAATCATTTCTTGCTAGATTAGATTATGAATGCGGAGAGTTCGGGTCGATGCTTCCCTTCATTAAGGCACTCGTAAGACATCGGTAGAAAATCGAGATCACTTCGCACGTTACGAGTAAGGAAATTGTGTGGGCCAATTGAAATGACCATGCGACTACATAATATTTCCTGCTGCTTCGTCCCCAGTTTTTCTCGGCTTTGGTCACGAAAACGAGGTATCTTTAAAAAAATCAAGAAAATTTAATAGGCGGCGTGAACAAAAAAACTCCGTGAAATTTGTGACTTCCAAAATCGCGAAAATAATGTGTCGCAAAATATCCCCCTTTCAAAATCACTCACTTTCTAGCAAAATTTTCCTCTTCGTATGTGTTCTCATGATAGCCACTAACCTGCGAACAGCATCCCCTACTTGCTTATAAACTTGAGAGAGAACGGCGATTTCATCGTTTGTAGGGTCTGCGACTCAGAGCCCAAAACCGTGTCCGAGACGTCACTTCCAAATTTTTGGTAATTAGCTATTTATGCATGACGAAGTCAAAACAAGATGGCGATCAAAATGAGATTTCGAAGTGTAAAGTCTGTCGCAGAGGAAATTTCTCTCAAATTTGGAATCCCATCTCTCAAATGTGAACAGCTTAATGTTTTATGTAACTGTGAGCCTTCCAACAGGCTCAGGATGGTCACATATATTTTCTGTATTTGGACTAGATTGTTGGGGTCTGCTAGTAGCACTATCATATAATTATAGTAAATAAGTACAGTGTTTCACATCAATCTCTTGGTGGCACAGTGGTTAAGGCTTGGACCAACAGATCTGGTATGGTATAAATTTAATATGGTAATTAGTATAGTTGATTAAAGCAATGTTGCACTGCATGTGTGGAGTGTAGGGAGAGGGGTAGGGGAAGGAAGTGATAAGGGAGGAGAGAGGTAGGAAAGAGGGGGGGGGGGGGAGAGGAGAGGGTAAATTTATTTTTAGCACCCCTAAAAATACCTAGCTAAAAAATTAACTAGTTAGAAATAAAATAACTGAAAACAAAAATTAACTGCAACATAGACAGCCAAAACTTGTAAGTAGTTGGTCGTACAGCTTGATATTATAACTACAACTCTATTGAATGTACAGTATAAGACTTTTTAACCCATACCCTGCAAGCAGAGCCTTCTTCAACTCCAAGAAAAGCGAGAAGAAAAGAAGGCTCTGCAACACTCAGGTTGTTTCCACCCAAGATTCTGGGCTTGACAAGCCTGTTAAAACCAGTTTACCAGCAGGCTCTGTTAGGCTCTGCTAACAGGGTAACTATGGTGGCAGGTGACAAAGTAACTGCTGGTAACTGGCTTCTAATGAAACTTCTGTTGCACTTAAGACTCCAATCTATGGGCAAGACAAACAATGTAAGAATAGAAGATTTCCTACATGCATGTAGCTGGGAATAATGGATGTAATAATTTATCATGATAGTTAATTTTATGTGATATCACAAAATTGGATTTATTTTACCATTAAAGGGTCAATTACTTGTACATTTGTACATGTATGATCTCTCCAATTTCATGTACCATACATGTACAGAGTTGTCATCAGGATTTGGGGGTAAGGTCATGCAGGCAAAGTTACATGTACTTGTACATGTAGAAGACAAATGGGAATTTTTTAGACACTCCGAAGGTGAGTGTGTTTATGTTATAACCCAGTAAGTGACATGATCTGTTGGAGAAACTTAATTGGGACTTGATATGATAGTGAAGGGAGTAGCTAGGGAAGCCCAGGCGAGGAGGGGGCAGTCTGATAGGAGAAGGGGGGTCAGTTCCTTGGGAAGGGGGCCATTGACCACTTGCCCTCCCATTTTACTATCTGATGACAACCCTGCCTATACTGTACATGTAGGTCCTACCTGTACTCAGACAAATGTGTTAATTTCATTTACAACCTTTTTAATGCATGAATTACATCATTGCATTAGTATTAATTCCTATTCTATGTAAACTACAGGAGGAAAGTCCGAGTTCTGATTGTTGATGAAGTATCCATGTTGGATGGGAAATTATTTGATAAGCTTGAATTCATTGGTAAGTCTTTCATTTGGTGGTCAGGACCTAATTATGTAATTAAATTACCATTATTTGCATGTTTAATGTTTAATGTTTTATAATGTTTTTTAAAGTACTTCCGGTATGTAATTATTTTATTATTATATTTCTGTTAAATTTAGCTGAGATTTAAGCTTAATAAATATAAAATTATATAAGACTGGGCAAGAAAGACTTACCTTATTATATATGCATGTACATTACATATACATGTATATGTTTATTATTTATATCTGAGTTTTGATAAAACATGTATTGGGGGGCTCTTTTAGATCTAGACATATATGTAGCTAAAAATCAGTTAAAACCCTTGAGAGGTCAAGGGTTAATTAATCCTTGGTGTTAATTTTACATGTGTTTGATGTATTTTCTCATGCACAATTATATCCAAAAGCACGAAAAATGAAGAACAACGAGGCTCCATTTGGTGGAATTCAAATAATCTTGTGTGGGGATTTCTTCCAGCTTCCTCCAATCCAAAAAGTGGGGGAAACATCAATTAAGTAAGTTCTGATTTGACTAGTCTAAGAGTATAAATTGTGAAATTAAAAAAAAAGAATGTGCTCCCTTTTCATTAGTGCAAGCATTAAGTCCCTCTCTTTTTCTTTGTCACTGTCTGTGTTCTGTTGCTCATTGTAATTTTGTCTGAGTGAACTGTTGGCATGGTACATGTACTGTATGTACATGTGCTTGCACCATATATTCATTGTGTTTGCACTGTACATGTAGATACAACAGGGTTCCCATGATCAGGGAAAATTCTGGGAAAAACAAAACAAATCAAGGTCAGGGAATTGTCAGGGAAATGCCAAATTTCAATGGAAAGTCATGGAATATTTGTTTCCATGCAGGCTTCACATATACTTATTCCTTTGGGATGTTTTTGGCCGTTCTGTTTGATGTTTCTGTCTCAAAATAACAATATTGACTATTTGGAAATAATATGAGCATGCAGTCAATTCACACAGTGAAAAGTGCTTCTTGGTCAGTGAGAAGTTGGTAACACTGTATAATGTATAGTGTTTGCATGGTATGTACAGTGTTTACATGGTATGTAAAGTGTAATTGCATGTATATAGGATATAAATTAATGTACTCCTGTCACCCAAGGGAGATTTTTGGCTTACCTCTGGCAGCTTGGGCACATTTAAATTAATGGTATGATACCAATAAAAAGAAGAAGAAAAATAGAGACTGTTTGCAGTCTACCATTTCATAATCTCAAAAAGTAAATGGTTGGACCTTAATTCACATCTTCTTGGATAAGAATGCAAAACCATAGGACTATAAATTTAAGCAAACCAGAGGGCAATGTGGAAGCTAGAGTGCTGAATTATTCCAATATCAGACAGTAAAACCATTTTTCTTGCATGCATACTGCCTGCAGTGCTATTAACATATTTGACCACATATAAGCTTCAGTGGGTTTTTCTGATTTAATTTTTACAAAGAGTTATATTTTTATCCTAAAGTCCAGGTGTGGCTTATAAGTGCTGGTAGGCTTTTTCAGCATTGATCTTTAGGTTTGAGTATAACTTTAGTTGGAAGCTTCATCCCATCAGCATGACTGTAAAACTACGTTATTGTGAACTTCAAGCTGCACTGTACTACAGTATGTACACCACACGTCTTTATCAGGACAGAACTGAGTATGCTGTGCTTTATGCTATATTACGTGTTCTCCCTGCAGACAGTTAAATAAATGTTTAGGAAAAGTGCTTCAAATCAAAAAGGACTCTAATACATGCATATACCCTTCAGAGCCTTTGTGTTCAATTTAAGCATTAGGCCAAACAAAATAAATGTTGCTTTTCCAGTAATGAGGTGAAACAAATCCAGGTAGGTAATTCAATTTTTGTTCATTTTTTTTTTTGCAATTATTTTTGCGAGTTAACCCTGTGTTTACATTGTTGGCATGTTCATGCGTTTACCCTGAAGACACACTGTAGCGAGAAATCATTGTTGATGTACTTATCAATGTTTTAATGCTTTATATTTTTATGTTTATTTTATCTCTTTGTCTTGGAAAAAAATAATAGCAATAAAAAGTTCACATGAAAACATTTAGGTTGGTTGGTTTACTGGAAATACAACAAATTTATTTTGTTTGGACCTTATTTATTTTGTTTCACACCTTGTCAGAGTTTACAGGTATACTACAGGTATACCTGTAAACTCTGACAAGGTGTGAAATTGACACGTTCATTGACGTTTATATGCTTACTCTGTAGATTAACTAGTATAATTAAACTGCATTCAGTCTGTGTTTTTGTGTTAAGTATTAAATGATAAACATACTTCGAAGTTGTAGTGTAACCGTAAAATATTTCTTTAATTTGCTTAAGTTGAGGTACAGTCTATACTGTAAGTGGTACATTTCCTTAAAGTTTTAAAATTGATTCCAAGGTTTAAAGTGTATATAAGATCATTTTTTTTTATCATTATAGTATCAATTCTGTATCAAGTGAATAGTTGAATGTAGAATATTTCTTGATTTTAGTGTTGTGTATATGAGTTAAGGTTACCGGATACCTTCAGGGTGCGTTTCCAGTCTAAATTATGTAGCGCCTCGAGGAAACATCGTAGATAAATCATCTATGTATAATTTTAAAGCTTATAAAATTGGCTACAAGAATACATAAAAAGTTTTGAGTTCTTTGAAAATCTCGAATTTTCCGCGATCCCGTTTCTCCGATCTAGTGAGATGGCTTTCAGAAGCTCTGTTTGTTTTGTCGCATTTCAGAGGAATCGTATTACAAAAAGGGTGTCAGGGAATTTCAAAATTCAAAATTTAGTTCAAAAGTTATCATGCTCTTTGTGAAAAGGCGAAAACATAGTCCAAGTAGATATGTGAGAAACGCGGTCAAGAGCTTTTTTTTTTAGAATTTCCCAATTCCCCGACACTCTTTTGCAGCTGCAATATCAATTGACATTTTGTGAGAATTTCACACAAATCGAATAAATTCCTCTTGATTGGGAGCTTTTTTAAAACTCTATTTTGGTTGAAAATCGAAAGCGTAGAAAATAGCACTTCAAAAAAATTAGCCATCTGTCGTGCATGGATCTGAAGCCCTGCCTCTCCAACAATTGGCGAGCTCTTGGCCAATTGATTACTCATTACAGTTCAACTATCTGTCAAGATTTCCCGCCAATGTTGATTTCTGTTCAAAGCTATACGCGCCGCATTGAGAAAATGTTAATCTAGTTCTCTTGTGTGACTTGAAAAATGGGAAAGACTAAAAGACCTTGAGAGACAAAGCCAAGATGAACACCTAGAGACGCCTTGAATGCCAGCGTAGTTGGTAGAGGAGACAGCGATTTGCAGGCGTCTGAAACAGCACGGCAATAGCGAGATTGTTTCAAGCGATTTAGAGTCACCGTCAGACTTTACGTTTTCATCTACATTTTGTACATGTAAGCTTTCTTGGCCCGGGTTTCTTGGAAACCAATATTCTCTCGGCTGGCTCCTATCAATTCTTCTTTTATTATGTTCAGATGTAGACCACTCGGCACTCTGTCTGAAAGTGAAAATACGAACCCTTGTCGGGTTTTGCGAGTCTTCTATTTATCTATTTGGCTCATAGTCGTATGCATTGTTTGGCCTTGTTTTTCTTTTCTTTTTTCTTTGTTTTCCAAGCTAAGGGCATCCTGCTTGCTTTTTGGAAGACGTAAGGCCAACAACCGATGGAATTATGGAATCGTGTGTGGAAAAACTTTTCTCAATAAACGTAAACATGAATTTAATATACGCTACCTTTCCCCACACCGTCGTTATGGGTGAGTGAGCACTTGTCATGTGTTAATTGATATGCTGTCAATCAAACATAACCTTTTACTTCCGGTTAAAAACTTCCTTTTGTTATTTCTCCTTCAATATTAATTTTTTTAAACGGAATTTTTGGTACATGTATATGAGACACTACTACTAAAACTACATTTCTGTGGGGCAAAAAAAAATCCCATCTTTTTCGTTTCGAAGGTATCCGGTAACCTTAAGAGTTTTCTATTTCCAATATGCTAATGATGTGACGTAAATTGGATATAAATTCGGGAATTTACTTTCATTTCTTTTTCCTTGTGAATGAAACAGTTTTCTGATTTAGTCAAACTATTTGGTAAAAATTAATAAGCTTTGAATATAACACACTTAAGATGTTTACAAAAGGTCATTTATATCTCTACCAGTATGTTTTGTATAAAATAAATGAAGACTGAATTTACGTCACCGGCTTGAATATAATTATTATAAATATATAAACCTCTGACAGTAACTCATAGACGTAACACTCAAATCGAGAAATATTCTTCTATTCAACTGTTTTAAAATACATGTACTTGATACAGAGTCAATATTAATGATAAAAAAATTGACCTGATAATTATACACTTTAACAGGTTGTCAGCCTAAAAGTGAGGCTGCAACGTCTATGTGGGGAGTGGCTTATATGTGGTTAAATGTGGTACCTCTGCCCCAAAACAATTACCACTCACTTGTTGTACATGTACCTTTTGCCATCATTGTTGGTATTAAACAGACCTGTGAATTGGGGCACACAATAATTTATTATTATTATGCAATCTGCCTTGTTTTAGTTACTGTTTCCAAAGTGCTGCATGGAATAAATGTCTCCATCATGTGTTGGAGCTTACTCAGATTTATAGACAGTCAGACCCAAAGCTTATCAAGTAAGTCGACTGACTAATAATAATTTATGATGTTGCACAGATGAATATGTAAAAGGATGAAACAAAACTATGGCAAAAACATCAAAATAATTAGCAAAATACTACTAAGTCATGTGGTGGATGTACAGTATCTTATTTATTCTATAACATTTACTGTGTACAGTATACATTTAAATAACTTTATAGAGTTAAAAAAAAGTGTTCCAAGAAGGTGAATGTTGGTATATTTATTTGTTGATCAATGGCTGTGAACACTGTTAGTCATGCTACCTACTGTACCTATCAACATTCCTACCTTCCTACCTACCTACAATGTACCTTCCTTCCTACCTACATGTACTATCTTACATTTTTTTTGTTTACATTTTATTATTGTTCATTTGGAAAATACAATTATGTACATGATAAACTGGCCCTCAGGTAGCATATAACTAATCTAGGTGGGCCATAATAATATTATAGTCTATAAAATGAACAAATTACACATAGGTATGATAACCTAACGAAGAGAGAGAGATGCAGACAGTAGATACATACTTTAGCATATTGCATATAATTATTATGAATACTGCATATGTTTCTACCTTCCTTCCTACCTACATGTAACTTTCTACTTCCTTAACTCTTTGTCATCCGATCGTGTGTGAGCTCAATTGGTGAAATCCTGAGTGCTAACTCAACCCTCCCCCTCAGTTCAAGTTTGGCTAGCCCGGGGTAGTTAAATACTGCTGACTTTTTAAGCAGAGGGCTCAAACTTTCTCCCCAATGCCATTCGGGTGAATTCTACGAACTGGTCGGCGGTAGGTATTGCAACTTCTGTAGGGTTTCCAATGAAATGTGCTCTAATTTTGGAGAAAAATGCCACTGTGATCAGAGAGCTTGAGGACATCATTAAGTCTGAGGACGGCTGAAAATTACTTGGTTTGCTTTTAGTAGGCCTTGTGAGGGGATTTCACTGGGTTTTTCCGTTGTGTTTGTGCTTTCAGACACAGGAAAAAATTCTTCAATGAAATCCTTGAAATCCTGCAGTTGGCAGTCTTTTACCCCTGCTCAACCTACTGTATTAGGATGTATTTTTGTCACTTTAAAGCAACGGCTTGAGTCCAAATCACCGCTCTTGGCTGTAGGGGTAAAAGACTTATAAAAAAAAACCTACCGGAGTCCCAGAGGGGGGGACCCATTGTGGAATTTTTGTCCATTACCCAGCATGCAATCGGAGGTGGGAGCAGGAAAATGTGGTGGAGTGAAATGCAGTGCAAACATTGGCGTGGTTCACCGTCGCTTGGTGTGTTTTGTGAAAACAAACCTGCTGGTTGGAAAGATTAAACAAGGTACTGTAACGACTGAGTAGTTATTTTGTGTTTGCTCTTGATTTCAAGTGTGAATGGTAAGGTTTTTTTGAGCCGATTTTCAGCTCCTCGAAATTCGTGAAAATCGAAGAAACGAAACAATCGCCATTGAAACAAATAGGCTTTTCCCTATAGTGAAAGAGTTGAGCAATCCCTGTTATAGCTAGCTCTGACTTTGAAGCCATACATCCCTTTGCATAATGTCGCAACATCGTCTTTCCAGCATGTCTAGACGTGATGCAATATTTTTTCTAGTAACGGACTCATGTGTCCTATTTACAGGCTCGGACGGTAAAGAGTTAATCCTCTCTTCCTACATACATTCCTATCTTGATACATTCCTACATGTACCTACCTTCCTAACCTTCCTACCTAACCTACCTTCCTATCTTCCACCTATGGTCCTAAATGGTTATATACCCCCTCAATGAAGAGGATTCATTAATCAGGTTCAACACAAAGTTACTCTATGGTCCATTAATTTACTACATTACGTTACATTACATTACGTGTAAGCCTGGTTTACACTAGGCTTACCTTAAGAACATTAAGCACATGCTGTTAATTGCATTAACTGTGCTAATTTAATTTGCAAATATTTGCAAACTGATATCATTAACTATCACCAGGCTTCTAAACGAGGTGCGATACCAGAAAGTATCAGAAGAATCACTTCAACTTTTGGAATACTTGAAGAGACCTTTACCCACTGGGGATATAGATCCTACAAAGGTATGTGTAACTAATATACAAAGGCTGTACACAAAGTACAAGACTTTCAATTAAGGCAGTTCGAAGATTGTATAAATGTTTAATAATTTAGCAAAAACAAGTACCAAGTTTTACATGTGGCTGTAATGTTTCATGTTTGGGTAAATAGAGGAGATTACATGGCTGCACGGAGATACATATTTTATCTTCAAGTGTTGATGAAATATCTTACGAGTGCATGAGCACAGCGAACATCAATATATAATTTGTATCTCCAAGTGGCTATGTAAATGTTCTGTTTAATATATATTATTGATGAAATACCGCAATTGAGTTTCAATCACTTACTAAAAAGGCTACAAACCTTTGAAAGTGGGCCATATTTTCAAAAGTGATATCTTCATGTGTGAAGATGTCACTTTTTAGAAAAAAATATACACCGGTATTTCATCGATAATTATATATTAACGTAATTTATGTCTTACAAATAATCCACCAATGAAATGTATGTATTAGGGTCACATGCTAGCCCATAATTTTTCCATATAGGACAGCTTCAAATGGGATAGCTACCAAATGTAATGATGTTGTTGACTAAATATTTAAAGAGCATGTGTGGAGTTTAATTATGTCACGTTTATGGTTTTAAGTATTCTACTGATGGAAAAAGTGGGTTTAAGAATTGAAGAGAAGCTGACCTTTATTGAGCCATAGAATGGGTAGGGTACAGGGTTAACAGGCATTGTGCCATAACCCGGTGTGCCAAGGGACAGTCCAATGTTCCCTCATCAGCATGCAAATTGCCCTTCTTATGTTCTCTCTTGCAATTGAAGGGTTCCGTGCAATAATGACATAAGGGACTTTGATCAAATGTGAACTTCTCCCTACTCAAGAATAAGTAAATAAGTAAATGTGCTTGGGAGAAATTTTATGTTGATCAAAGTCACTTACGTTGTTCTTGCATGGAGCCCTTCAATTGTCAATGAGGGCCATGGCCATTAGATCTATTTCTTGGTTCTATTTTGTGACAGCTTCATTCTCATAATGCTCAAGTGAATGCCATCAATGAGAAAAAGCTGGCAAGTCTTGCAGGATCAGAAAAGTTGTACCATGCCAAAGATAATGGCCAGCAACCATATGCAAATAATATGAACAAATATGTGATAGCCATGGACAAATTGGTCCTTAGGGAAGGAGCACAGGTCATGTTATTAAAGAACTTGACGGTGGAGCTTATAAATGGATCGAGAGGAGTAGTGGAGGGATTTGATCCTGATGGGGTAAGGATTTATACATGCATCTATCACCTTTAATATAACAATTGCATTTCAACTCCAATGAGGAACTCTGATCAAGTGAATAAGCAAGTTATCAGACGAGTCCTCTCCTGTTAGAATGAAGTAATGGTTCGCGTAAGAACAGGAGCACTCAACGGCCAGGAATGCACAAAGGTGTTACTTTTTCTATTGTTGAAACTTGATATCTCATTAGTTAAACAGAAATAAACCTCCTAAAAAGAGGAAAGAACTCTGATTTCACAATATTTTTTTAAAGAAAATATTTTATAATATCTCCGCTTTTGTTTTAGTGTCTTTCTATTGGCTGAATTTGTTTTGGAATCAAAAACATATACACAACAAGCGATTTCATGCATTTTAATTTAAGAACATTAATACCACTAGTCAAGAGATATCTTTAGAAAAAATTGAACGATTTTCTATGTGGGATTATTGAAATCACATTCATTGCCGTAGCCTGTATCATTGCTGTAGCCTGTATCATTGCCGCAGAACAATAGATTTTGCTCCAGTTCCTATACAAACCATTACTTAATACATTTACTAAATTAAAATTAAAACTGCAATGAGGAACTCAACACAGGTATATCATTCCACTCTTTATTGACATTTTATACATTATCTTCTAGCTCACATGTGTGCATTTTATACCATCACAATTCCCTAAAATTCAAAGCCCTGCCTGCCTACTAATTAATGTTACCGTATTCACTCACAGATAAGCCGCACCTTTTTACCCAAAATCGTCGTTTGAAATCTGGGGTGCGGCTTATTAGCCGAGAGAGACGGCTGAAATCCAATAGCCGATAGTGCCGTCCAGTGACGTCAAGGCGGATTAACAATTTAATTTATGCAAATGAAACTGTCACGGCGGTCGTAAGAGTTCGTGGGTCATAAAAACAAAGCCATCGCTTGCCTTGAGAAATTATTTGAGATTATGCTGGCCAAAATAAAAGCCTTACCTATATATATATTGTGAAAACCTTTTCGAAGCAGCGAATCGTTATATTATATAATTTTGGAGGCAAAGTACAGTTGATCTTTGTCTTTCCGTTGATCTTTGTCTCGCGATCTGCCGTTCGAATCGACACAGCTACGAGATATTACCTATGTAAATGATCCAACAGAAAAGTAGAAAAACATGAAAGGATAATGGAGAATTTTCGAAGAAATACGAAGACTCATTTACGGGAAATAACAGTTCCTTGAAGAGAGTAGCGACATTCTTTACCACTGCGAGTGTGAACAAATAATCGATTATCAACAACCCCACGGACGCGACGCGATAAAATGTACATGTTTACAGGTTAGTCGGCCGGTTATTGTGCAGGACACTTTCAATCCATTTCCAGATGTTTTCCTTACGAATTCAAGGTCTTTGCCAAAGACAGTCACTCCACTGAAACTCAACGATCAACAATCGCGAGTCCAAAGTGAATCCTGCCGTCTTCTCGGATAAGTTACTTATGATAATTATGCGAAATTATAGAATATGAACCAATCAGGAAGCTACAAAAATAATTTATAGTTGTTGGGTAATGTATGTCAGTCAGTGTTTTAGTACCATTTACAAACTCTTTAGTGCATTATTGGACATTAAACATTAATTCGCAAGTGTTTGATTTGCATAATAACAAATGAAGGCTGTGTCATAAGGGACCAAGTTGCGAGCAGAGGTTTCTCATCTCTTTGCCTTTCCTGTCGCTGAAAGAAACCTCTGCCATGAAACGATTGCTTTTCGCGTTGAGCATGCACCACGGTATCTGGATTGCCATTGGCCGAAAAAAAAACGAGACGGTAAGCATTGTAGATTCATTGTATGTAGATTTCAAATTGTCCATTTCCTATTGTTATAAACGGCAGTGGAGAAAATAAATGAATGTCCTTCTTCGAAGGTATAAATCAAAGCTTTCTTTAGGATCAATTACGGTAGATTTATTGAGCGGTAATTTCAAGATCTGTGCAGTTCGGTAAAGTAAGAAGAAGACAGCCGGAGTTTGAAGCCCATTCGTATCAATCGTCGGCAAACAACAAACGCGTGGCGACATAAATAACGGCTGTGAAGGATACTGTGGGCTCTTGCAAAACCAGCGAAGATTGCCAAAAAGTCATGCCCGAGTGATATCAAACAGGTAAAACCGGGTTTGGTAACTGGTTTATCACATGGTTTTAGTACCTCCAAGATATTGGAGGTTGCAAGTGCACATGTTCAACGGGAAAAGCAACGGTTTGTGGCAAAGGTTTCTTTCGGCGACAGGAAAGGCAAAGAGATGAGAAACCTCTGCTCACAGGGTAGCCCTTTTCAGGACGTTTGTTTAAGCTACTGTGTATTTTTATTCGAAATTTTGAAGGAAAAAACCGCCCTGAAAAGGGTAACCGGTCGTTTCGCTAACGAGTCGTTTCGTCAACTGCCATTTCGATAACGTCTTAAGTCGTTTCGCTAACGTCATATATTTATGGTTCTATTCATGGGTATGTATGTACGATATATAACATAAAGATTAATAAAGATTACTTCAGTCATATTTTGAGTGGTGTGATTTATTTCGGTAAGCCGGTGATGTTTCCGCCGATATCGCGGACTGTTACTGACTGTCAATTATACTCTCTCCCAATTATTGATCTAATCGAAATAAAAGTAAATTGAAACCATCATGTTGAGTATTTTGATCTACAACATACCCCACAACGTGTATCATTTGAAAGCTTTTGATGCATACTTCAAGAGAGCATCTAAAATCAGAGACAGAATTTACTTCAACTCGGAATGGCGTCCTCCGTTGTTATGACGCCGAAGCCGACTACGTGATAAATTTTCACTTTACAACTTATCTGAGTTCTAGACTACAACATACCCCGTAACTTATATCATTTGAAAGCTTTTAATACACACTTTAACTTTTAAAACATTTTAGCGATGCGTTTTCAAGAGAGCATCTAAAATCAGAGACAGAATTTACTTCAACTCGGAATGGCGTCCTCCGTTGTTATGACGCCGAAGCCGACTACGTGATAAATTTTCACTTTACAACTTATCTGAGTTCTAGACTACAACATACCCCGTAACTTATATCATTTGAAAGCTTTTAATACACACTTTAACTTTTAAAACATTTTAGCGATGCGTTTTCAAGAGAGCATCTAAAATCAGAGACAGAATTTACTTCAACTCGGAAGCGTCTCCAAGCTAAGCGATCAAACTTCATTGTTCTAGATTACAATGGTCTGAGGTGGGGAAAAAAATCACTTTCGATCCTTTTGTTCTTGCTTAACTGATCACTCGTTCATTGAAATTGAAAACCGACCAATGGGAGATTAATAATTTCGATCCGCCCAAATACTATAAAAGCCGGCTAAGAATTAACCATTTCATTCATATCTAGAGTACCTCCAAAAAGCGATAATCAACAAGTTAAAATTTTATCATGTCCGACAAGTGTATTTCCTGTTCCCTTCCTGTTCGTGAGCGTCAGCAAGGCCTTCTTTGTAATGGGTGTTGCCGTTGGCAACACAGAACTTGTAGAACCGGAGTGTCCCAGGCCGAGTACAGAAATGCTGTCCGCGAGGAGCGCTCCATAAACTGGCGTTGCGCCGCTGGCCTACATACTGATGGCGTTGCGCCGCTGGCCTACATACTGATGTCCAGTAGGAAGGAGAAGGACTACAAGAAGGTAATTAGCACACACATCTGTATTGTATCAACTAATGTAACATATTATAATGAACAATAACATATTGTGTTAACAGAAGGACTATAAGAAGGGAAATAGCACACACATCTGTATAACATATAACATCAACTAACATATTGTAGTAACGGTGTTTGTACTAAAATATTGTGTTGTTTGGTCTTTCCGATAGGTCTTGAAGAAGCTGATTCAACTGTTACCATCCCCGGCCAAAGTTGAGCAGGTCACATTAGACTTTGAGAAGGCCATGTGGAAGGCCGTGAAGTCTGTACTGCCAGCAGTAAAGATTCAGGGCTGCGTCTTCCATTGGACGCAGGCACTGTGGAGGAAGGTTTGTTATCTTTGACAAATCAAATCAGTATCAAATAGATGATGTTACGTTATTACATAGAAAAACAGTACTAATTTTAATTCGTCTTCTTTCGATAGGTGCAAGAGCTCGGTCTCCAGACTGCCTACAGCAACAGTGATGCAGTCTACCAACTCATTCGAAAGGTGATGGCCCTTCCGTTCCTCCCCCAGCATGAGATTGGACCAATGTTCACCAGGCTGAGCTTACAGGCTCAGGCCCCTCCACTCCGCGACCTGATAGAGTATGTCCAGCGCCAATGGATACGTAGTACAATCTTCCCGCCAAAGGATTGGAGTGTGTATCGCCAGCCAGTGAGGACGAACAATGATATCGAGGGCTGGCACAATGCACTGAACAAGCATGCAGGAGGGAGGTGCAAACTGCCTCTGTACTCTCTCATTGAGCTTCTGGACCGCGAGGCAAGCCTGACAAGAATAAATATTAGGCTGGTTTCAGAAAACAAACTGAAAAGAATCCAGAGAAGAAAATACAGAAACATGCAGGCCAAGCTCTTTGAACACTGGGAGCTCTATGACAATCGGCAAAAATCTGCAAGGCAATTACTTAAATTCTGCTCCCGCCTTAATGGACCAGCCCGTAGTTAGTCAGTAAATACCAAACGAAACGTAATATGTGAACATGTTTGTAAATATTTGGTACAATGTAGGCTAATAAAATGTTTTTAATCAAAGAAGGTTGTTTGTCAACTATTTGGTACCAACTATTTATTTACAATACTTCAGCTTCCCTAACCCAGAAAGAAATTGTGTAAGACATAAATAAAACAAAAAAAAGGCCTAGATTCCTTGGTCTTAGCTTACCTGTGTTAGTCGACTCGTGGAGAGGTCTGGTAACTAATGTAGGATCATGTCCCACAACAAACATCGTAGCTGGCGTGACGTTCTTTGGCTCCTAGTTTCAAACTCTTTATCCTTTTATTAGTTATTAGTCTGCTATTAGTTAAGTAAACAATCAGTATTACATTTATTTGTCTTTGCTTAATCTTTTGATTCGGTCGGTCACGTAAAACAAGGCCGTTTTTCCCTGTTATGTGGTGTGCCGTGACTCGGTGTATGTAAAGTCGAGGTCGATTTTTTCCGATTTTTTGAGTTACAAAATACATTTTAGTTGTTAAAAGGTTCACTTGCACACCGGAATATACGGTACATAGAACCTTAACAAGCAAGAGAACAGATTTAGGACGTTAGCGAAACGACTTAAGACGTTATCGAAATGGCAGTTGACGAAACGACTCGTTAGCGAAACGACCGGTAACCCTGAAAAGGGTAGACTGCTTGCAAGTCCCTTCTATTCCGCATTTTTTTAGAATGGCTAAACATGGTTCAAGATGGCTGACATGGCTAGACATGGTACATGTAGTTGGCTGGGTCTGTAAGTAGGCCCAGCCAACTATGTGTACGTACCATATGTAGCCATGTCAAGCCATCGTTAGCCATCTTGAAACATGTTTAGCCATTCTAAAAAATGCGGAATAGAAGGGAATTGCAAACAGTCTATGAAAAAGGGCAACTAATGGTCCCTTGTGGCACACAGCCCTTCAAATTGAATGTGAACAGATCACTCAAGAGATGTTCACAACTGAAGGTGTCTTCAAACTGGTTGAGGCCCTTTTATACCACAGGTCCTTGTTATTAAATGATGTACATGTACATGTACATGTAATCTAAGACCAATAACAGTGCAGACAGTGGCATAGCCTGTCATCTTCAGACGGTACGAGGTCGTCCGCTCACTTCCTCCCACCTCCCCGTCTGATGAACTTTGGCAGAAACCATGTTCCTGACGTCAAGTTTAATTTTGACCAATCATAGCGAAGATTTTATTTTTGGAGAACTGACGTATGTGTGGAATGTCAATAGTGGAGCCTGCATGAAGGAGAAGCCAAATGGCGGACGATACAAACGGACTTCATATGGCTTTGGAGAAAGCGTGCGAAACTTTCGGCATTTCTGAATTATTTCCCGAACAGAGAAAGCCAATATTACCCCTCGTTTCCCGGAAGGACCTTGGCCATCACAGATGTATCTATAGGCGATGACCAGGTAGAGAATCGAGAGAGGAGAAATTATGTAGCTAGCTTCTACAGCTCGCCAGAATCACACACTTTCCTGCACTGCAGAATTCTTAGGTTTTACAGCTTCAAACTTATGTCAATTTCTCAGAACTAACCCTAACCATATCCTGTTTGAGCTGCTCTGGTGTTTTGGGCAGCAGGAACTTTTTAAACAGGATGGTCACAACACTGATCTAACGACCGGATTTGTTGTACTTTACAATTTGTCAAAATCAAGACTGTTCAAAATTCTGAAAACATAAATATTTACATGTAGGCCAATGTAATACAACTTTTACCATGACATAATTATTCACTATATGTGTTCGCTCCTGTAGAAATTTCATGCCATTCCATGAAATATTTAGTCTTCTTAGGTGAAAAAGCTAAGATATTTCAGCTTTTAGGACTAATTCTAAATGCCAACATTCTAGGAGACATTACATTTTAATACGGCATACAAAGCGGTTGAGGTCGGAAGATTAATAATTTTCTAAAGCCCGTGCCCGTAGCTAGTAGATTCATAAACATCGCAATATCGATGCACTTCCTATCAGATTTTCCCGGTACACGTCTGGGGATAACATGTTTCTCAATGTTCTGTTTCTATAAGTTTGAAACTGTAGAACATTATGCAGTGCATGAAAGAGCCGTGATTCTGGCGATCTGTAGAAGTTGTAGAAGGCTACATAATTTCTCCTCTCTCGATTCTCAACCTGGTCGTCGCCTTATAGATGCAGCTGTGGTAGCCAAGACCTTCCGGGAAACAAAGGATAATAACGTCTTTCTCTGTTCGGGAAATAATTCAGAAATGCCGAAAGTTTCGCACGCTTTCTCCAAAGCCATATCGAGTCCGTTTGTATCGTCTGCCATGTGGCTTCTCCTTCATGCAGGCTCCACTAGACTTTCCACGCATACCTCAGTTCTCCAAAAATAAAACATTCGCTCTGATTGGTCGAAATGAAACAATAGCCAGAACACTGTTTCTGTCAAAGTCCATCAGACGGGGAGGTGGGAGGAAGTGAGCGGATGACCTCGCACCGTCTGAAAATCAGGCTAACAGTGGCAGTGCAATTTGTTAATTTGATATAACAAACTTCCTAGTTAGAGATTTTCTGACCTGCATGATCTGATGAAGAGTTTATCCCTATTTCAGTGGCCAAAAGTAAAGTTCACTGATGGCAGTGAGAGGACTATTAAGGAGGTGGAATGGAATCTAGAGAACAGCAGTGGTGTGGTGTTAGCCCGCAGGATCCAGGTTCCCCTCAAACTCGCTTGGGCCATCACAATCCACAAGAGCCAGGGAATGAGCATTGACTTACTACAGGTACTGGGATTAAAAAAAAATACGATTTAAGATAATAAATTCAATCAATAAATTGGCTGCATTTCAATTTTCCTGTGGTGTTTTGTATAGGTTGACTTGAAGCATGTGTTCTCTCAGGGGCAGGCTTACGTTGCATTGTCAAGGGCAAGGTACTGTACCATATAATACATCTAGAGCAGATTTGGTATGAGTGGGACAGACTACAGCACGGCATGCCTTGACATTGAAATGGTTTCCCTATTGTTTTTGTCCTGCTGATCCAATCAAATTACATAAATACGGTACAGTACGGTTACAGCATGGTTACCGAGATACCGTAGTTTGTCCCACTCATACGCAATCTGCTCTATTAAAAAAGGTTACCACAGAGGGCGTACATGTACATTGGACATAAGTCAATAGGACATACAACACTCCAATATCCAAAATGAATTGTGGCTACATCTGTGCAACTATGAGGAACTGATTAACAATGGTGTGATTTGAAAATGGATTCAATAGAAGCCATGAACGTTTGTTAGCTATAATGTACAACCACAATTCATGTTCACTTGGTCTTTCTCCTTTTCCCCTGTCCTTGCTTTCTCTCCCCCAGTCTAACCTGTATACAGCTTCTGTTTTCCTCCTTAATTAGAAATCGGAGAAGCGAAGCACATAATTGTCCTTCTCTGATTTTGGAGTGGAGACGGATGGCTGTACACAGGCTACCCCATTCTTCCTCTTCTTTATTTTCGTCTCACTATTTCGTTTGTCGCCTTACCCACTATCTGAGAGCCTGGACCAGGTTTAGGAATGTCCCATATCCAACATGTCTGTCCCATTGATTATATCCTGTGTACTATCCCCATAACAACCTTTTTAAATAGGTGTATATTTCTATAGTTGTGAGGAAATTTATTTCTAGATACATGTACGTAAGGCTTTTTTTTTCTTTTGCTAAATTGATTGATAAAATGGTGCAAAAGGTAATTACGAAAGTATTTTTTTGTTCTGATCGAGCTACATGTACCAACAGGCACAATTGTATCATAAAATCAGATTTATTTATGATATATAATTATTTATTGCAAGAGAGAAGAATAAACTGTCTTTTCATTTTGATAAATGGAACAAACTTCTCCCTTTTTTATATACTAAATGTAGCGGAAATGCCAAAAACTAAATCAAATCCACGTTGTTTAAAAAAAATGAAACTCGTCTTGCCCTTTTTTTGTTCCTCTGTTTTGTTTTCTTCTTTTATTCCTGTGCTTTGTTGTTCTTGTTCTCTTTTATATGTTTAACTTATATATATATAAAATTGTTGGAAAACAAAAAAATGTTTCTTGTTTCAGGACATTAGAAGGTTTACAAGTCCTCTCTTTTGACATGACGAAATTCACGACCAGTGATGCTGTTATTCGGTAGGAGTTTATGTGCATTGGATGTAGTTCAGTATTAAATTGTCAATGAAGTGAAACAATCGATCCCGTTTTTATTTTATTTATTAAATTCTAGGTTTCTCTTAGCCATTTTGTGCAATTAAAAATCAATATGGAGAGCGTGAACATATTTTTTTTTCGTATCGAAGTCAGGCGGAATTGCCAAAATCAGGTGACAATTTTTATGCCGTTAAGGTTATTGGATACCTTCAAAAGTGATTTCCGCAAAAATGTGTTTACGCGGGCGCTCGGAGAACAAAATATGGGAACCTATATATCAATGGAAAGGTTGAAAACTGAAGAATACCAGTAAAAGGTTATTTTATACGGAATTACTCTAGATTTAAAACTACAGTCACTTTAACCCGATGTCGAAGACGTTTATAAACGCGAATTACCAGCGCCGGGTTTTTATACTTACGAAGTAATTACACTTGCGTCAAGTTAAGCGGTCATTGAATTCCAAAAGTGTGTGTGCGATTTTTGATATTTATTTTCTATGCGAAATTATTGCAGTTTAAAGTCGATTCATTGAATATTTTTGCCAAGCCATCGCGCTTGGACCGATATCTTTAAAACTAAAAACAAATCGGAAAAAAGCACACGCGCTTTTGGAGATTAGTTATCGTAGTATCACTGGACGAAATTTCAAAAAATTCCAGTAAATTATTATATGCAATCAATTCACTTGAAGACTGCAGAAACGTTGAAAATTTGTAGCCGAGAAATCGGCATTTGAAGTTCAGCAACTGATTCACACCTACTTAGAGCGGCTTTCCGGAATTGACACCCATTCTCCAATCAGAAACAACCTCCTGGAGTCTCCCAAAATTCCTCGGGTTGAAACTAAAGGTAGAGTTTCAATATGTAAATATAATTACAAGCCATAGTTCTCCTTGTAGTCTCTTGCTTTAATATGTGGGTTCCAGAGGATATTGTAATCTAGGAATTAAAGAAATACAATATTCATCTCGGCAAATATATATATATGTTGATTTCCGATCAAAGGTACGCGCCGTATCTATAGCCGGCTTGTTTGACTTGAAAAAAAAAAAGACAAAAAGGTGAACCGTCAGACTTTACGTTTCCATCTAAGCTTTCTTGGAAACAAATATTCTCTCGGCTGACTCCTGTCAATTCTTCTTTATGTTCAGATGTGGATCACTTGGCACTCCGTTTGAAGGTGAAATACGAACCTTTGTCGGGTTTTGCGAGGACTTCTATTTGGCTCGAAGTCGTATGCGTTGTTTGGCCTTGTTTTGTTTTTCATTTTTCTTGGTTTTCGAAGCTAAGGGCACCTGCTTGCTTTTTGGAAGACATATGGCCAACAACCGATGGAATTACGGAATCGTGTGTGGAAAAACGTTTCTCAATAAACGTAAACATTGGTATATGAAATGCTTCCCCACACTTTCGATACGGGCGAGTGAGCACTTGTCATGTGTTAATTGATCTTCTGTCAATCAAACAGAACCTTTTACTTCCGGTTAAAAACTTTCTTTTGGTATTTCTCCGTCAATATTATTGTTTTGGAACGGAGTTTTTAGTATATCAAACACTGCTAACCATCTTTTTCGTTTTGAAGGTATCCAGTAACCTTAAAGATATGGTAATCACATGCGTGACGTCACTAGGTCTGCGCATTTATATTCGTCGCCATAAATACTACAAAATAAGTGCATTTTTGGCCAGTTTTCCATTTAAATGTGTAATACTTTGAGAAACCTTGAAAATGGTCATAATTTTTCTAATAGAAACCTTGCAGTCGGCTTTGTGAATATAAATGCGCAGACTTAGTAACGTCACGCATGTGATTACCATATCTTTAACGGCATAAAAATTGTCGCCTGATTTTGGCAATTATGCCTGACTTCCATACGTAAAAAAATATGTTCGCGTTCTCCATATTGATATTTAATTGCACAAAATGACTAAGAGAAACCTAGAATTTAATAAAATAAAATAAAAACGGGATCGATTTTGGGTATTCCTACTTCCTACAACCCTTGCCATTTAAGTCGGACCGCTTCAGTAATTTCCGGCAAACCACCCATTGAATAACCTTATTGTCATTTTGCTCCCATCCTTCGATAACGGCTTGGGAAAAGCTTTCTCTGTTGGGAAATTTCTCAGTGTCGGCCTTACTATAGGTCACTAGATATATTGTTCGCTGAATTCGGCCCTCGAGCTTCCGCCATTATTTAAAAACACAGCTGATATGAGTGGCGATCGAAAGTTCGTTAGCCGTTTCAAATTTTGGCCCATGCGCGGCTTCAATAAATGAATATTCACAAGCTATTATGACTTTGAAATTGTAAATGTGTATCGGTATTAATAAATTTAGTAAAAATGTATTTAATTTTAAACTTTTTTTTTAGAGCTGTAATCCTATATTTTTTTCATATGCACACCACCCCTCCCCCCTACTTTTATGACGTCACATAAGCATGACGTCACTGTATGTATGGTCATATTAAGAATTTCATTTGGTGTCCATTTAGAAACAAACGTGGCTCAAGAAAGCTGGCACAATCTACTGAAGCTAATTTAAATGCCCTGGACGTGGGCGCCGTTCGCTCTGACAACCCTTGCCATTTAAGTCGGACCGCTTCAGCAATTTCCGGCTATTTTTAACACAACCCCCCTCCCCCATTTCAATGTTGGTTTTCGAGCTGACTGAAATGTTGCCTTTCTATCCCAACATTGTGAAGGGGGAGGGGAGACAAGCGAAGTCATAAAAAATGCCGCCCGCGATGTGTCGGAGGAGTTCGTTCAGTGTTCTGAATAGCCTTATTTTGTCGACCGGTCCGTACTTAAATGGCGAAGATTGAAGGAAAACATTTTCCTCCAGTGCGCCGGTAGACGTGGGTAAGGCTGTGAGTTCGATTTTCAAGGTTTTACTGAGGACAACAGCCTTTTTGGAAGTGGAAAATTGGTTGCAATATATGTAGCAGCCTTACTCGTGTGTCTTTGATGGTGTGTTTGCGAGCAGTACGTTCAAATCATCCAGTAACGTTCATTCTTTTTTTTAAGGTTCTACAGGGAAAACGTTGCACGAGCTCCCTTGGGTTCTGGTAATGAGTCAGGTAAGGCTTCTTTTTCTCGATCACAGGCGATTTTTTTGTTCGCTTTTTAACTCGAACTGTTTTAAAAAGGCTTGTAATATCGTGCCGTACAATGTAATCTTGAAAACTGTCTGCAGCATAGCTACACACAAACATGAAGTTAATTAGGGTGGCCCCGCTGCCTCTGTTCCGAAATCGAATTGAAATTTGGAAATGTTGGTTTTTGTGGACGGAGGATAACCAGAGAAAAGCCCTCGAAGCAAGGGAGAGATACCACCAACAGGTTCAACTCATATATTTTTGCTCTGACGAAGGGCTAGCGCTCGAAGCGTCAGCTGCTACCCCACGACGGTTAGCATAACTTAATCGACTTTTAGTTGAACATACCAGTGTCACGCTCTACCCGCTCAGCCAGCCTTGCTTTCCAAAACCTACATACAGTTGTAACCTTAATACAAAGTATAGTCTCCCTTCATTTTACGTCGTTCGTTGATAAATATGTAAGGATCGGATTTGTAAGAAGAAAGGCTGTGCATGCAGTGTTTGGGTTTAACAGGTTACCTGACTCCTTTGCTGTTCAGAAAACTACTTATGATCTCCAGCGCAAAGTGTATACAAATGCTTTCTTATATTGAAATACCAGGCTTATCATCGGCTTCAATCTCCACGACGCCTCGTAAGCAAGATTGGGTCACCTCACAAGAACTTACACCCAAACAACACAGGACATCATGGTCAGGTGCATCGGGTTCAACGTCCTCCCTGTCTTCCTCGACATCATTGTTTTCGTCGTCGTCATCGTCTCCAGGCGAATCCAGTTCCTGTTGTAAGGCACCAAATACTTACCGTGGATTTCAGAAGGCGTCTGAATTGGTGTCAGGTTTCAACAGTGCCTCTAAGCGATCCAGGGGTTGTTCAGAGTTGGAGGAGGTGTTGCCTACCGGGAAGAGACCATCAGACGAAGATCTGACAGGTTCTCAGAAGAAATCCCTTCGGAGACGAAGTCCTATGGAGGAGTATTTCTCCAAACAAAAGCAACCTATGCCTTCCACCAGTTCTTCACTAGAAAACCTAGAAAGCTCTAGAAAGCGGTCAAAGCAGTCTGGAAGACTCGATGAGATTATTTGTAGGCCATCAAAATTGTTCAAAGAAAGAAAAGCCAGCTCGAATCAAGGTGAAAGCTGGCCTGAGTCAACACTAGGAAAAAGACGAAAGTTTAACCGTGAAGTTCCTATAGACTTAACTCTTGATGATGGAGATGAATCGGATGGATTAATAGATACATATGAGATGGAGCCTTATTCAACACCTGCTAGGGATTCCCAGAGGTACAAAGTTAGAAAACTAAATAGCGAAATACAAGAGAACCGTAATGCTCAGACCGCCAATAGAGATGTGTCCACTCAAACGGACTCTCTAACTACTGGAACCTCAAACGGCCTTAAGTTTGGATATGATTTTTACTCTGGTACGGAAATCTCTCTATTTTGGTCACAGAGGGCTTTATTCGGTGTGCCACTGGTATTCCTTGAGACGGTCAGTGTGGCGAGGCTGATGGTCCAACTTGCTGTCGTTATCGCCAGTTTCTTGGTACACGTGTTTTGTGTCCAGGTATACGAAGGCTAAGTCCTTACTGTGCGACTACTGTAACTGGGCAACTTTAACTACAAGAACAAATAACATTGCTGAACGAAAACAAAGCAATCCAACTTACAAATCCTAACATATTCGTGCGATTTTCCTCATTGAAATGGGGAGCCGGTTGTGGCGCAGTGTTTAAGCGCTTCGCGTCTCACCTCTGTGGCCCAGGTTCGATTCCCGGATGCGCCGCCATATGTGAGTTGAGTTTGTTGATATCTTGCCCTTGCTCCGAGGGTTTTTCTCCAGGCTCTCCGGTTTACCTCCCTCCACAAAAAACAACTTAGCCGGGTCCTGACTTTGTCAGCCCCTATATGGTTGTTTCAGGGCGGTTAGAAATTCAGAGGTGAAAGGACTGACTTCAAAACTAGTCCACCAAATTTACATTTTACTGGATCAAAGTCGAGCAAGTTGAAATGCTTTTGTATTGTACTCGACACTGAGTGCTGGAATGCTTTGTTTTTGTTCTGCAATGTGATTGGTCCTCGTTCTCTAAGTTCCTCTTGTTACAGTAGTCGCAGAGTAAAAGGGTAAAGGAAGTCGATAGCTGATAGAACTAGAAAACTAATTTACCTCACCCGAGAGCGAGTTCGTGTGACGGTTCGAATGAACTGCAATTGAATCCGGATTTTGTTCGTAATTACAGTACTTTGAGACTGAATTATCGCGTTTGTCACTATTAAGCATTTAATGGTGTCAGAAAAAATGTGTTAAAAAAATAATAAAGATTAAGTATATAGTGCCTGTCTTTTGCATAATCTCAAAGCTACAGTGTATTTTTCCGCCTGACTCAGAGAACGTTGTCATGCAAACAATTCTTAACATCTAAAAATACGACAAAAATAATCAAGAGCTCTGCTGATCGCTTACTTTGTCTTGTTTTGAGTTCTGTATCTTTAGTACTCATGTACAGATTATATATACTAGAGCGCAGTCATTATATTCATGAAACAAGTTTTGCACTAAATAGTGCTAAATCCTTCGGTTGCTAGTGTTCACTTGGCACTGTTTAGTACTGTAGCGATGTTTCGTGTTGATAAACATTGCAATTGTTATGCTAATGTGCCAATAAGAAATGTTTCACGGATATAATAACGGCGCTCTATTCAAGAACGGATATATACTTCATGGTAGTGTTTCGTTCCATATAGTCTCCCTGCATAATACTGTAAAACAGTAGAGGAAATGATTATGCAGGGAGACTATATAGAACTAAACACTACCATGAAGTTTATACCTAAAGACCCAGGACAGACCATTTATGCTTTGCGCGCTTTGATGCCAGCCGCTATCTCTGCGAAACAGCGACAGGATTCTTGCTGGACCCCCAGCGAAGTACAGGAATATGTGTAGTCGGTTGTGATTGGCTTTTACGAATGCTCATTCTTGCATTAATTCTAATTGACCATTCAACTGTTACCCTGGGTACCAGAGGTTCTACTGTCTCCATTCGCTAAAGTTAGGCGCCGAGGAGCGAAGTGGCACGGATAGCCAATCTCACTTCCATGTTCGAATTTGGTACAGAATTTGTACCAGGCTTATTATTGGTTAGTTATAATTAGGAATGATATCCGTCGATATGATTGGCTAGATAACTTAGCGAACGAAAAACCGGTTTTGGATTTACATTTAATCAAGATGACGACAGAAGACTCCATGCAAAAGTATTTCTCTGAAGCAGTTTCTGTAACATTCAAAGTCACTTTTCCCAGAGATCGAAAATCTCAAACCTCAACAAGATGAGTCAATTTTGAAATTCATGCAGAAGATGTTTTTGATGTGCTGCTTACTGGTTGGGGAAAGTCTTTGGTGTTTGAAATGATTCCCGCGTAGCGTTCGATTCGTGGTCTGCATTGTCCTCAGAAAGCCACTGTTATAGTTGCGTGTCCTTTAAATTCACTTGTGGAATCACACATTAGAGAGCTGGAGAGTCGAGGAATCAAGGCATGTTCGCTATAAAGCAGGTTTCAGTCCAGGTTTCAGTGGAGTCTTTTGCATTATTACTCGGGCTGCCTGTGGCAGCGCCGAGTCTTAAAATGCAAGTCGTTATTTTTTTTCCATTTTTTTATTTCATGTCAGACGGATTCTGCGCATGCGTTAAAGGTCAAATTCAAACCAATCAGATTGCACTGTGCTGGTCACCCAACAATTGCCAGGTTAATGTATTTACATAAGTGAATACAGTAAATCAAAATGGTCGACCCGCGAGGGCGAAAGCCTTCCAACAGGCTCAGGATATTTCAACTGGCGCTCTTGTTGACCATAAAAATACATGAACAACCAGGAGCCGTAATACATTCGATCAGCGCTGTTTGGACAGATCCAATGTACATTTAGAAACGTAAGCGAAATACAATATCCAAACACGTTTGGATATCAACGGGTATCGAATTATCATCAAAGGTTAGATCTCGTCAGGCGCGCTCAGATAAGAAAGTTCAAAGCGCTCAGACAAGGCGAGACAAGGAGATATCACTTTCAATGAGTCATTGTCAGAAATGTATTCCATCGTGGGCGGTCTTGTACAGCTAAGGCATGTTTTACGACAGAATAACCAGAGTCTTTCTACTGGATTGAGAGCTCGAGACATACATGTCGGCTAATATGGGGAAAACTGAAACAAAAAATGAACTTTGACGGCAGAAACCCTCAATTGAGCCAAGCGGAATATTTACATGATCCGCTAAGATTGTTACAAATCTTAGTTAAGCAGATGTTTTCAGTGTATGCCAACTGAAATGCGGCAACTTAACACGAACAAGAAGCATGAACTGCCAGCAACGAGAGAGGAAAAAGTATTTGAAATGCACAGCGCTAGCTGAAATAGGGCATATATATAATATCTGAGACGTTAAATTACGCTACTGTGAAGAGGATCAAAATTCAAGTTCTGTCTTCTGCCGTGACTCGTGAGAGAAATTGGAAAAGATCTAGCTGTTTCATTCAGACACTGGCAAATTTATTGAAAGCTACGGGCTTACTTTATATGAGATTATTATTCATTGTGGAATGAAAGGAAACAGGTTAGCTGAAAGTTAAGTTCGAGGTAGGCTTCGACTTTCATTCCGATTCAGTGCATATGTGCACGAAGGTGGGTGCTGTCAACAACACTACCAAAAGATCCAAAACGAAAGTTCAGTTACGTAAGTACTGTAAGTAAACTCTTTTTAATTTGAATAAATTTCCTCTCAGTTTGTCTGTTAATGTACTTTTCCTTCTAATTATCGCTTTATTTAACATCTGTGATTTAGAGTATGCGTACCTCAGAATAAATTATTTGAAAGGTCAACTGAATTCTTGTGTCGATAAGCGCAAATGTTTTTTTGTGAAACAGTCTGTGTATATGAGAAGCGGCTTAATAGAAGAGCTTTCTCATTTATAGGAATTACAATTTTTTTTCTTGCTATGAAATTTATGTTTCATTTCACATTTATTCATACAGTTTTAGCCGGACATTTCCCCGAGTTTTTGATCTATTTTCAATCAAATTCAAAGTCTGAATATGTCATTGTATTGCATTTATACACTTGAATTGCCAGTATTCTGTTGTTCGAATCCTGCGTTATCATAGTCATGTCATAAAAGCGATTAATAGACCAGTCTGTTTTTTTGACGTTCTCACTGGCGAATTAAAGCACGACTTGATACTAAGAGGATTTCAAATGAAAGTGTATTTCATCTTCAATCTCATGTGGCCCGAGTGAAAGCCCAGATGGGCTCTTGTCTGAATTTCGAACACAAGTTACTAGTCGGCACGTGTAGCGCAAATCAGTGGTGCGGAAAAGTGTAAACATGTATTTGAAAGCTAACAGACGTCATGACTGCAAAACCGGTTATTCGAGAAATGTGATACTAGTTCGGACATGGAAGTGACTGATTGGCTATCCGTGCCACCAGAGGTTCTCGTCGCTTCGCTCCTCGGCGCCTAACTTTCGCGAATGGGACAGTAGAACCTCTGGTACCCAGGGTATTCAACTGTCACCAGCCCGTGCAGTTGTTATGATGGACAGTCATGTCAGAGGCCGGTTGAAACTGGTCATTTGCATGTGCGTCAACTATTTACTCAATCAATCAATGAATCATTTATTTCTTTTACTCAATTAGTATTTTACAAACAGTACAAAAGGTAAAGGAAAAATAAGTTAAAATTTGATTTGATCTAATTTTTTACATACAGTAATCGGAGATATCAGAAGTACAGGAAGAAAATAAAATTATTTACACTAATATTACAATTAAATTAAATTATTTACACTAATAGCAGAGGTAATCGAGAGGATGGCCCTAACATTCTAGGTGATTGGGGAAGTCTAGTAAAACAAGAGCCCATCTGGGCTTTCACTCGGGCCACATGAGATTGAAGATGAAATACACTTTCATTTGAAATCCTCTTAGTAATAACCAAAGGGAAGAATTATTAGCAGTCTTTAGGAGTGGCCGGTAGCGCGGTGACTTTCATTCTCTGCTCCCCTAGTATATATATACATGTATGTAATTTAATATTTTTGTTTTCTCGTATGTAAATTAAAGTAGTTGATCTTTTATTGAAAACACTACTTATTCATGTGTGTATGTATGTTCAGACTACTATCGTGCAGCTAGCTAGAGTCTTGAGATATCTGTCAGCAACTCGCAGCTAGTTAATAAATTAGTACTGTTCAGACCTAGTAACTTAGTAGGTTTTACTTTTTGTTTTTCCCTCTTCTGGTTTGTTTCTATCTCTAAAGAGGGCATGAATGGGGTTAACTGACAACTGACAAATGACGATTTTTTACTGACAACTGACAACCGAAAAATAACTGACAACTGACAAATTTGGTTTTTGTGGGTCAAACATTGTAAACTTTCTCTAGTAATGATTAACTAGGGCTAACTGACAACTGACAAATGGCCAACATTTTAACTGACAACTGACATGTAGCCCCCCCCCCCCCAATTCAGACCCTCTCTAAAAGATAGAAATTTGGTCTATAACTGCCCTTGGCGCAAGTGTTTCGTAATCGCAAATAATTGACCGCCAAAGTGCTCAATTGAAATTTCAACCAAAATATTAAAACTGTGCGAAAAACTGCTACTGACTGGTGTTTGGCGATCCTCGTTATCCATGATGGCTCAATTGACGTACAATACACCCGGTAGTTGTCATCGATGGGCTTTTAGCGCGCTAGATTCTATTCAAGCTACCTCGCTAGGTAGCCTGGAACTTCAAAGTATTCCACCGACCACTAGCTAGCTAATCACCAGAGCAGAAAAACTGTTCAGACTAAAGAAGCTCGCTACCTCCTGTGGTTAGCTAGCTAGATTTACTAGCCTGAACACGGCCACACGTTTACAATTTAGTCTGCAGGTCCGATAAAACTGCAGGTTCCAGTCGTAAACAGTCCGAGTTTGACCAAAGTGAAACGATCGAGCTGCTCGCGTCCGTAGATATATATTTCTTCGTTTGCACTTTTGACATGATATAATTCTTCAAATGGCACCATTGTTTTATTTCTTATGTTTAATAATACAGTTCTCAGCTGTAAATAAAATAGAACATTCTATGGAAGATTTCTTGTCCTAAAGTTTGGAAACGTAACACATGCATTTGACGCTAGAAAGTTCAGTACTCGCAAGGTCAATTTACTAGTGGCAGTTTACTAGTTTGCACTATCGGCTGTTATGGAATGGAAACATACTTTCACAGCTTAATATGTATGTCGATTGGTCAGAAGGATATCTTGTTTAAATGCTACGGTCCTTTCGGCATCAGGAAATTTTTAAACGGGAGTTTTCGTACAGTATTTCAAGCTATGCTGTAGTGCGAGTTCAGTTACGCCACAAATGTCGGTGAAACTAATACCGTGTTCATTATTATCGGTTTTCTCTATGGGTTCTCATGTATTCAATAATTACTTCTGGAGCTTCATATTTATGTCGATTGGTCACAATGATTTCCTCTTTCAGTTTTTCCCTTTAGTTTGGACATTAGGGATATATCCTTGGAGATTTCGTACAGTTTAGCGACCGTTGTGTCGAAAGTAGAAACGTTCGTTTGTCATGAAAGTGCGTAAACAAACTGTCACAAGCGGTTTCATAGCAGCTCGATGTTTGACTCCCATATAGTCGATGATAACGTATATAGCTTCATATGTACGTCGATTTCTCACAAGGATTTCCTCTTTCAGTTTTCCTCTCTCTTTGCTGGCAGTTCATGCTTCTTGTTCGGGTAGTTGCCCCACTGAGCCGTAACCACAAAACGAGCACAGCATTTCAGTTGGCATACACTGCGTACATCTGCTTAACTAATTAGATTTGTAAAAATCTTAGCGGATCATGTAAATATTCCGCTTGGCTCAAATATGAGGGTTTCTGCCGTCAAAGTTCATTTTTTGTTTCAGTTTTCCCCATATTAGCAGACTTGTATAATGTCTCGAGCTCTCCGAATCCAGTAGAAAGACTCTGGTTATTCTGTCGTAAAACATGGACCTGACCCAAATTTAGGTTGTATTGCATCATTGCCCACGATGGAATAGATTTCTGACAATGACTATTTGAAATTGATATCTCCTTGTCTCGCCTAGTCTGAGCTTGGAATTTTCTTATCTGAGCGCGCCTGAGGAAATCTAACCTTTGTTTGCGTGACCAGCACAGTGCAATCTGATTGGTTTGAATTTGACCTTTAACGCATGCGCCGAAGCCGTCTGACACTGATTAAAAAAAAAAAAAAAAAACACTTGCATTTTCAGACTCGGCGCTGCCACAGGCAGCCCGAGTAATAAATACTTAAGAATTCTAGCCCTTGACGAGCTCTCGTCTTTTACCTGTGTTTTACTATTGGAGATCAGGTTAGGTTTATTTATATTTCGGGTTAGGTTTTGAAGTAATGTAACATAACAGACTGCCCGTGGTTTAGTGCCATGCCACCCGATAGCAAACTTCCCGAATACTTTATAATTAAAATCTGTCACGGCAAAATGCTCGTTCGAGGAACATACAAACAAATCTCCCATGTAGCTTGGAAATATATAGTCTGCATCACATCCAAACTCAACTCCGGTCAACTGCTCTTGTTCTAGCAAACGAATGTCGATTTCAAACTGATATTGTACAGATATTGTAACTGGCCGCCATGTTTTGAAATGTAAATTACCCGCAAGTCGCACTCGAGGCTGCTGACAGTTGAATGGCCAATTAGAAGACATGTAAGAATGAACATTTATATTATGTTATTACAGAGTTTGGCATGCCGGATTACTGCGTAAGTTGGAGGCTCTTGGAGTTAAGAATCTGTTGCTGCAGTGGATTGAAAGTTATTTGTATACAACACGGTATCTCCCTTAGATTGACTATTATCATCAATTGTCAAAATCGCTAGAATTGATTATAATCCTCAATTTAACCTCGAGGTTAAAACCAGTCAAGTATAAAGATAAACAATTGTCGAATTCCGAACGGCGGTAGACGCGCTTAGTGTAGTGGTCATGACGTCTGTATTACCAAGCACTACACGCAAACGGCTACGAGTTCGAGCCCGAGTTCGAGCCCGAGTAGGAGCGCTCAAAAAAAACTTTTCTCTCGTTTACCTTCCTTTCTTGTTTACTAGTCACCCAACACTTTTTTTGAATGGTTGTAATGTGAACGAGGTTGAATCCCACACCCACCTTGGGCTCACTCTGCAATGCAATATGTCTTGGAAAAGTCATATAACTAGAATTTGCGAGAAGGCCTTCAAGCGGTTAAATTTACTGAAGTTTTTAAAATTCAAGATTAACAGGTCAACTCTTACATGCTTATATAAGAGCTTAGTTCGGCCAACTATGGAGTATGCTGACGTTATATGGGACAATTGTACCCTGGGGAAAGCCAGTTACTGGAAAGTGTACAATATGAGTCGGCTAGAGTAGTCACTGGGGCAACAAAGGGTACAAGTGCTAGGAGTTTGCGAGATGAGCTTGCGTGGGAAGATCTACATACCAGAAGGAAAATGCATAAGCTAACGTTTTTTTATATAATCGTCAACAAGCTAACCCCCATGTACTTATTTGAAGTTTTGCCTATTACTGTAAATGAGCGTACACATTTTTCATTTAGATCTAATCAGAATTTTAGCTGTTTTTATTGTAGAATGGTAAGATTTTAACAGTCCTTTTTTCCATCTACAATTAATTTATGGAACTCTTTAAGTTTGGATATTAGGAAATAAATCTCGCTACCTACTTTTAAAGCAAAACTACGTTCTGTATTTTCCCCACTAAATTATAATAAGTTATAACTTATGAAGTTAATTGTATTTTTTTGCGAAGTTCAAAGTTATATAATCAACACCAATCGCTGCTCTCTGACCACCGTTTAGCCCTTTTATGTTTTTTTGTTTGTCCATAAACTTGTGCTCGTCCAAAAAATTGTAAATGAGAGTCACTGTGAGCTCCCTAGATAAGCTTTTATTGCTTTTGGGGCAAACACACAAAATATGTTTAAATAAAAACATTTATAAAAGCCAATCACAGTCGACAACACATATTCCGGTACTTCGCTGGGGGTCCAGACCAAGAATCTTGTCGCTGTTTCGCAGACAGACTTATTAAAGGGGTTCAGTTCGGATAAGGCTTAGATACAAATATCTCGGAAAAATGGTCTAAAATATGTTTCCGGAAATTCTAAAGAAAAATTATAAATATCCCGATTTGTTTTCTTAATATCCCGAGTTTCCCCTAAATATCTTCGTACATATCTTTATTTTTAAGTTTTGGCAATCTAGAATAGAAACCACTTCACTTTCTCTACTTCCACGGCTAGTAGTCTAGGCTTCATGCTTGATATCCGCTATATTGGATTACTGGATAGCATTAGAATTGTGGGATGCATTATTCAAGAGCAAAACCGCTGAATATGTGCCGGCTCGGACCTGAGCCAAAAGGCTTGACATTTCAAGCAAATTGAGGAGAAAAGTCGGAAAACCCAGAGTCCGCTCTAAAAGTCCTAGATATAAAAAAACACCTTTTTTTCTAAATATCTCGAGAGCATCTAAATATCTCAAATAATATCCGGATATTTGTATCTTAGCCTAGTTCGGATGCGACGCAGGCTAGTATCTTTTATGCGAGTTGAAAAATGCACAATTAATTTGTTTCATTCGATCGATCGGCACCAAGGAATCACGCGCGAGGCGAAAACAATAGAAGCCTCGGCTTCATGAAAATCGAAACGAAAACAGGCTCGCTGACCTGGGTCAACAAAGTTCACGGTGTCTCGGTATGTTTGTGTTTGTGGCAGAGTGAGGTAGAGTGAACAGCGAAGGCAAAACCCTCCAAAATCGCTAAGATTTGGCGATTCAGGCCACATGAATGACAAAACACACCAGGTAAAATAAATCCATGTTTCTTTCATATTCAAATATGCATGTTGTTCGCGATATTTCGCTACACTTCAAATCTTACAATCACGTGTGGGCTCCCTGTGGGTATCCTTTCAATTATAGATTGAGAAATCGTGCTTTCTATACATGGACTGGTATATAACATTTCAGTAAGTAAAGATGAGTGGGCAAAGGTCGCGAGATTTGTAAGGGGGTTCGGGAAGTTGATAAAATATAGGGGGAGGAGCTTACCCACTAGATAAAAACTGCTATTCCTTAATGTATCCACAGTTAGGAGAAATCGTCCAAACTGTGAACGGTATGCACGCCAAGACAAATGTGTATACTTGCCGATCCCTAGTAACCTTATCTTTCCACATTTAGCATTGTTATCTGTTAAAAAGGTTTTCAGTTTCTTGGACTGTGTTTCAACGGGTACCTACGGCCAGTCGCTTGAATACGGATGTCATTCAGCAAATGAAGATGAAATTGCTATGTGCATGATGGCTTGAATACCAGGATATGTAATAGAATCCACTTAAACTGTAGCTTAAAAGAAAGGGAAGATGTACAAAGGTAAACAGGAAGTTGCTTTGACTGGTTCAAGGGTTAAGGACGACCTGTAGATGTATTTCCTGCGGTTACCACGTACCCTGTGAGGACTGAATCCCTACTCAGCACTGATTTACTTATTTTAAAGCTGCAGCACTGTGACTAAAACTGTTGGGAGAAATACACCACTTTCATAAATGCGTATTCCCGTTTTGATAGCTTTTACGTGTACAGAAAACTATGAGCATTACTGATGTGACTGAAGAGAAATTAGAGTGCTTTATTAAAAAGCAGTGAAGTTGGGGGAGGCCTTTGTAGCCTCGCTTTGGTGTATTTCCAGCATTCCTAAATATTGCAAAATAAATGTGTTACTGTAGTTCCTTTCCTACCGCATTGTTGTGTTCGTTTGTGTTCCTAGAAAATAACGTTATATTCTGTCAGCTATTTTCCTTTACTGATCGATTGCTGCTTTTATCCCACCCGCACTTTTCTCGGCCAGCCCTTCATGCCACAGGCTTGCCCCATTTCAAAATACTTTTCTTCCCGCTTAGCTGGCGCCAGCACCGGCGTTTTTCGAAATCCCTGCCGCATGCTTTGTGTGCATATATAGATAGCTATATAACATTTCGAATCAATCACGGTTTCTGAGAAACTACTTATTGACCGGCTGAATACAGTGGGAGGGTCGGACGGGAAAATCATATTTGGCTCTTGGGGCCACTTGCTTGTAAACTCAATGCGTATATTACGTCTCTGCCGTGACGTTTCAATGTAACAAGGAGTACAGAAAAACATTGAAATATGAGCGTTATGAGAAATTACCGATCATTTCGAGCCGAGAAAAGAGTCCGCCATGTTATGCACCGCAGACCATAGACTTTCATATGTATATAGAACTATAGCAAAAGACTAGGCTCTGGCAATGAGTATATCCTCACATGCGATTTCGGCTTCGAAATCAAACCATAGTTTGATAAAAATAAACTAACTTCACAAAATAACTAAAGAAAATATGTAACTTCGATGGTTTTCTATAGAATTAATGAGTATCCAATGAAATAATGAGAGAAATTAAATTTCCCCGGAGTCAGTTTACTTACCTGACGGGGAAACTCCTTCGGGGACTGATACGAGCAGTAGAATGGTAGAATGGTAAAATATATTCTGCTTTGAATGCTGTGCCGCTGAGTTAAGGAGGTTTTAATATCCAACATGCTAATTACATGACGTCAAGGGAGGCATCTATTATTATACAAACATTTTTTGTTACTATTAAACAAATTTTTCAAATCAGTATCAGTGTTGGTTGAAATAAAATGATGTTAGAAATTTGTTTTCCTTTATCAGTAGAAACGCCCATTCACAACCATTAAGAAGTGATTGCAGATACCTCCCCTGACGTCATGTAATTAGCATTTTGGATATCAAAACCTCCTTACCTCAGCGGCACAGCAATCAAAGCAAAATATAATTTACCATTCTACCATTCACTTGATTTAGAATTGATATCTAAAATAAAACAAATTTGTTCAAAGGCACTTTAACAGTACTGCATGATCTGGTCAGCAACATTGAGATGAAGTCTTTCAATATATAATTTTCGATGAAATACCAGTGTATATCTCTTTCTAAAAAGTGATATCTTCACGTGTGAAGATATAAATGATATCTTCACACGTGAATATATCACTTTTGAAAATATGACTTGCTTTCAAACATTTCTAGCCTTTTTAGTTAGAGATTGAAACTGGTATTTCATCGATAATTATATGTTAAACTTGTAAGTTTTTTTTTGTATAAACCGAAGGATGATTAATTTGAAGTTCGCTGCGCTCACTTGTAAGATATTTCATCAACACTCGAAGATAAAATTCGTATCTACGCGCGGCCATGTAATATCCTCTATATATACAATTAATTTGTTTGGGAAATGTTGATTTAGTAACGATCTTAAAATGTAACTACTACAACAACAGGAACACCTTGGAAATTCCGTACAGTATAGGTTTGTTTTTTCAAATGGAACTCCAGGGGGTGAAGGGGTGCAGCCCAAAAACACTCCGTGGAGGTATGGATATTTTCTGGAACCACGTACAGTATAATCAGTGCAATGCACTCTTGCAAAAAAATAGAATTAACATTGTATTCACGAGTGAATGATAGGTAACTGTAGCCAAAATGTTCAAATGCTCGGCGTGCACTACAAAGAACAACCAAACAACTGATTTCTATGACGATAAAGTTTTTTTTTGTATAAACCGAAGGATGATTAATTTGAAGTAATTGCGCCATCAATTTAAACAATAAAGAACACTGGCTTTTACATTACTTGTGTAAATTAACGTTCTATAAAGTAAACACATTTAAAATTCTCATTACGACAAGCATTTCCCCTCCGTTGAACGTGTATGAGTGGAGCGAGTGGGGCTGAAGCTCGCTCCCCTCGAACACGTCTACAAGTTCTGGTCCACTGTCAACGGAGGGGAAAGGAGGGACTGCTCGGAGTCTACAAGCTGTTATGCATATTTATGTTCTCAATCGGATCGGGTTGAAGTAGCCCGCTTGCAGGCGGTAGAGGGTGTTTTTTTCGCGCAGAAGACGGATATCGAAGCGGCCGCCGTATTGGCCTAACGGGTTGAGACCTGGGATCGAGTGACAATTGGACGGGGGTGGGGGTGTAGGAAGAAGGAAAATCGAAACACGGTTTTCCTTTTCTTCCCCCACCCCCTCCCCCCTCCTTTGTGACTCGGCCAATAATGATTGGGGCCGCTTCGATATCCGTTTTCTGCGATAAACACCCTCTACCGCCTGCAAGCAGGCTAGGGTTGAAGGTGCGTAATTTGTGTGTGTTTTGTAGTAAATCTGCTGTTCATTCGATTGTATTACATTGTATTGCACTGCATTGTATTGTACATGTAGTCGGATCCTTCAGACTGGTCATTTTCTAATTTTAGCCGTAAGTACCAGTCCAAATTCTCGTTTATGCCGGCATTTCTCAAAAAAGCAAAACATATCTTTTATTTTATCAAACTGTTTTCAGTAGCTTTATGAATGTCTTGCTTCAATATAATATCATTTTCTATTACCGTGTTTTATGTATTGAATTTCTTGTCAGGGAGTCCCTGTCCTTTTTAACGCTTCCAAAATATTTGAAGTGCAGCCAACGTTTACTTTCTTTATCACAAATATCGAATGGTTGAGTGTTGCGTCTTATCTGCACAATGGCAACGATGTGACGTCAGGAATCACTTATTATACAAAAACATGCTGGTAGAGACAAATGACAGTTTATAAACAACGAAGTTATAATTATAGTTTTGTATCAGTGTTTAGCTTCATTTCCAAGGAGAATGATGCAACAGTACATTTCTGGATTGACGTCACATTCATTAGCATTTTGGAGATACAAACCTTTATAACTCAGACGCAACACTCAAATCAAGAAATGTTCTACCATTCAACTAGTCACTTGGTGTAGAATCGATATTTGTTGTAAACAAATAAACGTTCGTTGGTGCACTTTAACCCATAGCATTAATACGGTATAGTGATTATCACATTTCCCTCATGAACTGGTCAAACCTGTTTGACGTAAAAGTAAATTACACATTTTATAAGAAAATAATGAATTAGGTAATAAAAAAAGACTGTTTTGAATGCAAAGTTTTTGGATTGATCATGTGCTGGCGTCAAACTAAAGTTTCACGAGATTTTAATTATAACTGTTTCGTTGATTGACGACCGACTAAAGGAACGCTGTACCGTCGAGTTTAGCAGTATGCTTCCCTCATCAAAGGCTAACTGTTAATTGGCTTACTTTAGGCTACTGTGAACACATATGAGCCTTGTCTTGATTGACAGGCGTCTCCGATCGCAAATATACTAATGTGGTAGTAAGCTACAATCTATTAAAAAAGCAGTATCTGAAGGCGTACCTCAATTAAGAAAATCATTCACCTCTACACAGACTGATAACAACGGTGATTTGTTTTTGTAACGTATAACGTTTAACATTTTCTTTCGCTCGGACGAAACGACAGCAGAGGATTTTCCCTTTTTGTTGAAAACCTTGTCGTCAAATTCATTCTGCAACGGATTTGAAACTTCATGCTCTCCTCGACTTTGTCCTACCACACGTACTTATAGTAGTTACAGGCCCTAACACACCTACACTAAATACAAATCTTCCTGAATAGCGACGTTGTAATTGTTCTGTAGGCAATTTTATTGGTTCAGGCTTGTGACGTAGCCGTTTAGCGCGGAACATTTTTTATTATCTTGGATATACTCGATCAGAGAAACGCAACGATCTCGCTTGCGGCTTGCACCTTTTTTGGGACGCCGGCATGGGGAATTTTCCACGCCGAATTCTCTTCTTCGGTATCCTAACTACCGTAATAGTGTTTTCCCTTCATCGACCAGCTACAGCACAGTTTCAAGGTTAGTCATCCTGAGTTTGTGGGCATGGCGAACAATTTCGTACAGTCAGCGGTTGTCATTGCGGGCGCGTACGTGAAAATCTATTTTTAAAAAGAAAGCCGTTGATGAGTGTTTATAGAATGAGGAGAGGTTACATGGACATCGACAGTCAAAATGGCGGACGAGCTGCTGTTTTCAACGTCCTGCGCGAAGGGAAATGTAACAGCTGAACGAGTCGGGTCTGTCCCTTTAAACTTTGTAGGTTTGGGAAGGAGAGTTTTGGCGTTAAAATGCAGTTATTTACAGGACGTTTGGAACCACCAAAGCAAGTATTTCAACTCGTTTTTCTGGCGTTAGAATCTACTTTGGTATCTGCAGAACAGATTCAAACTTGTGGACCTCAAACATGAACTACTCGGAAGTCTTTGTGATTGAGCTTTCTGACCGGCCTTTACAGTATTTAACAGAAGATGTATGGCGGCTCTAGCTAATTTGGGTCGTTTTTTAGCAGAGCATCGGGAACCGGTCTAATCATCCACAACTTGTTAGCAATCATAGTCGAGGGCAGGAGCAGGCATGAAAACTGAATTTAAAACTTGTGGACCTCAAGAAATATAAATATTAAAGCAGCAAATTGGAAAATTGCGAAAAGGTAAGCCTTGTCTTCACTGTTTTCGCTAATTTTGGAACGACGTGTAATGCATTCTACGCATGCGCGGCGGCCATGATGTACGATATTGTTCGCCATGACTGAAATTATCAATTATTATCAGTGATGAGGAATAACTCTAACGATGAGCCCCATTCGGTTATAGTCTTTATTTTCCACTATAATTTTATTTATGCATGCAGTGTACCTTTTTTACCCGGTAAAGTGCTTACGAGTGTTCAGACACGGCTGTCAGAGAACAACACTTACATGAATTCTAGTCTAGTGCATACAAGTTGCTGTGTCAGCCAATTCTTATCAACGCAACCACCACGGTCAGGCTTTGGCAATTTTTCATAAAGCAAAAATGAAAATATGGCTATGTAACAATATTATGTATGAGTTCAGTTTTTTGTAAGAAACACGATTCTTTCGTTAATAGCAGAGTTCGTGGTGCGCCTTCGATCTATCGGTTTCTTAACGATTAGAAGATTAGAGCTGTTAATATACCTGTTCTATGTTTTTCTTGTATTCTATTAATCCTACGACGATAAATCTGGTCCATAACCGACAATTGATGTTGTCTAATAACTCGCGTAACAAGAGAAAATGAAGTCGCTCATTAATAATGTTAATATATATGTATTGCAGTACTTATCTCTTCATAATTAAAATTTTACGAATATTCCCCCACTTGGCCCATCGAAGGCTGTTTTTTATACGAAGTTCTTGTGGGGTAACCGATATTTCTCCGCAAAGAAAAACAAACTATCCTGGCGCGAAAACGAATTGTTTAATCCTCTTTCATGTTGAATATCAAAAGCTGCTCTTGCATTTGAGCGAGCAGAACACTGACATCATTTGGAGATGGCGCGAGCGACCTCGGGCATGACCTTGTAGCTCGGCACGTAGGAAAAGAGTGCCGTAACACAATTATAACATTTAGGGATATTTTATTAGTCAGCAATGACTATCGACTGCTTTTAACACCTAAAATTGAGGTATCGTTCTTAATTGTTCACTGTATTTTATTGTTTCATGATATCCAACCGAAATAACAACGGCCGCATTATATCTAACCACAGTCTTTCAATCCTCAAGACAGGGAAATACTGCAAGTTATAAAAGCGGTAAATCATTGCGGAGCATTGAGCCTTCAATCTAATTGGTTCAGTACAAGAATACAACCCGTTACTGAAAAGATCGTTGTTAGTAATCTAACTAATAAAACAACTGCGATTTCCTACTAGTTTTTTTAAATAAGATAGATAGTGTTGGTTCTACTACAATTTGAGTTCATTCAACTTACCCTACACATTAATTACCAAGTCTATAATTTTTGCCCATCACAGGCGCCAAAAAGGTCCGGGGGGGTGGGGGGTACTTACCCATGTTTGGGTATAGTGGTGCCGCTGAAGGTTTGAAACCCTGACCCTGTTTAGGACAGAAAAACTCTAAATATCTACCCTGTGTAGGACAACACACTTTAGTTTAGGAACCTGTTTAGGGCAAATGACAAAATACAGACTCCCCATGTCAGAGGTGGGTTATTGCCTTGCACGATATTTTTTTGCTTCCATGCTCGCTCCGGTGAGACCTGTTTAGGACAGACTCTCATGAAATTATATACTCTGTTCAGGACAGAGAGGCCAAAAACCGTACCCTGTCGAGCGACACCTCCCCGTACAGGCCATATAAGGGAGTACCACCCCCGGGCAAAAAGGGCCCGTTGAGGCTTGTTTGAAACCAATATCCGATCCTCAGACAAAATGGGTCAAGATAACATGGCTCGGTTTCAGTAAGTGGTATTTGATCACCTAAAGTTGTCAAAATTCTAAACCATGAACAAATTATTCTTTCTGGGTTTGCTATCATCATTCTACCAGTAGTGGCATGTCTCAACGGTACTGGAGTTACCTTCTAGTAAAAATTAGCTGACAAGGGTATTGATAGCTCGGCCTCTGCTGCCAAAAACAAAACCTGATTGCATTCTTTACACAATATGCCGAGATAGGGGTTCTGTACGGCAGATGTTTGGTTTTCATGCCGAGATAAGAGAGGTAAACGTTGATATCTCACAGACAGACAGATAGACAGACAGATGATTTTATTTGGAGCCTTATACTAATGTGTACATTGGCAGTAGCCCAAATATATTTACATAAAAGACAAGTTATATCAATAAATAAAAGTTAGTCATAGAATGTTATGAAGTTGTCCTTTTCTTTCTTTCTTTTACGCATTCATAGATAAATTTGGCAATTTGTTTTTGCACAGCTCTATCCTTGTTTGGGGGGTTTATGATTAGTAAAAATACCTCATTAGGCGTCATTCTGTTTAGCTTTTAAATCAGAGTAATTTTGCAACAACCGCCCCCCCCCCCCCCCCCCCCCCCCCACCCCCTTCCCCCGCCCCCCCTCCCCGCCAATCCTCCTAACAATCTTTACTCGTTTCCTAACCGGCCAGCATTTTCCTCGCTATCTGATACTCCGAGGAGACGATAGTTTTTCGTTGTTGCGAGGGGGGCGTAGGATAGTGCCGTGCGCATATGTACTTACAGTCTACAATAGGGACTTGCACCCGACCATTTCCGCCATGTTGGAGGGCAAACAAACCTGGTTGCCATGGGATATGCGATAGCATTACGGTTGGGAAATCCCCTCTCGAGTTAATGGTTGCGCCGCGGGGAATGGGGAGAGCTAGAGGGAAATATTTTACAACAGTTGAAAACAGGACGAGTTATAATTTGAGTGGAGCTAGCACGAAATTACATTCGGAGTAACTGTTTCTTTTAAGAAACAAATTGGAACGATCACTCTCCTTGAAGTGCAGCTTATGAGCCCTGGCCAGAAATCGTTGATTTGGGTGCAGAAAAGTGTTTTAAATCTTGTTCAGCCATTTTAGGTTGATTTATGGTCGTAATATTGCATTAAAATGCATTACAAATCCGTGTAATGACGTCATATAAGTCACATTATGCTAATGAGTTGAAAATGAATTTGAGTCAACATTGAACGTCTTTATATTTTCAGTTTTTTTTTTCGGCGTCAGACATTTGATCCTTGCAATCTTATTGAAATATATTTTAACAAGAGCCCATCTGGGCTTTCACTCGGGCCACATGAGATTGAAGATGAAATACACTTTCATTTGAAATCCTCTTAGTAATAACCAAAGGGAAGAATTATTAGCTGAATTTAGCAGTCTTTAGGAGTGGCCGGTAGCGCGGTGACTTTCATTCTCTGCTCCCCTAGTATATATGTAATTTAATAGTTTTGTTTTTCTCGTATGTTGACCTTTTAATTTAAACCGACTACTTATTCGTTTAACACACTGCATTTGAGCAGGCATATATTCATTGTTTTGAACCCGATAATTAACCGTACTACCGTACTTCATGGTCCCTTTCTTTAGTAGTGGGTTGTCGGTCAGGTGATTGTAAACTCTCGTCAATGTATTCTGATGAATAGGGATCGGGTTGTCATGTAAGAAAGATGGCTCTTGAACAAACTGATAAGCTTCAGTAGGTTGGGTAGTCTCGGAACACTGGAGACCTTGGTCTTTCATTGACTTCTTTTTTGTATTCTTGATTTTGTTTTTAAAGTTTGAAAGTCGGATCTCAGCTTTATTATATCCGCTTTCAACTCACCATTTTCAACTTCTAGGTCAATAATATATTCGTGATGACAGCATCTTGATTTCGGTCTTGTATATATTATCTTGCTGCACTAATTTGTCTTCCAAATGACTGAGTTTGGTTTCTTGATTCGTGTTTTGATGTGACGAGAGTAAGAATTCATTACGCATATCAGTTAGGTCAGCCTCCACGTTACAAATCAAGGTCGTTAAAGCAGCGAGAGAGTTCTTATTGCGGGCTAACAGAATCTAAAGAATTCGTTCTCTTCCGGTTTGAATTTGACTCATGTGTATGTTGCTTTTGGAGTTTCAAGGATATGTTGATCCAAAACTACAGGCTCTTGGGGTTTTTCATTGACTTTTGAACTTGAACACAAATAGAATGTGGCAAACAGTACTTGAACATTTCAAACCAGCATTTTGGAAGGGACAACCTTCCATTCTAGCTCCTTTCTTTCGACTACACGTGTTCTGATCTTGCATGCACAAGCGTAGAAAGGAAAGAACTCTAAAATATGTATAACGCTATCGTAGAATTGATTAATTTCCTTGCCATACGATCTGCATCGTTGGAACTTGGTCCAGAAGTTGGTTCGCTAGATCGAGTTAACAAATCGCACACATTTCTCGCTACGCTCGTTGTTCCACTGCAAAGTTTTGGACATTTTATGGCGTCATTTCTATGATCAATACGAGTTCAGACAATGGTAAAATGTGTGCGATTTCTTTTTTACAACGACGAAGCACTTGTAGCTTCAAATGAGTGCGTAATAAACTGCTTTCGAGTCGAAAAAGGCCATTGAAAGTCAAAACGTAAACACTTCTAATTACCGTTGCCGAGAGAAAGCTTTCTTAGACAAATGGCAATTTGGTTCACCGATTAACTTCTGTAATTGATGGAATGCATGTGAAATCCTTTCTTGTTTTTTTTCTGGATCAGAAAAGTTGTTGTTTATATATAATTCAAAACTTCTGAGCTCTGAGAGAACTAGTCTAGTCACAAATCGCCGAAACTTTCTCCACTCAAGAGAAAACTCTCATTTTGCCAAATGGCACACTACAAAGAAGTTTGACTCACCGATTAACTTCTCCTAGTAATAAAATGCTTGTGAAATCCTCACTTTCTTGTTTTTGGAAGCGAAGTTAACACCATTTGAATTCACAAACCTCGCCGGGATGGCGGGAAACTTTGCAAAGCTACCACAGCTGTAAAATATTTGAATAAAATGACTTTTCTTGCCACTGTGATGTCTTCTGTCGTGTTTCTCTCCTTGTTGGGTAGTTTTAAGCTGATTTCAGCCGGGTTTTAGGGAGAAGGGGCTCCGAAAAAAAAACCCGGCTGGAATCAGCTTAAAACTACCCAACAAGGAGAGAAACACGACAGAAGACATCACAGTGGCAAGTAAGTAATTTTATTCAAATATTTTACAGTATTTCTGGCTAGTAAACGGAGTTCGCTACGCTCCCATACAAACCCTTATATTTTCGTGACTTGAGCTCGCTACGCTCCCATACAAACCCTTATATTTTCGTAGCTTGAGCTTGGGATGCCTATGCTGGGAAGTGTGCAATCGTGTTTTCAGTTTGCCATACATTGTCTGTAAAAACGAGTCAAATTCCGCGTGAAAATAAATAGATATTGATAAATAGATAATCTTTTACTTTCACTCTAAAATTAGCATACTATTTTCCATGTGAACAATTGACCTTTGCAATCTGATATTCCAAAGGCAGTAAATTATATAAAACAAGAGGCTGTACCAGCCTTTACTCGGGCCATATGGAATTTCAACAAGGAATAGTTGGTATTCTTTGCAGGTTTGATTAAAAAAGTATTTTACACTTGTTTTAGCCTTTGGGAGAATAAAAAAATATTTTGAATTCTTTTTATAAGAGTTACATATATTAATTATTTTTAAGAAGAATTGTGATTCTGTCTCCAGAGAAGCCATATAATAAAAATATTATATTAGTTATGTAAAAATAATCCTATAATTTTAGAGTGCCTGGGATGATAACTGCCATGGAAAACAGAAAGCAAATTGCAGCCATGTTTATAACAGTAGCAACATATGTTTGAGACAATATACATGTAGCAACACAAGACCAGTTATAATATAGTGAACACGAATGGTTAATTCTGACCTGCTCTGCTGAGACTTACAACTCTTTATCAAACAAGTTTGATTTCACATGGTTTTCAAGGAAGAATAGGCAAATTCTTGCTGACGTCATTGTTTACATTTTTGCCTCATTAGCGTAAATTAAACTTCAAGCTACAAACAAACAGAGTACATCAGTTGAAAGAGAATTTTAAACTTAGTAATCACCGAAAATGTAAGATTGATATGTTAAATATTTACAGAGAAATTGACTTTTCAAAACTGTAAAATGGGCTGGGGGGCAAAAGTTGCTGTCAGCCATACATTCTTTGTAAATTTTGCTATTTTTAAATACTTTTCCTCAAAATAAATTTATTTTACCATTCTAAAATTTTCAGTGATTATCAAGTGTGTCAATCTCTTTCGATTTATTGACTCTGTTTGTTTATATGTACGTTGCTTGAAGTTTGATGTATGCTAATAAGGAAAAAACGTAAACGAGGATTTGCCTATACAAGAGGCCAAGTAAAACCTCAACAACAAGTCTTTAAAATAACACATGCAATGTTCCATTGAACTTCTTTCCAGTGACTTAGCATTCAGTTTTGCACTGTATCAGTAGCTTTGCATATTTACTGGCAGCTACTACACCAGGGATCAACCCCCATGTACCCTGGGGATTTGCACAATAATACCCAATCAAACTCGTTGTATCATATCCCCTAGCTGGTATGGGGCACAGCAATTAGTAAAAATTCATACAAGGTTCCTGATCTATGAACCAAAGTGAGCTTTTCCCCCTCACCGATGGGCAACAAACAATTAATTCTGACAGGTTCCCATGGATCCACCCCAGGGGGAAGCTGCTAATACATGCATTATTTACCCATCCATTTAGTACAACAACATAATAATTTAAGGCAGCAGTCATGATTATGTATGTAATCTACTAGATTTAGCCTGTATATTAATATATAAAATGTACATGGCAACAAGGGAACTAGTACTACTACTTCTAACAGAGGAGAATGTCAATGTATTTAGCATCATGGTATTGCTAATTGGGGACAAACTCATTTACTCTATGTATACAACTATATCCACTACACTTGAGGGTGCATGGTCACTACCAGAGATTTGGTTGCATTCTCAGTGTCAGCATTCTGATCCAAGAAGACATGAAGGTCTAACCATTTGCAGATGTCAGAGCAAAGGCAGTACCAGTTCTCCCACTTATTTGAAGGTCCCACCAGGATTTGAACCCACCACCTCCTGCACAATAGACTGACACTTAACCACTGAGCTTACTCAGGAATGCAGTTAAAGCAAACTGGAGGCTACCATCTTTCTGTTATAGGCCCAAACTTAGTTCAGATAAAATTAATCCAATTGTAATGAAATTATAAATACATATAGATGATGTAACTTTGAAATTTAGAATAAATTATTAGTTCTCAAATAAATTATAGACTGCATGAGTCCATTTCAGAAATAAACATGCGATTTCCACTCGGTTTTTGGATTATTGGAGTCATCTGTCTTCACACCAAATAATTAATTGTAGTTGTAGATCTTCCCGCTTGTTTAGAAGTGGATCCGTATTCCTATTTTACCGAAAGAACTGATAAATTGGGCCAATTTCTGGAGCCCATTTTCTAGTCTATTAGAAGCCATTTAAACTTTAAGAGGAAACAAGATCTCGCTTGTATAGATATATAATGGCCACTTACATGTAAGTATACTCTCTCAGTTCTGGACCAAATTTAGTTTATTTTATAAACTTCATCTTGCAATAATGATAAATACACTACTCTATACATAATATCATATCTATGAAGTATGTCAGTTTAAAAAAAAACATGAAATACACTGGGAGTAATTGCAAAATACCCCCTCCTTTGGTTCATTAATAATTCATTTCTCAACTTTTTCATACAAACCTTCTAAAAACCTAACCCTGAAATAATAAAAAAACCTAACCATTTAGACCCAAAATCATTCATAGAACGAGTCTAAATACACTGACCTGAACTAAAGTGGAGAATGTGGGGGTATTGATCTGCAACTAAGGCAGGAACAGGTTTTTACCAGTGTCAATAACACGCCACAGATACATGTAAATATGCGATTTCCACATCACTCATCAGAGTCATTTATAGTTCGTTTGAAAAAATCTTCATTTCGGATTACTTATTCAGTCTATTACGCACTCACTGCATTCTAGATTTTCGTTCCCGAAGTTATAAACATTTAAATACATGTGCATATAATATTTTAAAAGGCCCCTGTCAGTCAGAGAACTGAGAAATCGGGTCATTTCTACTATAGTCTATACTTTCGAGAGGTTATATATAATAACAATAAATAACAACACAACGACAGTCAATTGGTATAAAGGTTATCATGTTCAGATTAGCGGCTACTTACATTTACAAGCTGTAGTCTTTATATATAGTCTTATAGAGTCAGTGTTGATCGCATGCAGAGCACTGTCACGTCTCACGAGTGTGTCTTAAAGCATGTCGCATAATATGTGATAAATTCCCGGCCAAAGCCCGTGAAACACCTCTCAGCTTTAGAAAAGACAAAAATCTTGGTATTGCACTTGAAGGAACCTTTGGTTTACACAAAAAAACAGCTGATATTAAAGGTTTTGCCAAGTCAAAACTCTCACTCGCCGCCATCTTGAAAAACCTGGACAACATTTCCAGCATTGCGCCAGCACTGTTCACTGGGACAACATTGCGCCAGCACTGTTCACAGTACTGGCGCAATCTGATTGGTCGACGGCGCCAACCAGCGACACAAATAAAAAATAAACACTTGCGATTTCTGACTCGCGCCAGCCGAAGGCCTGGCCCGAGTAATAAGTCGAGTTGACATAAAAACAGAGCAAAAGGAACTAGAACAAGAGCCCATCTGGGCTTTCACTCGGGCCACATGAGATTGAAGATGAAATACACTTTCATTTGAAATCCTTTTGGTAATAACCGAAGGGAAGAATTATTAGCTGAATTTAGCAGTCTTTAGGAGCTGTGGCCGGTAGCGCGGTGACATTCATTCTCTGCTCCCCTAGTATATATATTTCTCGTGTATGCAAATTAAAGAAGTTGACCTCTACTTATTCATGTACCGCACGCTTACAATTTAGTCTACTGTTCTCCAGGTTCAGAGTACTAATAGATGAGTGTCTCAAATATATGTTTATATTTGTCCCATATTATAAGTTGTATCCTGTCCACCTATGATGGAGCTATCATATGATATATTTCTAGCTCTACTGTTCATTCTACCCTGCGGCTCTTTATCGCAGCTCGCGTCCATATCAGGTATTTATTAACTGAAATGCCTGTTAGTTATATACCCTCCTTCCCAAAACTGATCTGCTCATCATATTACAGAACTATAAAGGGAACTGTTGGAAGCCTTTAATTTCTCGAACCGAAACCTCGGCCGTGAGAGGATTCTTGTTTAAGTTGACCTTGAGAGTCAGTTGAATATTGCTTCGCTCATCATAAATTATTCTGTGCGACTACTGTTTATTTCTCCTGGGTATTTCTGACAGACGCTCAAAATTATTTTAGTGCATGTTGGCCTACAGATCACGGTGTTTGCGCTGGTATGTATTATGACCGAGAGGCATAAAACCTACGAAACGTACCTCAAACGGATGGCAAAATCTATCAGCGCCACGAGGTCAACAAATCGACAAAGAAATGCAAATACATTGTATAAACACGCAATGATTTCAACCTCACCGTACCTTAATTCATGACCTGACAAGACACTGTTCAGTTTCACTTTCACTCTCAGCTTTGCTCTTGAGTTTGAGTTCGGCTTTGTTAAAGACTTCTTATTCAGTTGTATGGTATTGTGCAGTAATAATATAATTTTGAGTATACCAATCCACAGAGATTCAAATAACAAAGCCGTGGCGCCGAAAGAGAAGCTTAAACGAGAAATATTTTGTCCTCCGAAAAACACAACATCTTGTCCTTTCTATCGAAGAAGCCTTGGTTTCAGCAGAAAGGAAAACGCTAAATTCCAATTCGAAATGTGTGGATCTTAGAGTCCTTCACTCTTCAGGTCCGGCGTCGTGTCGTATATAAAATCACAGGCCATCTGGGTAAAAAACGCGGTCCTTCGGCTCCGACAAGAGCGCCAGTTGCAATATCCTGAGCCTGTTGGAAGGCTTTCGCACGAGTGAAGTTAAATAAAACATTTAAACTGCTTACATTTGAGAGATGGGACTCCACATTTGAGAGAGATTTGCTCGCGGATCGAATCCACCATTTTTATTTACTGTATTCAATTATGTAAATAAATTAACCTGGCGATTGTTGCGTGACCAGCACAGTGCAATCTGATTGGTGTGAATTTGACCTTTAACGCATGCGCAGAAGACTTGTTGCACAGAATAATAATAAAAAAAATAACGACTTGCATTTTAAGACTCGGCGCTGCCACAGGCAGCCCGAGTAATTAGGTTGTGACTTACATGACGTCATTGAAATTTGATTCCTTAATTAACGAAAATGACAGAATAATATGTTTTTCCTATGTCGGTCTGACAAATCCCACGTGACGACGACTAACCAATCAGAGCGCATGTGCCATCCGCGACGTCGCAAAACTAATCTTTCATCAGATAACACAGCTTTTTAACTTCCAAGCGAGAAAAGCACTGATTGGTTCTCCAATAATTCGCTGATCAATCACAACACTCGGGTTTCAATCACTGTGTTCAGGATTTCTGAAAATTCTTGATAATATTCTGGTGTTAAACCTGGAAAATAAGCCATCTTCTGCTCGCTCTTGGCCAATATATGTGTCCACAGGGAATCCTAGCGCGAAGCTCAAATGCACTCAATCAGAAGCCTCACGAAGTTAGGCGGTCTTGAGACAATAGGGAACTAGGACTTTAAGAAACCAGGACGGCGACGGCAGTGACGACCGGACACAGAAAAGTGTTTTCTTCCGAAATTTGTTTTTTCCCTGTTTCCTTTATTCGCCTTTAATTATTTTTCACATCCAAATTTTCTAAAAATATGATTGGCATAAAGTTCCCTTCACGCCGAACGAAAGACAGAGTGATTTACTTTTTGACTTTCGCGTTCTCTTTGGAACGTAAAACGTATGGTTTTCACGTTGTGGTTTTGCAGACAACGGTTGAAATATAGGCGACTGCGTGTATTTTCACGTGCAGTTATTGTATTTTGTAATTAAGGCTATTGTTTTATGCCGTCGTCCTAGACGTTCCGTCGTGAAAACTCCAATCACCGTCACACTCCAAAATAGGTCGTACCGCCTATTAGCCTATGTTTAACTGATTCGGCGTGAACTTTTGAATTTTAGCTACCTACAGCAATTATTATGCCCAATTATTGCTCAATTGGTTTCCTATCGTCGAAATACAAAGGGAATAATGTAAAACAAATGCATTAAAGTTACCTTTTTAATTTGTGTCCTTTTCTAGTGTCCTCAGTTGCCTATTCTCTGCTATTGGTAGCTATTTTTGATCGGTTTTCGATTTTTAAGATCTCTCTCTCTCTAAAAAGTTCTAAAACTTTGCCATCTGCGGGATGTTCCGCTGTCTGAACTACGGTGCGATTGTTTTAATTTCGGAATTTCAGTTCGCTTCATTCAATTGTCGCTTACATTCGCGCCCATTTTATATCTACTTTTTTGTCAGGAGCCTTTCATGATTCTACGGTAGGCTCTCTCATCTTGTAAGATACTTTTCTATTTAATTACAGTTCGTTTGGCTGGTAGTACACGTACTGGGGAAGGCCGTGTGGAAGTCTTACACCAAGGTCGTTGGGGTACCGTGTGTGATGATTATTGGGACGTTATCGACGCTACTGTCGTGTGTCGTATGATGGGGTTTACTGCTGCCTCATCAGCTCCGGGTAAGGCCAGATACGGACAAGGCAGTGGACCAATATGGTTGGATGATGTTCATTGTACTGGCCGTGAGACCTCTCTCGAAAGATGTCCCCACAACGGATGGGGCTCTAATAATTGCGCACACAGCGAAGACGCTGGTGTCGTTTGCTCAAAGGGTAGGTATAGGCAACAGGCGGCCAAACAAGGCTTGCAGTAGTGTTTCAAGAAGATCTTAAAACAATAATGTTGGTGTTTGAAATTGGATTCTTTTCCTGAGCGAAAGAGGGCGGCGGGCGGGCGGACTTCTGTTTAATTAAAGAAAACCCCGTATATTTCACGAAAGAGTACAACGCGTCCCATATATATAGTTAATGTTATTTTTATCTCAACTGCGTTTGCGTTCTTACTGTATGGTGACTTCCGAACCGTGATTTAGCTTTTTAAGATGTCATCTAACAGGGAGCCAGGAAAATAATATGCCTGAGATCTACAGGTTTATTTAGGCGTGATTGTGAAACTTTGAAACTACCAAATTTGTTTTTGGTTGTAGAACACATAGTAAAATCTGCGGACACGATTGCATATTATCATTAAAATTATGATATTATAACAATTATTATTATTATAAATCAATTTATTAATGTATTTTCACAGTTCGTTTGGTTGGAGGATCAACCCCGAGAGAAGGTCGAGTCGAAATATTCCATCAAGGGGCCTGGGGCACAGTATGTGATGACTCCTGGGATGTAAATGATGCCAAAGTGGTGTGTGGAATGTTGGGATACGTCGCCAAGTCAGCCGTAGTTCGGGCGCGGTTCGGTCAAGGATCTGGCAGTATTTGGATGGATGACGTGCAGTGCAGTGGGACCGAACAGTATTTATGGCTTTGTCGTTTTCCAGGATGGACAATCCATAACTGTGGCCATAGTGAAGACGCCGGTGTTATCTGCATCGAATCTGGTAAGTGGTACAGCTGCTAGCGGCTCTGAGCAGAATTCACAGTTTGTGGTCATTTACGAAACTTAAGGTAGTATACTCTATGTGGTTGCATTTTCCAATTTTAATTATGACTCAGAATCGATCGTATATAGAGCAGTTTTCAATTGAGTGTAGAAAAGTAATTGCTTTCGGATTTGATTGGTCAGTTATTCATGATTGCGTTTACTTTGCCTCGTGATTGGTTGAAGTAAAACCAATCGTGAATTACTTAAGTTCGTGATTGGTTCATCGATGTTTTCACTTGCTTCTGTGATTGGCTCACTGGTTTTGGTTTTACGATAGTAGTATTATATGCATGGCATTAGCAGGAAAAGTGCGGCGGAAGGCGGAGGAAGGTGGAGGATTCATTACCTATTCAAAATGGTGGCTGAATATTAATTAGGCGGAAGATTGCATTACCTATTACATATTAATATGGCGAAGGATTACATTACCTATTACATATTAATTAGGCGGATGATTGCATGCGCAATGAATGATCAATGGTAAGTATGATCAATAGTTACTGATTGCCTAGGTTTTTGATGAGTTCGCGTCTAGGGTTCGGGGCAAGTCTGAACAAGCCTATTGTATAGAAACAATACTACAACCGTCATAAAAGAGATTTGACATCACAGTACATTGGACGTCACAATACCCCTCTGACCTCATAATAGCCCCTTTGCGGTTGTGTAAGGCGGTGGATCATTACCTATTCAAAATGGCATCTGAATATTAATTAGGTGGTGGACATCTTCATTCTTCATCATTCCAAATAATTATAGCAGCGGTCCCTCTTCAGCTGAACAACAGAACCCCTACATGATCCCTAGATAATCCTTACAGAAGCCCTACAGAAGCCCTACAGAAGCCCTACAGAACCCCTACAGGATCCCTACATGCAGGAACCCTACAGAACCCCTAAAATGTCTTTATTATTTTCCTTACAATTAATTACTTATAGGTCTAGTCTATATATAGTCTAGTCTAGAAAGTCGAACCTTTTGCTATCCCACGCTTTGAAACTCCTCTGAAACCCCCTGTGAACCCCATGTGAACTGCGCCGCCCACAACGCCTGCCGCCCTCACACCATGACGATAAAAAATAAGAAACAAAAATTGTATTCCTTGCTACATCCGCCGCCCGCAACACCCACCATCCACTGCCCGAACGCCACTATGAACCCCAACCCTAACCGAACCCTAACTCCTAATGCCCCGCTAACCCCAACTTTATGCCAACCCTGAACCCTAAAATTGACTCTAACCCTAACCTTCACCACTACATTGCGATTTCTGTGGCCGCATATATTTATCTTTGCGGACGCTTTGGGCAGCAGAGATAATAGCGATGTAGTGATGAAGGTTAGGGTTAGGGTCAATTTTAGGGTTAGGGTTGGAATAAAGTTGGGGTTAGCATTAGGAGCTAGGGTTAGGTTAGGGTTAGCCTTAGGGTTAGGGTCGATAGTGCATGGCGCTCGGGCGGTGGATCGTAGGCGTTGCGGGCAGCGGATGTAGCAAGGAATACGAGTTTATTTATTTTTATATTGTCATGGCGTTCGGGCGGCGAGGGGGGTGGTGGGGGGGGGGGGGGGGGGGGCGTTGATGGCGTCAGGGTTCACAGAAGGGGCGCACATGGGGTTCAGAAGGGTTTCTCAGCGTGAGGTAGCCAAAGGGTAGCGTAGGGATAGCCATGGGATAGCAAAAGGTCAGACTTTCTAGACTAGACTATATATAGACTAGACTTATGAGTGATAGCGGAGTTAATAATTGTAAGGAAAATAATAAAGACATTTTAGGGGTTCTGTAGGGATCCTGTAGGGAGATTGTAAGGGTTCTGTAGGGTACCTGTAGGAATTCGGTAAGGGTTATGTTGTTCAGCTGAAAAGGGATTGCCGCTATAATTATTTGGAATGAAGAACTGATAGAGAATTGATTTCTTTATCTTTTGCCGCCATTTTGAACCCTAGACGTGAACTCATCAAAAACTTAGGCAACCAGTAACTTATTAATATTGATCATACTCACTATTATATTCATTGATTATTCATTGCGCATTGCACCTTGTTATTACTCATTCATTATGAATGCAATCCGCCTAATTAATATGTAATAGGTAATGCAATCCTCCTCCTAATTAATATGTAATAGGTAATGCAAACCTCCGCCTAATTGATATGTAACAGGTAATGCAATCCTCCGCCTAATTAATATGTAATAGGTAATGCAATCCTCCGCCTAATTAATATGTAATAGGTAATAATTCTCCGCTTAATTAATATTCAGCCGCCATGTTGAATAGGTAATGAATCCTCCACATTCCTCCACACGTTTCCGGCGAATGCCATGCACGCATATGATACTACTTACGATACTCAATTGCAAACCGCTCTATGCCGTAAATCATGAGACAATCTATGAGTTTAGAAGTCAGCATTTTGAATAGTGGTAACTCCCTAAATGATATCTATTGCATATTAGTTCCCAGCCGCCTTGTCGGGGGTCTTGTTTCGTTCTCTGGCCGAGTAGAGGTCAGTCATAACGGAGCTTGGGGTACTATATGTGGCAGGAACTGGGGAATCAACGAAGCCACCGTGGTGTGCAGGTCACTCGGCTTCGTTGGCGCCGTTTCTGGGTCATGCTGTGGTCATTATGGAGGGGGAAATGGAACGATCTGGTTACAGAATGTCACATGCACGGGACAAGAGCCAACTCTGGCAAGCTGTAGACGTAACGGCTGGGGTACGCACACATGTGGACATGATATGGACGTCGGGGTGTCATGTATTCCTCAAGCATCAAATGGTGAGCAGATCGATGTAGTAAAGAAAAATACATAGTGCTGTTTATCCACTGAATATTTCTTATATATTACTACATCGAAAACTGCATTCTTCAACAATATTATTAGTAAGAGGAGAGAAAAATGGAAAAAGAAAGTTTCGGTTGTAATCAGGTAAAGTGCAAATTCGAATGGTGTCCTAAGGTGCACCGCAAAATTCCATTAAATTGAAAGTACAATGATCGTTTAAATTAAGGTTTGCGCGACAAAATAAAGCCAAACCGTACGTAGAAAAGCTTAGTATTTCCTTTTTTAACACTATTTTTACTGCTAATCGAATCCTCCTTCTTTTAAATGTCAGTTTTATAAGTGGGAGGACGCTGTTGTTAATTCCATGTGAAGCCAGAAATGTTAAAATCGTATATCGTGACACAAAAACTCAATACTTAAACGTACAAAAACTACTTGAACGTTTAGACTGCTTACTACTTTCCACTCTTAAATGTATTCCCTCTCTTAAAAGTCCGTTTAATAGGTGGGATAAACCCCAACCAAGGACGTGTAGAGGTCCAAATTGCAAACAGGTGGGGCACCGTATGTGATCGTTCGTGGGACCTGCAAGACGCCACAGTAGCCTGCCGTATGGTCGGTTTTCCTGCTGCCACATCTGCCGAGTGCTGTGGTCGCTTTGGTCTGGGTAATGGCACGGTATGGATGGAGAATGTTAATTGTACTGGTACAGAGACATCACTGGTAGCGTGTCCTCAAAAGGGATGGGGATTTGCGAACTGTACGCATGCGCACGATGCAGGAGTGACATGTGCTTCTATTGGTAAGAAGGTTTACTCTGTTTTGAACCTTATTGTCATGTTTTATCTCTACGTTATTATTTGTGATGCTGTCATCCATTTATGAAAATATTGTTTAAGATGTCTGTTACTGTTAGGTCAGAGTTTTTCGGATTATCAGAATGTTTTCTGATTCTATTTAATAGGCAATATTCGTATTTTCACGGACGAGCTGGAACGAGCCCTTAATGGAGGCTCGTGCGGGGAAATTTGCTAAAAGCTATTTAGAATAAGAAAATAATCCACCGCATGAGCCTCCATTGAGTGCTCGTTCTTGAGAACTTAGAACTTAGAATGTTTACTTCCCACTAGTGTGAAGTGCAAGTGCGAGTGAGTGCAATAAATTAAAATGAGTGAAATCGCTCTAAAAATGGCGTTAAAGTAGACTAAACTTAATAATACTTATCATGCAAGTGTAGTTGAAATTAAAGAAAATGAGAAGTAATGGTCGTCAAGAGTTTATAGTCTTTAGATGGGCAGGTGGGCTCATTGTACGTATTTCTGAGAGCGCTAGTGTCTGAAATTGTTTTATGCTAGATGCAAGGACCGCTGGCTCAGTAAGTTTGTTCCAAACACGAATGGCTGAACAAAAGGAGAGTAGCTGTAAGCGAGTACGTTTACATGAGGTTGGAGATAAGCATAGGGCTTGCATGACTGTTTTACACATAATGGCATCTCTATATCAACTAAACCATTCCTAATTTTGTAGAATATAGATACTTGATATAGTAGCCTCCTGTTCTCTAGAGAATCCCACCCGAGGTCATAAACAAGGTCTTGAGAGTTTGTTGACCGACTGTAATGAGATCTCACAAAGCGTGCAGCTCTCTTTTTGACTTGCTCGATTTTTTGTACATCTCTGTCCGTATAGGGATTCCAAGCACTGGAGGCATACTCCAGTTGGGGCCTAACTAGTGTTTGATAGGCCTTCTCTTTTACCTCAGAGGTACAGACTTTCAGAGAAAGTGAGAATACGAATATTGCCTGTTTTATGGCTACATCAAGGAAGCAATACTATGATAGACATTATTTCGTGACGTTAGTAATCTCTCCTAACGTCATCAGTCAGACTTGTCGGTGGCCTTTCCTGTGTTTTCAACAGAGAGAGTGAACATCATCAAATCAGTCTAGCAATTTCTGTAAGACACAGTAACAACAATAGACTAAAAATGACACAACAACGACAATAAAACGATACCAAGAAAGTGAAATCTAAAACTAGATTTGGATGGTTATACTCTTCAGAGGCTTCTAACCTATGAGTGCCAAGTGTAAGTCTAAATAACCGTAATAATGGTATAAGTTATCTGCATTGCTTTTTACCACTGCACTTCTTCTTTCGAGATTATGTATAACCTTAAATGATTTTGAGAAAACTCAATTCTAATTCAACTCTTGGGGGAGAGAACATTTATTTCGAAAATGGAAACTTAGATCGGAGCTCGCGAAAATTTAAACAAATAACATTTCAACATAATTTTCTAAACATGTGATAATAAACCTAGTACGTAGCATGGTTACTCGAAACCAATGGAGGTCTCGCACTTCAATGTTCTATCGATGTTTCATAGTTGCCCGGATTATGAGAAATGTTTCCGAGTCAGTTGTATGACTAAATCAAGGAAGCAGTAATATGATAGCCATTGATTGCTGACGTTAGTAATCTCTCCTGAACCTCATCAGTCAGACTTGTCGGTGGCCGTACCTCAAATGAAGGTCGAGTTGAGATCTACCATGCCGGTACCTGGGGCACAATCTGTGATGACCACTGGGACTTAAGGGATGCGAATGTGGTGTGCAAAATGTTAGGTTATATTGGTGCCCAATCTGCCGTGAGTAATGCAAGGTTTGGTCAGGGAACCGGGCAGATTTGGATGGACGATGTTCATTGCAATGGAAGTGAAAGTTCCTTAAGGAACTGTCGGTTTAGCGGCTGGGGCACACATAACTGCGGACATAGAGAGGATGCTGGTGTTATCTGCCGAAAAAGTGGTGAGTCTAAGTGAAATTGTTTGTTAACCTAAGAAGGAATACAAAATTGTTTCCAGTATAGCCTTGTAGAGTGGTGTTACTTAACCCGTGAGATAAAATTTAATAGTAAGTATCTAATAATAGTGAAATAGAAACAAAAGACAATGATGGAAGTAGGGTCTAATTGCGACTATGAGTCTGATATCTATTTCACGGGTAAAGTAAAATCGCTCTATTTTTCGTAATATTACTCAAATATATATTACACTAGAACAATGTACGGACATGTTCAGGATATTGTCAAAACTGTAGGAATCATAAATGATCTCTGAGACACATCAATTGTATTTAGCAAAAGACTGAGCTAGAGATTAAAGGCCTGGAACGAAAAGATGTGTACAGAGCAAAAAGGACTCCGTTTACTGTAATTAACAATTGAGTAAAAATCAGTGAAAATTGATTTAAAACGCTATACACCTGCCTGGGAAAAAGAGACCAAAATATCACTGTCAATTTGGTCAAGAAAGTGGATGCGTCATTTGTTGATAAGGTAGAAGCGTTATAAACAAGGTTAGAAGGGGATAGTGCTGATGGAATAATGAATTCATCACAAACAACTGCACTGTGCTGACGAGTATAGTCTCTCCGTTCTTAGAGAGATGAAACACCTTATTTGTTAACTGACTGCTGCACACAGAAATGGTTGTATTCATAGTAAATAGTAAAGGTTAAGCGTCGTTGTTTATCTTCAGCTCCCAGTGTACCTCCACCTAATGTTCGAGCATTTAACCAGAGCTCCACCAGTATCCTGGTTCAGTGGGATCCAATCTCTCCTGCTCACATCCAAGGCGTTTTATTGGGCTATCGTATATTCTACCGTAAAATGAATGGATCGGTGACTTTTACAAATACGACTGGTCCAAACACTCTGCAGACGGTGTTGACAGGTTTGGAGGTGTATACAACGTACGAGATACAAGTAGCTGCGTACAATCGTCAAGGGAATGGACCGAAAAGTCCTCTGATTGTTATCACAACGAATGAAGATGGTAAGTACCACTTGTGAACTTTGAAGCGACCAGCAAAGTTGTAAGATGTCATACATTTAGAAAGGAAATCCAATGGTAAATTTAGCACAAACTCACAATTCGCCCGTTCATGCTAATTACTTGCGGCAAATGTTTTGAGGGGTGTTAAGGGTTTTTAAGTTGTTGGTGTGTGTTAAAGTATTTGTATTGAGTTTTCAACAGAGACAGTGAACGTTATATCAAATCAGTCTAGCAGTTTCTGTAAGACACAGTAACTAGGATAGACTAACAATGACACAACAACGACAATGAAACGATGCCAGGAAAGTGAAACCTGAAACTAGATTCGGATGGTTATACACTTCAGAGGCTTCTAACCTATGAGTGTCAAGTGTAAGTCTAAATAACCGTAATAATGGTATGTTATCTGCATTGCTTTTTACCACTGCACTTCTTGTTTCGAGATTATAAACAACCTTAATGATGTTGAGAAAACTCAATTCTGCCCTTGGAACAGATTGCATTTATTTCGAATACGGAAAGCCAAGATTATCAGGTCTAGAGCGCCAAGGTGTTTGGTTGATGAGTGGTCCTCATTTCCCAGTAAATCGGAACTCGCGACAATATTAAATAACAGCAAATAGCGTTTCAACATAATTTCAATTGCTAAACATGTTAAAATGAACCGAAAACTCAAAAAGAATGGACGTCTCGCACTTCAGTGTCTTAGTGATGTTTCATAGTTCCCCGGATTATGAGAAATATTTCGGATTCTATTGTATGACTAAAGCAAGGAAGCAATGATATGATAGACATTCATTCGTAATGTTTGTAATCTCATCAGTCAGACTTGTCGGTGGCCGTACCTCAAATGAAGGTCGAGTTGAGATCTACCATGCCGGTACCTGGGGCACAATCTGTGATGACCACTGGGACTTAAGGGATGCCATTGTGGTGTGCAAAATGCTAGGTTATACTGGTGCTCAGTCTGCCGTAACTAATGCACGCTTTGGACCGGGAAGCGGGCAGATTTGGATGGACGATGTTCAGTGCAATGGAAGTGAACGTTCATTAAATAACTGTCCCTTTAGAGGCTGGGGCATTCATAACTGCGGGCATAGCGAGGATGCTGGTGTTATCTGCCGAAGAAGTGGTTTGTATAAACGAAGTTGTTACTTCTTATTTAACCTAAGAAGGGGAAAAATGTAAGCAGTAGCCCTGTATTTTTCGTGATATTATTAACATATATTACACTAGAACAATTTGGGATATTACCAAATCTGCAGCTATCGTAAATGATCTCTTGAGTGAAAGCAATTGGACTTCGCAAAACACTGAGCCAGGGGTTAAAGGCCTGGAACGTAAAGAAGTTTACAGAGTACAAAGGATTGCATTTACTGTATGGGTTAGCGGTCCATTGGGTAAAGAGGCTGTGAAAAAAGAGACTGTCAATTTGGTCAAGAAGGTGGATGGGTCATTTGTTTATACATTAGAAGCCTTATAAACAAGGTTAGAAGGGGATAATGTGGATGGAATAATGACCTCATCAGAAACAACTGCACTGTACTGAAGAGTATATATACAGTCGGTCTGTTGTTAGAGAGATTAAGCACGTTATTTGTCAACTGTCTGCTGCAAAAATAATGGTTGTATTTATAGTAAATAGTAAAGGTTGTTTATCTCCAGCTCCCACTGCACCTCCACCTAATGTTCGAGCATCGAACCAGAGCTCCACCAGTATCCTGGTTCAATGGGATCCAATCTCTTCTGCTCACATCCAAGGCGTTTTATTGGGCTATCGGATATTCTACCGTAAAATGAATGGATCGGTGACTTTTACAAAAACGACTGGTCCAAACACTCTGCAGACGGTGTTGGCAGGTTTGGAGATGTACACAACGTATGAGATACAAGTAGCTGCATACAATAGTCAAGGGAATGGACCGAAAAGTCCTCTGATTGTCATCACAACGAATGAAGATGGTAAGTACCTGTTGTGAAATTTGAAGCGACCAGCAAATATGTAAGAGGTCAAACATCTACAAAGGAAATCCAATGGTAAATTTAGCACAAGCACACACTTCTCTTCAATTGTAATTAGCTGCGAGAAATTGTTTTAGGGGTTTTACAGGATTTTAAGGTCTTGTTGTGAGTTAAAATATTTGTATTCAGTTTCCTGCTGAGACAGTTAACAACATGTCAAATCAGTCGAGCAGTTTCTGTAAGACACAATAATAACAGCAATATAGACTAACAATGACACAACAACGACAATGAAACGATGCCAGGAAAGTTAAATCTAAATGTTCATTTGGATGGCGCGTTTCGGCCAATCAGCGATCTCTAACCTATGTGTGCCAAGTCTAAGACTAAGTCCAAATAAGCGTAATAATGGTTTAAATCATCATTTATTTGCTTTGTACCACTGCACTTCCTGTTTCGAGATCAGATGTATCCTTAAATGAAAGTGAGAAAAATTCTGCCCTCGATACAGAGTACATGCATTTCGAATACGGAAACTTGGTAAATTAGGCCAAGATTAACTCTAGAGCGGCAATGTGTTCGGTTGACGAGTGGTCCTCATTTTCCAGTCGTCGGACCTCTCAACAATAATTTCAACAAATAAAATATCAACATCATTTGCTCAAATCTTATAATGAACCGTACGTAGCATGGTTACTCGAAACCAATGGACGTCTCGCACTTCAATGTTCTATCGATGTTTCATAGTTGCCCGGATTATGAGAAATGTTTCCGACTCAGTTGTATGACTAAATCAAGGAAGCAGTATGGTCGCCATTGATTGCTGACGTTAGTAATCTCTCCTGAACCTCATCAGTCAGACTTGTCGGTGGCCGTACCTCAAATGAAGGTCGAGTTGAGATCTACCATGCCGGTACCTGGGGCACAATCTGTGATGACCACTGGGACTTAAGGGATGCCAATGTGGTGTGCAAAATGTTAGGTTATATTGGCGCCCAATCTGCCGTGAGTAATGCAAGGTTTGGTCAGGGAACCGGGCAGATTTGGATGGACGATGTTCATTGCAATGGAAGTGAAAGTTCCTTAAGGAACTGTCGGTTTAGCGGCTGGGGCACACATAACTGCGGACATAGAGAGGATGCTGGTGTTATCTGCCGAAAAAGTGGTGAGTCTAAGTGAAATTGTTTGTTAACCTAAGAAGGAATACAAAATTGTTTCCAGTATAGCCTTGTAGAGTGGTGTTACTTAACCCGTGAGATAAAATTTAATAGTAAGTATCTAATAATAGTGAAATAGAAACAAAAGACAATGATGGAAGTAGGGTCTAATTGCGACTATGAGTCTGATATCTATTTCACGGGTAAAGTAAAATCGCTCTATTTTTCGTAATATTACTCAAATATATATTACACTAGAACAATGTACGGACATGTTCAGGATATTGTCAAAACTGTAGGAATCATAAATGATCTCTGAGACACATCAATTGTATTTGGCAAAAGACTGAGCTAGAGATTAAAGGCCTGGAACGAAAAGATGTGTACAGAGCAAAAAGGACTCCGTTTACTGTAATTAACAATTGAGTAAAAATCAGTGAAAATTGATTTAAAACGCTATACACCTGCCTGGGAAAAAGAGACCAAAATATCACTGTCAATTTGGTCAAGAAAGTGGATGCGTCATTTGTTGATAAGGTAGAAGCGTTATAAACAAGGTTAGAAGGGGATAGTGCTGATGGAATAATGAATTCATCACAAACAACTGCACTGTGCTGACGAGTATAGTCTCTCCGTTCTTAGAGAGATGAAACACCTTATTTGTTAACTGACTGCTGCACACAGAAATGGTTGTATTCATAGTAAATAGTAAAGGTTAAGCGTCGTTGTTTATCTTCAGCTCCCAGTGTACCTCCACCTAATGTTCGAGCATTTAACCAGAGCTCCACCAGTATCCTGGTTCAGTGGGATCCAATCTCTCCTGCTCACATCCAAGGCGTTTTATTGGGCTATCGTATATTCTACCGTAAAATGAATGGATCGGTGACTTTTACAAATACGACTGGTCCAAACACTCTGCAGACGGTGTTGACAGGTTTGGAGGTGTATACAACGTACGAGATACAAGTAGCTGCGTACAATCGTCAAGGGAATGGACCGAAAAGTCCTCTGATTGTTATCACAACGAATGAAGATGGTAAGTACCACTTGTGAACTTTGAAGCGACCAGCAAAGTTGTAAGATGTCATACATTTAGAAAGGAAATCCAATGGTAAATTTAGCACAAACTCACAATTCGCCCGTTCATGCTAATTACTTGCGGCAAATGTTTTGAGGGGTGTTAAGGGTTTTTAAGTTGTTGGTGTGTGTTAAAGTATTTGTATTGAGTTTTCAACAGAGACAGTGAACGTTATATCAAATCAGTCTAGCAGTTTCTGTAAGACACAGTAACTAGGATAGACTAACAATGACACAACAACGACAATGAAACGATGCCAGGAAAGTGAAACCTGAAACTAGATTCGGATGGTTATACACTTCAGAGGCTTCTAACCTATGAGTGTCAAGTGTAAGTCTAAATAACCGTAATAATGGTATGTTATCTGCATTGCTTTTTACCACTGCACTTCTTGTTTCGAGATTATAAACAACCTTAATGATGTTGAGAAAACTCAATTCTGCCCTTGGAACAGATTGCATTTATTTCGAATACGGAAAGCCAAGATTATCAGGTCTAGAGCGCCAAGGTGTTTGGTTGATGAGTGGTCCTCATTTCCCAGTAAATCGGAACTCGCGACAATATTAAATAACAGCAAATAGCGTTTCAACATAATTTCAATTGCTAAACATGTTAAAATGAACCGAAAACTCAAAAAGAATGGACGTCTCGCACTTCAGTGTCTTAGTGATGTTTCATAGTTCCCCGGATTATGAGAAATATTTCGGATTCTATTGTATGACTAAAGCAAGGAAGCAATGATATGATAGACATTCATTCGTAATGTTTGTAATCTCATCAGTCAGACTTGTCGGTGGCCGTACCTCAAATGAAGGTCGAGTTGAGATCTACCATGCCGGTACCTGGGGCACAATCTGTGATGACCACTGGGACTTAAGGGATGCCATTGTGGTGTGCAAAATGCTAGGTTATACTGGTGCTCAGTCTGCCGTAACTAATGCACGCTTTGGACCGGGAAGCGGGCAGATTTGGATGGACGATGTTCAGTGCAATGGAAGTGAACGTTCATTAAATAACTGTCCCTTTAGAGGCTGGGGCATTCATAACTGCGGGCATAGCGAGGATGCTGGTGTTATCTGCCGAAGAAGTGGTTTGTATAAACGAAGTTGTTACTTCTTATTTAACCTAAGAAGGGGAAAAATGTAAGCAGTAGCCCTGTATTTTTCGTGATATTATTAACATATATTACACTAGAACAATTTGGGATATTACCAAATCTGCAGCTATCGTAAATGATCTCTTGAGTGAAAGCAATTGGACTTCGCAAAACACTGAGCCAGGGGTTAAAGGCCTGGAACGTAAAGAAGTTTACAGAGTACAAAGGATTGCATTTACTGTATGGGTTAGCGGTCCATTGGGTAAAGAGGCTGTGAAAAAAGAGACTGTCAATTTGGTCAAGAAGGTGGATGGGTCATTTGTTTATACATTAGAAGCCTTATAAACAAGGTTAGAAGGGGATAATGTGGATGGAATAATGACCTCATCAGAAACAACTGCACTGTACTGAAGAGTATATATACAGTCGGTCTGTTGTTAGAGAGATTAAGCACGTTATTTGTCAACTGTCTGCTGCAAAAATAATGGTTGTATTTATAGTAAATAGTAAAGGTTGTTTATCTCCAGCTCCCACTGCACCTCCACCTAATGTTCGAGCATCGAACCAGAGCTCCACCAGTATCCTGGTTCAATGGGATCCAATCTCTTCTGCTCACATCCAAGGCGTTTTATTGGGCTATCGGATATTCTACCGTAAAATGAATGGATCGGTGACTTTTACAAAAACGACTGGTCCAAACACTCTGCAGACGGTGTTGGCAGGTTTGGAGATGTACACAACGTATGAGATACAAGTAGCTGCATACAATAGTCAAGGGAATGGACCGAAAAGTCCTCTGATTGTCATCACAACGAATGAAGATGGTAAGTACCTGTTGTGAAATTTGAAGCGACCAGCAAATATGTAAGAGGTCAAACATCTACAAAGGAAATCCAATGGTAAATTTAGCACAAGCACACACTTCTCTTCAATTGTAATTAGCTGCGAGAAATTGTTTTAGGGGTTTTACAGGATTTTAAGGTCTTGTTGTGAGTTAAAATATTTGTATTCAGTTTCCTGCTGAGACAGTTAACAACATGTCAAATCAGTCGAGCAGTTTCTGTAAGACACAATAATAACAGCAATATAGACTAACAATGACACAACAACGACAATGAAACGATGCCAGGAAAGTTAAATCTAAATGTTCATTTGGATGGCGCGTTTCGGCCAATCAGCGATCTCTAACCTATGTGTGCCAAGTCTAAGACTAAGTCCAAATAAGCGTAATAATGGTTTAAATCATCATTTATTTGCTTTGTACCACTGCACTTCCTGTTTCGAGATCAGATGTATCCCTAAATGAAAGTGAGAAACATTCTGCCCTCGATACAGAGTACATGCATTTCGAATACGGAAACTTGGTAAATTAGGCCAAGATTAACTCTAGAGCGGCAATGTGTTCGGTTGACGAGTGGTCCTCATTTTCCAGTCGTCGGACCTCTCAACAATAATTTCAACAAATAAAATATCAACATCATTTGCTCAAATCTTATAATGAACCGTACGTAGCATGGTTACTCGAAACCAATGGACGTCTCGCACTTCAATGTTCTATCGATGTTTCATAGTTGCCCGGATTATGAGAAATGTTTCCGACTCAGTTGTATGACTAAATCAAGGAAGCAGTATGGTCGCCATTGATTGCTGACGTTAGTAATCTCTCCTGAACCTCATCAGTCAGACTTGTCGGTGGCCGTACCTCAAATGAAGGTCGAGTTGAGATCTACCATGCCGGTACCTGGGGCACAATCTGTGATGACCACTGGGACTTAAGGGATGCCAATGTGGTGTGCAAAATGTTAGGTTATATTGGCGCCCAATCTGCCGTGAGTAATGCAAGGTTTGGTCAGGGAACCGGGCAGATTTGGATGGACGATGTTCATTGCAATGGAAGTGAAAGTTCCTTAAGGAACTGTCGGTTTAGCGGCTGGGGCACACATAACTGCGGACATAGAGAGGATGCTGGTGTTATCTGCCGAAAAAGTGGTGAGTATAAGTGAAATTGTTTGTTAACCTAAGAAGGAATACAAAATTGTTTCCAGTATAGCCTTGTAGAGTGGTGTTACTTAACCCGTGAGATAAAATTTAATAGTAAGTATCTAATAATAGTGAAATAGAAACAAAAGACAATGATGGAAGTAGGGTCTAATTGCGACTATGAGTCTGATATCTATTTCACGGGTAAAGTAAAATCGCTCTATTTTTCGTAATATTACTCAAATATATATTACACTAGAACAATGTACGGACATGTTCAGGATATTGTCAAAACTGTAGGAATCATAAATGATCTCTGAGACACATCAATTGTATTTGGCAAAAGACTGAGCTAGAGATTAAAGGCCTGGAACGAAAAGATGTGTACAGAGCAAAAAGGACTCCGTTTACTGTAATTAACAATTGAGTAAAAATCAGTGAAAATTGATTTAAAACGCCATACACCTGCCTGGGAAAAAGAGACCAAAATATCACTGTCAATTTGGTCAAGAAAGTGGATGCGTCATTTGTTGATAAGGTAGAAGCCTTATAAACAAGGTTAGAAGGGGATAGTGCTGATGGAATAATGAATTCATCACAAACAACTGCACTGTGCTGACGAGTATAGTCTCTCCGTTCTTAGAGAGATGAAACACCTTATTTGTTAACTGACTGCTGCACACAGAAATGGTTGTATTCATAGTAAATAGTAAAGGTTAAGCGTCGTTGTTTATCTTCAGCTCCCAGTGTACCTCCACCTAATGTTCGAGCATTTAACCAGAGCTCCACCAGTATCCTGGTTCAGTGGGATCCAATCTCTCCTGCTCACATCCAAGGCGTTTTATTGGGCTATCGTATATTCTACCGTAAAATGAATGGATCGGTGACTTTTACAAATACGACTGGTCCAAACACTCTGCAGACGGTGTTGACAGGTTTGGAGGTGTATACAACGTACGAGATACAAGTAGCTGCGTACAATCGTCAAGGGAATGGACCGAAAAGTCCTCTGATTGTTATCACAACGAATGAAGATGGTAAGTACCACTTGTGAACTTTGAAGCGACCAGCAAAGTTGTAAGATGTCATACATTTAGAAAGGAAATCCAATGGTAAATTTAGCACAAACTCACAATTCGCCCGTTCATGCTAATTACTTGCGGCAAATGTTTTGAGGGGTGTTAAGGGTTTTTAAGTTGTTGGTGTGTGTTAAAGTATTTGTATTGAGTTTTCAACAGAGACAGTGAACGTTATATCAAATCAGTCTAGCAGTTTCTGTAAGACACAGTAACTAGGATAGACTAACAATGACACAACAACGACAATGAAACGATGCCAGGAAAGTGAAACCTGAAACTAGATTCGGATGGTTATACACTTCAGAGGCTTCTAACCTATGAGTGTCAAGTGTAAGTCTAAATAACCGTAATAATGGTATGTTATCTGCATTGCTTTTTACCACTGCACTTCTTGTTTCGAGATTATAAACAACCTTAATGATGTTGAGAAAACTCAATTCTGCCCTTGGAACAGATTGCATTTATTTCGAATACGGAAAGCCAAGATTATCAGGTCTAGAGCGCCAAGGTGTTTGGTTGATGAGTGGTCCTCATTTCCCAGTAAATCGGAACTCGCGACAATATTAAATAACAGCAAATAGCGTTTCAACATAATTTCAATTGCTAAACATGTTAAAATGAACGGAAAACTCAAAAAGAATGGACGTCTCGCACTTCAGTGTCTTAGTGATGTTTCATAGTTCCCCGGATTATGAGAAATATTTCGGATTCTATTGTATGACTAAAGCAAGGAAGCAATGATATGATAGACATTCATTCGTAATGTTTGTAATCTCATCAGTCAGACTTGTCGGTGGCCGTACCTCAAATGAAGGTCGAGTTGAGATCTACCATGCCGGTACCTGGGGCACAATCTGTGATGACCACTGGGACTTAAGGGATGCCATTGTGGTGTGCAAAATGCTAGGTTATACTGGTGCTCAGTCTGCCGTAACTAATGCACGCTTTGGACCGGGAAGCGGGCAGATTTGGATGGACGATGTTCAGTGCAATGGAAGTGAACGTTCATTAAATAACTGTCCCTTTAGAGGCTGGGGCATTCATAACTGCGGGCATAGCGAGGATGCTGGTGTTATCTGCCGAAGAAGTGGTTTGTATAAACGAAGTTGTTACTTCTTATTTAACCTAAGAAGGGGGAAAATGTAAGCAGTAGCCCTGTATTTTTCGTGATATTATTAACATATATTACACTAGAACAATTTGGGATATAACCAAATCTGCAGCTATCGTAAATGATCTCTTGAGTGAAAGCAATTGGACTTCGCAAAACACTGAGCCAGGGATTAAAGGCCTGGAACGTAAAGAAGTTTACAGAGTACAAAGGATTGCATTTACTGTATGGGTTAGCGGTCCATTGGGTAAAGAGGCTGTGAAAAAAGAGACTGTCAATTTGGTCAAGAAGGTGGATGGGTCATTTGTTTATACATTAGAAGCCTTATAAACAAGGTTAGAAGGGGATAATGTGGATGGAATAATGACCTCATCAGAAACAACTGCACTGTACTGAAGAGTATATATACAGTCGGTCTGTTGTTAGAGAGATTAAGCACCTTATTTGTCAACTGTCTGCTGCAAAAATAATGGTTGTATTTATAGTAAATAGTAAAGGTTGTTTATCTCCAGCTCCCACTGCACCTCCACCTAATGTTCGAGCATCGAACCAGAGCTCCACCAGTATCCTGGTTCAATGGGATCCAATCTCTTCTGCTCACATCCAAGGCGTTTTATTGGGCTATCGGATATTCTACCGTAAAATGAATGGATCGGTGACTTTTACAAAAACGACTGGTCCAAACACTCTGCAGACGGTGTTGGCAGGTTTGGAGATGTACACAACGTATGAGATACAAGTAGCTGCATACAATAGTCAAGGGAATGGACCGAAAAGTCCTCTGATTGTCATCACAACGAATGAAGATGGTAAGTACCTGTTGTGAAATTTGAAGCGACCAGCAAATATGTAAGAGGTCAAACATCTACAAAGGAAATCCAATGGTAAATTTAGCACAAGCACACACTTCTCTTCAATTGTAATTAGCTGCGAGAAATTGTTTTAGGGGTTTTACAGGATTTTAAGGTCTTGTTGTGAGTTAAAATATTTGTATTCAGTTTCCTGCTGAGACAGTTAACAACATGTCAAATCAGTCGAGCAGTTTCTGTAAGACACAATAATAACAGCAATATAGACTAACAATTACACAACAACAAGTCTAAGACTAAGTCCAAATAAGCGTAATAATGGTTTAAATCATCATTTATTTGCTTTGTACCACTGCACTTCCTGTTTCGAGATCAGATGTATCCTTAAATGAAAGTGAGAAACATTCTGCCCTCGATACAGAGTACATGCATTTCGAATACGGAAACTTGGTAAATTAGGCCAAGATTAACTCTAGAGCGGCAATGTGTTCGGTTGACGAGTGGTCCTAATTTTCCAGTCGTCGGACCTCTCAACAATAATTTCAACAAATAAAATATCAACATCATTTGCTCAAATCTTATAATGAACCGTACGTAGCATGGTTACTCGAAACCAATGGACGTCTCGCACTTCAATGTTCTATCGATGTTTCATAGTTGCCCGGATTATGAGAAATGTTTCCGACTCAGTTGTATGACTAAATCAAGGAAGCAGTATGGTCGCCATTGATTGCTGACGTTAGTAATCTCTCCTGAACCTCATCAGTCAGACTTGTCGGTGGCCGTACCTCAAATGAAGGTCGAGTTGAGATCTACCATGCCGGTACCTGGGGCACAATCTGTGATGACCACTGGGACTTAAGGGATGCCAATGTGGTGTGCAAAATGTTAGGTTATATTGGCGCCCAATCTGCCGTGAGTAATGCAAGGTTTGGTCAGGGAACCGGGCAGATTTGGATGGACGATGTTCATTGCAATGGAAGTGAAAGTTCCTTAAGGAACTGTCGGTTTAGCGGCTGGGGCACACATAACTGCGGACATAGAGAGGATGCTGGTGTTATCTGCCGAAAAAGTGGTGAGTATAAGTGAAATTGTTTGTTAACCTAAGAAGGAATACAAAATTGTTTCCAATATAGCCTTGTAGAGTGGTGTTACTTAACCCGTGAGATAAAATTTAATAGTAAGTATCTAATAATAGTGAAATAGAAACAAAAGACAATGATGGAAGTAGGGTCTAATTGCGACTATGAGTCTGATATCTATTTCACGGGTAAAGTAAAATCGCTCTATTTTTCGTAATATTACTCAAATATATATTACACTAGAACAATGTACGGACATGTTCAGGGTATTGTCAAAACTGTAGGAATCATAAATAATCTCTGAGACACAGCAATTGTATTTGGCAAAACACTGAGCTAGAGATTAAAGGCCTGGAACGAAAAGATGTGTACAGAGCAAAAAGGACTCCGTTTACTGTAACAATTGAGTAAAAATCAGTGAAAATTGATTTAAAACGCTATACACCTGCCTGGGAAAAAGAGACCAAAATATCACTGTCAATTTGGTCAAGAAAGTGGATGCGTCATTTGTTGATAAGGTAGAAGCCTTATAAACAAGGTTAGAAGGGGATAGTGCTGATGGAATAATGAATTCATCACAAACAACTGCACTGTGCTGACGAGTATAGTCTCTCCGTTCTTAGAGAGATGAAACACCTTATTTGTTAACTGACTGCTGCACACAGAAATGGTTGTATTCATAGTAAATAGTAAAGGTTAAGCGTCGTTGTTTATCTTCAGCTCCCACTGCACCTCCACCTAATGTTCGAGCATTTAACCAGAGCTCCACCAGTATCCTGGTTCAGTGGGATCCAATCTCTCCTGCTCACATCCAAGGCGTTTTATTGGGCTATCGTATATTCTACCGTAAAATGAATGGATCGGTGACTTTTACAAATACGACTGGTCCAAACACTCTGCAGACGGTGTTGACAGGTTTGGAGGTGTATACAACGTACGAGATACAAGTAGCTGCGTACAATCGTCAAGGGAATGGACCGAAAAGTCCTCTGATTGTTATCACAACGAATGAAGATGGTAAGTACCACTTGTGAACTTTGAAGCGACCAGCAAAGTTGTAAGATGTCATACATTTAGAAAGGAAATCCAATGGTAAATTTAGCACAAACTCACAATTCGCCCGTTCATGCTAATTACTTGCGGCAAATGTTTTGAGGGGTGTTAAGGGTTTTTAAGTTGTTGGTGTGTGTTAAAGTATTTGTATTGAGTTTTCAACAGAGACAGTGAACGTTATATCAAATCAGTCTAGCAGTTTCTGTAAGACACAGTAACTAGGATAGACTAACAATGACACAACAACGACAATGAAACGATGCCAGGAAAGTGAAACCTGAAACTAGATTCGGATGGTTATACACTTCAGAGGCTTCTAACCTATGAGTGTCAAGTGTAAGTCTAAATAACCGTAATAATGGTATGTTATCTGCATTGCTTTTTACCACTGCACTTCTTGTTTCGAGATTATAAACAACCTTAATGATGTTGAGAAAACTCAATTCTGCCCTTGGAAAAGATTGCATTTATTTCGAATACGGAAAGCCAAGATTATCAGGTCTAGAGCGCCAAGGTGTTTGGTTGATGAGTGGTCCTCATTTCCCAGTTGATCGGAACTCGCGACAATATTAAATAACAGCAAATAGCGTTTCAACATAATTTGCTAAACATGTTAAAATGAACCGAAAACTCGAAAAGAATGGACGTCTCGCACTTCAGTGTCTTAGTGATGTTTCATAGTTCCCCGGATTATGAGAAATATTTCGGATTCTATTGTATGACTAAAGCAAGGAAGCAATGATATGATAGACATTCATTCGTAATGTTTGTAATCTCTCCTGAACCTCATCAGTCAGACTTGTCGGTGGCCGTACCTCAAATGAAGGTCGAGTTGAGATCTACCATGCCGGTACCTGGGGCACAATCTGTGATGACCACTGGGACTTAAGGGATGCCATTGTGGTGTGCAAAATGCTAGGTTATACTGGTGCTCAGTCTGCCGTAACTAATGCACGCTTTGGACCGGGAAGCGGGCAGATTTGGATGGACGATGTTCAGTGCAATGGAAGTGAACGTTCATTAAATAACTGTCCCTTTAGAGGCTGGGGCATTCATAACTGCGGGCATAGCGAGGATGCTGGTGTTATCTGCCGAAGAAGTGGTTTGTATAAACGAAGTTGTTACTTCTTATTTAACCTAAGAAGGGGAAAAATGTAAGCAGTAGCCCTGTATTTTTCGTGATATTATTAACATATATTACACTAGAACAATTTGGGATATTACCAAATCTGCAGCTATCGTAAATGATCTCTTGAGTGAAAGCAATTGGACTTCGCAAAACACTGAGCCAGGGGTTAAAGGCCTGGAACGTAAAGAAGTTTACAGAGTACAAAGGATTGCATTTACTGTATGGGTTAGCGGTCCATTGGGTAAAGAGGCTGTGAAAAAAGAGACTGTCAATTTGGTCAAGAAGGTGGATGGGTCATTTGTTTATACATTAGAAGCCTTATAAACAAGGTTAGAAGGGGATAATGTGGATGGAATAATGACCTCATCAGAAACAACTGCACTGTACTGAAGAGTATATATACAGTCGGTCTGTTGTTAGAGAGATTAAGCACCTTATTTGTCAACTGTCTGCTGCAAAAATAATGGTTGTATTTATAGTAAATAGTAAAGGTTGTTTATCTCCAGCTCCCACTGCACCTCCACCTAATGTTCGAGCATCGAACCAGAGCTCCACCAGTATCCTGGTTCAATGGGATCCAATCTCTTCTGCTCACATCCAAGGCGTTTTATTGGGCTATCGGATATTCTACCGTAAAATGAATGGATCGGTGACTTTTACAAAAACGCCGACTGGTCCAAACACTCTGCAGACGGTGTTGGCAGGTTTGGAGATGTACACAACGTATGAGATACAAGTAGCTGCATACAATAGTCAAGGGAATGGACCGAAAAGTCCTCTGATTGTCATCACAACGAATGAAGATGGTAAGTACCTGTTGTGAAATTTGAAGCGACCAGCAAATATGTAAGAGGTCAAACATCTACAAAGGAAATCCAATGGTAAATTTAGCACAAGCACACACTTCTCTTCAATTGTAATTAGCTGCGAGAAATTGTTTTAGGGGTTTTACAGGATTTTAAGGTCTTGTTGTGAGTTAAAATATTTGTATTCAGTTTCCTGCTGAGACAGTTAACAACATGTCAAATCAGTCGAGCAGTTTCTGTAAGACACAATAATAACAGCAATATAGACTAACAATGACACAACAACGACAATGAAACGATGCCAGGAAAGTTAAATCTAAATGTTCATTTGGATGGCGCGTTTCGGCCAATCAGCGATCTCTAACCTATGTGTGCCAAGTCTAAGACTAAGTCCAAATAAGCGTAATAATGGTTTAAATCATCATTGATTTGCTTTGTACCACTGCACTTCCTGTTTCGAGATCAGATGTATCCCTAAATGAAAGTGAGAAACATTCTGCCCTCGATACAGAGTACATGCATTTCGAATACGGAAACTTGGTAAATTAGGCCAAGATTAACTCTAGAGCGGCAATGTGTTCGGTTGACGAGTGGTCCTCATTTTCCAGTCGTCGGACCTCTCAACAATAATTTCAACAAATAAAATATCAACATCATTTGCTCAAATCTTATAATGAACCGTACGTAGCATGGTTACTCGAAACCAATGGACGTCTCGCACTTCAATGTTCTATCGATGTTTCATAGTTGCCCGGATTATGAGAAATGTTTCCGACTCAGTTGTATGACTAAATCAAGGAAGCAGTATGGTCGCCATTGATTGCTGACGTTAGTAATCTCTCCTGAACCTCATCAGTCAGACTTGTCGGTGGCCGTACCTCAAATGAAGGTCGAGTTGAGATCTACCATGCCGGTACCTGGGGCACAATCTGTGATGACCACTGGGACTTAAGGGATGCCAATGTGGTGTGCAAAATGTTAGGTTATATTGGCGCCCAATCTGCCGTGAGTAATGCAAGGTTTGGTCAGGGAACCGGGCAGATTTGGATGGACGATGTTCATTGCAATGGAAGTGAAAGTTCCTTAAGGAACTGTCGGTTTAGCGGCTGGGGCACACATAACTGCGGACATAGAGAGGATGCTGGTGTTATCTGCCGAAAAAGTGGTGAGTATAAGTGAAATTGTTTGTTAACCTAAGAAGGAATACAAAATTGTTTCCAGTATAGCCTTGTAGAGTGGTGTTACTTAACCCGTGAGATAAAATTTAATAGTAAGTATCTAATAATAGTGAAATAGAAACAAAAGACAATGATGGAAGTAGGGTCTAATTGCGACTATGAGTCTGATATCTATTTCACGGGTAAAGTAAAATCGCTCTATTTTTCGTAATATTACTCAAATATATATTACACTAGAACAATGTACGGACATGTTCAGGATATTGTCAAAACTGTAGGAATCATAAATGATCTCTGAGACACATCAATTGTATTTGGCAAAAGACTGAGCTAGAGATTAAAGGCCTGGAACGAAAAGATGTGTACAGAGCAAAAAGGACTCCGTTTACTGTAATTAACAATTGAGTAAAAATCAGTGAAAATTGATTTAAAACGCCATACACCTGCCTGGGAAAAAGAGACCAAAATATCACTGTCAATTTGGTCAAGAAAGTGGATGCGTCATTTGTTGATAAGGTAGAAGCCTTATAAACAAGGTTAGAAGGGGATAGTGCTGATGGAATAATGAATTCATCACAAACAACTGCACTGTGCTGACGAGTATAGTCTCTCCGTTCTTAGAGAGATGAAACACCTTATTTGTTAACTGACTGCTGCACACAGAAATGGTTGTATTCATAGTAAATAGTAAAGGTTAAGCGTCGTTGTTTATCTTCAGCTCCCAGTGTACCTCCACCTAATGTTCGAGCATTTAACCAGAGCTCCACCAGTATCCTGGTTCAGTGGGATCCAATCTCTCCTGCTCACATCCAAGGCGTTTTATTGGGCTATCGTATATTCTACCGTAAAATGAATGGATCGGTGACTTTTACAAATACGACTGGTCCAAACACTCTGCAGACGGTGTTGACAGGTTTGGAGGTGTATACAACGTACGAGATACAAGTAGCTGCGTACAATCGTCAAGGGAATGGACCGAAAAGTCCTCTGATTGTTATCACAACGAATGAAGATGGTAAGTACCACTTGTGAACTTTGAAGCGACCAGCAAAGTTGTAAGATGTCATACATTTAGAAAGGAAATCCAATGGTAAATTTAGCACAAACTCACAATTCGCCCGTTCATGCTAATTACTTGCGGCAAATGTTTTGAGGGGTGTTAAGGGTTTTTAAGTTGTTGGTGTGTGTTAAAGTATTTGTATTGAGTTTTCAACAGAGACAGTGAACGTTATATCAAATCAGTCTAGCAGTTTCTGTAAGACACAGTAACTAGGATAGACTAACAATGACACAACAACGACAATGAAACGATGCCAGGAAAGTGAAACCTGAAACTAGATTCGGATGGTTATACACTTCAGAGGCTTCTAACCTATGAGTGTCAAGTGTAAGTCTAAATAACCGTAATAATGGTATGTTATCTGCATTGCTTTTTACCACTGCACTTCTTGTTTCGAGATTATAAACAACCTTAATGATGTTGAGAAAACTCAATTCTGCCCTTGGAACAGATTGCATTTATTTCGAATACGGAAAGCCAAGATTATCAGGTCTAGAGCGCCAAGGTGTTTGGTTGATGAGTGGTCCTCATTTCCCAGTAAATCGGAACTCGCGACAATATTAAATAACAGCAAATAGCGTTTCAACATAATTTCAATTGCTAAACATGTTAAAATGAACCGAAAACTCAAAAAGAATGGACGTCTCGCACTTCAGTGTCTTAGTGATGTTTCATAGTTCCCCGGATTATGAGAAATATTTCGGATTCTATTGTATGACTAAAGCAAGGAAGCAATGATATGATAGACATTCATTCGTAATGTTTGTAATCTCATCAGTCAGACTTGTCGGTGGCCGTACCTCAAATGAAGGTCGAGTTGAGATCTACCATGCCGGTACCTGGGGCACAATCTGTGATGACCACTGGGACTTAAGGGATGCCATTGTGGTGTGCAAAATGCTAGGTTATACTGGTGCTCAGTCTGCCGTAACTAATGCACGCTTTGGACCGGGAAGCGGGCAGATTTGGATGGACGATGTTCAGTGCAATGGAAGTGAACGTTCATTAAATAACTGTCCCTTTAGAGGCTGGGGCATTCATAACTGCGGGCATAGCGAGGATGCTGGTGTTATCTGCCGAAGAAGTGGTTTGTATAAACGAAGTTGTTACTTCTTATTTAACCTAAGAAGGGGAAAAATGTAAGCAGTAGCCCTGTATTTTTCGTGATATTATTAACATATATTACACTAGAACAATTTGGGATATTACCAAATCTGCAGCTATCGTAAATGATCTCTTGAGTGAAAGCAATTGGACTTCGCAAAACACTGAGCCAGGGGTTAAAGGCCTGGAACGTAAAGAAGTTTACAGAGTACAAAGGATTGCATTTACTGTATGGGTTAGCGGTCCATTGGGTAAAGAGGCTGTGAAAAAAGAGACTGTCAATTTGGTCAAGAAGGTGGATGGGTCATTTGTTTATACATTAGAAGCCTTATAAACAAGGTTAGAAGGGGATAATGTGGATGGAATAATGACCTCATCAGAAACAACTGCACTGTACTGAAGAGTATATATACAGTCGGTCTGTTGTTAGAGAGATTAAGCACGTTATTTGTCAACTGTCTGCTGCAAAAATAATGGTTGTATTTATAGTAAATAGTAAAGGTTGTTTATCTCCAGCTCCCACTGCACCTCCACCTAATGTTCGAGCATCGAACCAGAGCTCCACCAGTATCCTGGTTCAATGGGATCCAATCTCTTCTGCTCACATCCAAGGCGTTTTATTGGGCTATCGGATATTCTACCGTAAAATGAATGGATCGGTGACTTTTACAAAAACGACTGGTCCAAACACTCTGCAGACGGTGTTGGCAGGTTTGGAGATGTACACAACGTATGAGATACAAGTAGCTGCATACAATAGTCAAGGGAATGGACCGAAAAGTCCTCTGATTGTCATCACAACGAATGAAGATGGTAAGTACCTGTTGTGAAATTTGAAGCGACCAGCAAATATGTAAGAGGTCAAACATCTACAAAGGAAATCCAATGGTAAATTTAGCACAAGCACACACTTCTCTTCAATTGTAATTAGCTGCGAGAAATTGTTTTAGGGGTTTTACAGGATTTTAAGGTCTTGTTGTGAGTTAAAATATTTGTATTCAGTTTCCTGCTGAGACAGTTAACAACATGTCAAATCAGTCGAGCAGTTTCTGTAAGACACAATAATAACAGCAATATAGACTAACAATGACACAACAACGACAATGAAACGATGCCAGGAAAGTTAAATCTAAATGTTCATTTGGATGGCGCGTTTCGGCCAATCAGCGATCTCTAACCTATGTGTGCCAAGTCTAAGACTAAGTCCAAATAAGCGTAATAATGGTTTAAATCATCATTGATTTGCTTTGTACCACTGCACTTCCTGTTTCGAGATCAGATGTATCCCTAAATGAAAGTGAGAAACATTCTGCCCTCGATACAGAGTACATGCATTTCGAATACGGAAACTTGGTAAATTAGGCCAAGATTAACTCTAGAGCGGCAATGTGTTCGGTTGACGAGTGGTCCTCATTTTCCAGTCGTCGGACCTCTCAACAATAATTTCAACAAATAAAATATCAACATCATTTGCTCAAATCTTATAATGAACCGTACGTAGCATGGTTACTCGAAACCAATGGACGTCTCGCACTTCAATGTTCTATCGATGTTTCATAGTTGCCCGGATTATGAGAAATGTTTCCGACTCAGTTGTATGACTAAATCAAGGAAGCAGTATGGTCGCCATTGATTGCTGACGTTAGTAATCTCTCCTGAACCTCATCAGTCAGACTTGTCGGTGGCCGTACCTCAAATGAAGGTCGAGTTGAGATCTACCATGCCGGTACCTGGGGCACAATCTGTGATGACCACTGGGACTTAAGGGATGCCAATGTGGTGTGCAAAATGTTAGGTTATATTGGCGCCCAATCTGCCGTGAGTAATGCAAGGTTTGGTCAGGGAACCGGGCAGATTTGGATGGACGATGTTCATTGCAATGGAAGTGAAAGTTCCTTAAGGAACTGTCGGTTTAGCGGCTGGGGCACACATAACTGCGGACATAGAGAGGATGCTGGTGTTATCTGCCGAAAAAGTGGTGAGTATAAGTGAAATTGTTTGTTAACCTAAGAAGGAATACAAAATTGTTTCCAGTATAGCCTTGTAGAGTGGTGTTACTTAACCCGTGAGATAAAATTTAATAGTAAGTATCTAATAATAGTGAAATAGAAACAAAAGACAATGATGGAAGTAGGGTCTAATTGCGACTATGAGTCTGATATCTATTTCACGGGTAAAGTAAAATCGCTCTATTTTTCGTAATATTACTCAAATATATATTACACTAGAACAATGTACGGACATGTTCAGGATATTGTCAAAACTGTAGGAATCATAAATGATCTCTGAGACACATCAATTGTATTTGGCAAAAGACTGAGCTAGAGATTAAAGGCCTGGAACGAAAAGATGTGTACAGAGCAAAAAGGACTCCGTTTACTGTAATTAACAATTGAGTAAAAATCAGTGAAAATTGATTTAAAACGCCATACACCTGCCTGGGAAAAAGAGACCAAAATATCACTGTCAATTTGGTCAAGAAAGTGGATGCGTCATTTGTTGATAAGGTAGAAGCCTTATAAACAAGGTTAGAAGGGGATAGTGCTGATGGAATAATGAATTCATCACAAACAACTGCACTGTGCTGACGAGTATAGTCTCTCCGTTCTTAGAGAGATGAAACACCTTATTTGTTAACTGACTGCTGCACACAGAAATGGTTGTATTCATAGTAAATAGTAAAGGTTAAGCGTCGTTGTTTATCTTCAGCTCCCAGTGTACCTCCACCTAATGTTCGAGCATTTAACCAGAGCTCCACCAGTATCCTGGTTCAGTGGGATCCAATCTCTCCTGCTCACATCCAAGGCGTTTTATTGGGCTATCGTATATTCTACCGTAAAATGAATGGATCGGTGACTTTTACAAATACGACTGGTCCAAACACTCTGCAGACGGTGTTGACAGGTTTGGAGGTGTATACAACGTACGAGATACAAGTAGCTGCGTACAATCGTCAAGGGAATGGACCGAAAAGTCCTCTGATTGTTATCACAACGAATGAAGATGGTAAGTACCACTTGTGAACTTTGAAGCGACCAGCAAAGTTGTAAGATGTCATACATTTAGAAAGGAAATCCAATGGTAAATTTAGCACAAACTCACAATTCGCCCGTTCATGCTAATTACTTGCGGCAAATGTTTTGAGGGGTGTTAAGGGTTTTTAAGTTGTTGGTGTGTGTTAAAGTATTTGTATTGAGTTTTCAACAGAGACAGTGAACGTTATATCAAATCAGTCTAGCAGTTTCTGTAAGACACAGTAACTAGGATAGACTAACAATGACACAACAACGACAATGAAACGATGCCAGGAAAGTGAAACCTGAAACTAGATTCGGATGGTTATACACTTCAGAGGCTTCTAACCTATGAGTGTCAAGTGTAAGTCTAAATAACCGTAATAATGGTATGTTATCTGCATTGCTTTTTACCACTGCACTTCTTGTTTCGAGATTATAAACAACCTTAATGATGTTGAGAAAACTCAATTCTGCCCTTGGAACAGATTGCATTTATTTCGAATACGGAAAGCCAAGATTATCAGGTCTAGAGCGCCAAGGTGTTTGGTTGATGAGTGGTCCTCATTTCCCCGTAAATCGGAACTCGCGACAATATTAAATAACAGCAAATAGCGTTTCAACATAATTTCAATTGCTAAACATGTTAAAATGAACCGAAAACTCAAAAAGAATGGACGTCTCGCACTTCAGTGTCTTAGTGATGTTTCATAGTTCCCCGGATTATGAGAAATATTTCGGATTCTATTGTATGACTAAAGCAAGGAAGCAATGATATGATAGACATTCATTCGTAATGTTTGTAATCTCATCAGTCAGACTTGTCGGTGGCCGTACCTCAAATGAAGGTCGAGTTGAGATCTACCATGCCGGTACCTGGGGCACAATCTGTGATGACCACTGGGACTTAAGGGATGCCATTGTGGTGTGCAAAATGCTAGGTTATACTGGTGCTCAGTCTGCCGTAACTAATGCACGCTTTGGACCGGGAAGCGGGCAGATTTGGATGGACGATGTTCAGTGCAATGGAAGTGAACGTTCATTAAATAACTGTCCCTTTAGAGGCTGGGGCATTCATAACTGCGGGCATAGCGAGGATGCTGGTGTTATCTGCCGAAGAAGTGGTTTGTATAAACGAAGTTGTTACTTCTTATTTAACCTAAGAAGGGGAAAAATGTAAGCAGTAGCCCTGTATTTTTCGTGATATTATTAACATATATTACACTAGAACAATTTGGGATATTACCAAATCTGCAGCTATCGTAAATGATCTCTTGAGTGAAAGCAATTGGACTTCGCAAAACACTGAGCCAGGGGTTAAAGGCCTGGAACGTAAAGAAGTTTACAGAGTACAAAGGATTGCATTTACTGTATGGGTTAGCGGTCCATTGGGTAAAGAGGCTGTGAAAAAAGAGACTGTCAATTTGGTCAAGAAGGTGGATGGGTCATTTGTTTATACATTAGAAGCCTTATAAACAAGGTTAGAAGGGGATAATGTGGATGGAATAATGACCTCATCAGAAACAACTGCACTGTACTGAAGAGTATATATACAGTCGGTCTGTTGTTAGAGAGATTAAGCACGTTATTTGTCAACTGTCTGCTGCAAAAATAATGGTTGTATTTATAGTAAATAGTAAAGGTTGTTTATCTCCAGCTCCCACTGCACCTCCACCTAATGTTCGAGCATCGAACCAGAGCTCCACCAGTATCCTGGTTCAATGGGATCCAATCTCTTCTGCTCACATCCAAGGCGTTTTATTGGGCTATCGGATATTCTACCGTAAAATGAATGGATCGGTGACTTTTACAAAAACGACTGGTCCAAACACTCTGCAGACGGTGTTGGCAGGTTTGGAGATGTACACAACGTATGAGATACAAGTAGCTGCATACAATAGTCAAGGGAATGGACCGAAAAGTCCTCTGATTGTCATCACAACGAATGAAGATGGTAAGTACCTGTTGTGAAATTTGAAGCGACCAGCAAATATGTAAGAGGTCAAACATCTACAAAGGAAATCCAATGGTAAATTTAGCACAAGCACACACTTCTCTTCAATTGTAATTAGCTGCGAGAAATTGTTTTAGGGGTTTTACAGGATTTTAAGGTCTTGTTGTGAGTTAAAATATTTGTATTCAGTTTCCTGCTGAGACAGTTAACAACATGTCAAATCAGTCGAGCAGTTTCTGTAAGACACAATAATAACAGCAATATAGACTAACAATGACACAACAACGACAATGAAACGATGCCAGGAAAGTTAAATCTAAATGTTCATTTGGATGGCGCGTTTCGGCCAATCAGCGATCTCTAACCTATGTGTGCCAAGTCTAAGACTAAGTCCAAATAAGCGTAATAATGGTTTAAATCATCATTGATTTGCTTTGTACCACTGCACTTCCTGTTTCGAGATCAGATGTATCCCTAAATGAAAGTGAGAAACATTCTGCCCTCGATACAGAGTACATGCATTTCGAATACGGAAACTTGGTAAATTAGGCCAAGATTAACTCTAGAGCGGCAATGTGTTCGGTTGACGAGTGGTCCTCATTTTCCAGTCGTCGGACCTCTCAACAATAATTTCAACAAATAAAATATCAACATCATTTGCTCAAATCTTATAATGAACCGTACGTAGCATGGTTACTCGAAACCAATGGACGTCTCGCACTTCAATGTTCTATCGATGTTTCATAGTTGCCCGGATTATGAGAAATGTTTCCGACTCAGTTGTATGACTAAATCAAGGAAGCAGTATGGTCGCCATTGATTGCTGACGTTAGTAATCTCTCCTGAACCTCATCAGTCAGACTTGTCGGTGGCCGTACCTCAAATGAAGGTCGAGTTGAGATCTACCATGCCGGTACCTGGGGCACAATCTGTGATGACCACTGGGACTTAAGGGATGCCAATGTGGTGTGCAAAATGTTAGGTTATATTGGCGCCCAATCTGCCGTGAGTAATGCAAGGTTTGGTCAGGGAACCGGGCAGATTTGGATGGACGATGTTCATTGCAATGGAAGTGAAAGTTCCTTAAGGAACTGTCGGTTTAGCGGCTGGGGCACACATAACTGCGGACATAGAGAGGATGCTGGTGTTATCTGCCGAAAAAGTGGTGAGTATAAGTGAAATTGTTTGTTAACCTAAGAAGGAATACAAAATTGTTTCCAGTATAGCCTTGTAGAGTGGTGTTACTTAACCCGTGAGATAAAATTTAATAGTAAGTATCTAATAATAGTGAAATAGAAACAAAAGACAATGATGGAAGTAGGGTCTAATTGCGACTATGAGTCTGATATCTATTTCACGGGTAAAGTAAAATCGCTCTATTTTTCGTAATATTACTCAAATATATATTACACTAGAACAATGTACGGACATGTTCAGGATATTGTCAAAACTGTAGGAATCATAAATGATCTCTGAGACACATCAATTGTATTTGGCAAAAGACTGAGCTAGAGATTAAAGGCCTGGAACGAAAAGATGTGTACAGAGCAAAAAGGACTCCGTTTACTGTAATTAACAATTGAGTAAAAATCAGTGAAAATTGATTTAAAACGCCATACACCTGCCTGGGAAAAAGAGACCAAAATATCACTGTCAATTTGGTCAAGAAAGTGGATGCGTCATTTGTTGATAAGGTAGAAGCCTTATAAACAAGGTTAGAAGGGGATAGTGCTGATGGAATAATGAATTCATCACAAACAACTGCACTGTGCTGACGAGTATAGTCTCTCCGTTCTTAGAGAGATGAAACACCTTATTTGTTAACTGACTGCTGCACACAGAAATGGTTGTATTCATAGTAAATAGTAAAGGTTAAGCGTCGTTGTTTATCTTCAGCTCCCAGTGTACCTCCACCTAATGTTCGAGCATTTAACCAGAGCTCCACCAGTATCCTGGTTCAGTGGGATCCAATCTCTCCTGCTCACATCCAAGGCGTTTTATTGGGCTATCGTATATTCTACCGTAAAATGAATGGATCGGTGACTTTTACAAATACGACTGGTCCAAACACTCTGCAGACGGTGTTGACAGGTTTGGAGGTGTATACAACGTACGAGATACAAGTAGCTGCGTACAATCGTCAAGGGAATGGACCGAAAAGTCCTCTGATTGTTATCACAACGAATGAAGATGGTAAGTACCACTTGTGAACTTTGAAGCGACCAGCAAAGTTGTAAGATGTCATACATTTAGAAAGGAAATCCAATGGTAAATTTAGCACAAACTCACAATTCGCCCGTTCATGCTAATTACTTGCGGCAAATGTTTTGAGGGGTGTTAAGGGTTTTTAAGTTGTTGGTGTGTGTTAAAGTATTTGTATTGAGTTTTCAACAGAGACAGTGAACGTTATATCAAATCAGTCTAGCAGTTTCTGTAAGACACAGTAACTAGGATAGACTAACAATGACACAACAACGACAATGAAACGATGCCAGGAAAGTGAAACCTGAAACTAGATTCGGATGGTTATACACTTCAGAGGCTTCTAACCTATGAGTGTCAAGTGTAAGTCTAAATAACCGTAATAATGGTATGTTATCTGCATTGCTTTTTACCACTGCACTTCTTGTTTCGAGATTATCAACAACCTTAATGATGTTGAGAAAACTCAATTCTGCCCTTGGAACAGATTGCATTTATTTCGAATACGGAAAGCCAAGATTATCAGGTCTAGAGCGCCAAGGTGTTTGGTTGATGAGTGGTCCTCATTTCCCAGTAAATCGGAACTCGCGACAATATTAAATAACAGCAAATAGCGTTTCAACATAATTTCAATTGCTAAACATGTTAAAATGAACCGAAAACTCAAAAAGAATGGACGTCTCGCACTTCAGTGTCTTAGTGATGTTTCATAGTTCCCGGATTATGAGAAATATTTCGGATTCTATTGTATGACTAAAGCAAGGAAGCAATGATATGATAGACATTCATTCGTAATGTTTGTAATCTCATCAGTCAGACTTGTCGGTGGCCGTACCTCAAATGAAGGTCGAGTTGAGATCTACCATGCCGGTACCTGGGGCACAATCTGTGATGACCACTGGGACTTAAGGGATGCCATTGTGGTGTGCAAAATGCTAGGTTATACTGGTGCTCAGTCTGCCGTAACTAATGCACGCTTTGGACCGGGAAGCGGGCAGATTTGGATGGACGATGTTCAGTGCAATGGAAGTGAACGTTCATTAAATAACTGTCCCTTTAGAGGCTGGGGCATTCATAACTGCGGGCATAGCGAGGATGCTGGTGTTATCTGCCGAAGAAGTGGTTTGTATAAACGAAGTTGTTACTTCTTATTTAACCTAAGAAGGGGAAAAATGTAAGCAGTAGCCCTGTATTTTTCGTGATATTATTAACATATATTACACTAGAACAATTTGGGATATTACCAAATCTGCAGCTATCGTAAATGATCTCTTGAGTGAAAGCAATTGGACTTCGCAAAACACTGAGCCAGGGGTTAAAGGCCTGGAACGTAAAGAAGTTTACAGAGTACAAAGGATTGCATTTACTGTATGGGTTAGCGGTCCATTGGGTAAAGAGGCTGTGAAAAAAGAGACTGTCAATTTGGTCAAGAAGGTGGATGGGTCATTTGTTTATACATTAGAAGCCTTATAAACAAGGTTAGAAGGGGATAATGTGGATGGAATAATGACCTCATCAGAAACAACTGCACTGTACTGAAGAGTATATATACAGTCGGTCTGTTGTTAGAGAGATTAAGCACGTTATTTGTCAACTGTCTGCTGCAAAAATAATGGTTGTATTTATAGTAAATAGTAAAGGTTGTTTATCTTCAGCTCCCAGTGTACCTCCACCTAATGTTCGAGCATTTAACCAGAGCTCCACCAGTATCCTGGTTCAGTGGGATCCAATCTCTCCTGCTCACATCCAAGGCGTTTTATTGGGCTATCGTATATTCTACCGTAAAATGAATGGATCGGTGACTTTTACAAATACGACTGGTCCAAACACTCTGCAGACGGTGTTGACAGGTTTGGAGGTGTATACAACGTACGAGATACAAGTAGCTGCGTACAATCGTCAAGGGAATGGACCGAAAAGTCCTCTGATTGTTATCACAACGAATGAAGATGGTAAGTACCACTTGTGAACTTTGAAGCGACCAGCAAAGTTGTAAGATGTCATACATTTAGAAAGGAAATCCAATGGTAAATTTAGCACAAACTCACAATTCGCCCGTTCATGCTAATTACTTGCGGCAAATGTTTTGAGGGGTGTTAAGGGTTTTTAAGTTGTTGGTGTGTGTTAAAGTATTTGTATTGAGTTTTCAACAGAGACAGTGAACGTTATATCAAATCAGTCTAGCAGTTTCTGTAAGACACAGTAACTAGGATAGACTAACAATGACACAACAACGACAATGAAACGATGCCAGGAAAGTGAAACCTGAAACTAGATTCGGATGGTTATACACTTCAGAGGCTTCTAACCTATGAGTGTCAAGTGTAAGTCTAAATAACCGTAATAATGGTATGTTATCTGCATTGCTTTTTACCACTGCACTTCTTGTTTCGAGATTATAAACAACCTTAATGATGTTGAGAAAACTCAATTCTGCCCTTGGAACAGATTGCATTTATTTCGAATACGGAAAGCCAAGATTATCAGGTCTAGAGCGCCAAGGTGTTTGGTTGATGAGTGGTCCCCATTTCCCAGTAAATCGGAACTCGCGACAATATTAAATAACAGCAAATAGCGTTTCAACATAATTTCAATTGCTAAACATGTTAAAATGAACCGAAAACTCAAAAAGAATGGACGTCTCGCACTTCAGTGTCTTAGTGATGTTTCATAGTTCCCCGGATTATGAGAAATATTTCGGATTCTATTGTATGACTAAAGCAAGGAAGCAATGATATGATAGACATTCATTCGTAATGTTTGTAATCTCATCAGTCAGACTTGTCGGTGGCCGTACCTCAAATGAAGGTCGAGTTGAGATCTACCATGCCGGTACCTGGGGCACAATCTGTGATGACCACTGGGACTTAAGGGATGCCATTGTGGTGTGCAAAATGCTAGGTTATACTGGTGCTCAGTCTGCCGTAACTAATGCACGCTTTGGACCGGGAAGCGGGCAGATTTGGATGGACGATGTTCAGTGCAATGGAAGTGAACGTTCATTAAATAACTGTCCCTTTAGAGGCTGGGGCATTCATAACTGCGGGCATAGCGAGGATGCTGGTGTTATCTGCCGAAGAAGTGGTTTGTATAAACGAAGTTGTTACTTCTTATTTAACCTAAGAAGGGGAAAAATGTAAGCAGTAGCCCTGTATTTTTCGTGATATTATTAACATATATTACACTAGAACAATTTGGGATATTACCAAATCTGCAGCTATCGTAAATGATCTCTTGAGTGAAAGCAATTGGACTTCGCAAAACACTGAGCCAGGGGTTAAAGGCCTGGAACGTAAAGAAGTTTACAGAGTACAAAGGATTGCATTTACTGTATGGGTTAGCGGTCCATTGGGTAAAGAGGCTGTGAAAAAAGAGACTGTCAATTTGGTCAAGAAGGTGGATGGGTCATTTGTTTATACATTAGAAGCCTTATAAACAAGGTTAGAAGGGGATAATGTGGATGGAATAATGACCTCATCAGAAACAACTGCACTGTACTGAAGAGTATATATACAGTCGGTCTGTTGTTAGAGAGATTAAGCACGTTATTTGTCAACTGTCTGCTGCAAAAATAATGGTTGTATTTATAGTAAATAGTAAAGGTTGTTTATCTTCAGCTCCCAGTGTACCTCCACCTAATGTTCGAGCATTTAACCAGAGCTCCACCAGTATCCTGGTTCAGTGGGATCCAATCTCTCCTGCTCACATCCAAGGCGTTTTATTGGGCTATCGTATATTCTACCGTAAAATGAATGGATCGGTGACTTTTACAAATACGACTGGTCCAAACACTCTGCAGACGGTGTTGACAGGTTTGGAGGTGTATACAACGTACGAGATACAAGTAGCTGCGTACAATCGTCAAGGGAATGGACCGAAAAGTCCTCTGATTGTTATCACAACGAATGAAGATGGTAAGTACCACTTGTGAACTTTGAAGCGACCAGCAAAGTTGTAAGATGTCATACATTTAGAAAGGAAATCCAATGGTAAATTTAGCACAAACTCACAATTCGCCCGATCATGCTAATTACTTGCGGCAAATGTTTTGAGGGGTGTTAAGGGTTTTTAAGTTGTTGGTGTGTGTTAAAGTATTTGTATTGAGTTTTCAACAGAGACAGTGAACGTTATATCAAATCAGTCTAGCAGTTTCTGTAAGACACAGTAACTAGGATAGACTAACAATGACACAACAACGACAATGAAACGATGCCAGGAAAGTGAAACCTGAAACTAGATTCGGATGGTTATACACTTCAGAGGCTTCTAACCTATGAGTGTCAAGTGTAAGTCTAAATAACCGTAATAATGGTATGTTATCTGCATTGCTTTTTACCACTGCACTTCTTGTTTCGAGATTATAAACAACCTTAATGATGTTGAGAAAACTCAATTCTGCCCTTGGAACAGATTGCATTTATTTCGAATACGGAAAGCCAAGATTATCAGGTCTAGAGCGCCAAGGTGTTTGGTTGATGAGTGGTCCCCATTTCCCAGTAAATCGGAACTCGCGACAATATTAAATAACAGCAAATAGCGTTTCAACATAATTTCAATTGCTAAACATGTTAAAATGAACCGAAAACTCAAAAAGAATGGACGTCTCGCACTTCAGTGTCTTAGTGATGTTTCATAGTTCCCCGGATTATGAGAAATATTTCGGATTCTATTGTATGACTAAAGCAAGGAAGCAATGATATGATAGACATTCATTCGTAATGTTTGTAATCTCATCAGTCAGACTTGTCGGTGGCCGTACCTCAAATGAAGGTCGAGTTGAGATCTACCATGCCGGTACCTGGGGCACAATCTGTGATGACCACTGGGACTTAAGGGATGCCATTGTGGTGTGCAAAATGCTAGGTTATACTGGTGCTCAGTCTGCCGTAACTAATGCACGCTTTGGACCGGGAAGCGGGCAGATTTGGATGGACGATGTTCAGTGCAATGGAAGTGAACGTTCATTAAATAACTGTCCCTTTAGAGGCTGGGGCATTCATAACTGCGGGCATAGCGAGGATGCTGGTGTTATCTGCCGAAGAAGTGGTTTGTATAAACGAAGTTGTTACTTCTTATTTAACCTAAGAAGGGGAAAAATGTAAGCAGTAGCCCTGTATTTTTCGTGATATTATTAACATATATTACACTAGAACAATTTGGGATATTACCAAATCTGCAGCTATCGTAAATGATCTCTTGAGTGAAAGCAATTGGACTTCGCAAAACACTGAGCCAGGGGTTAAAGGCCTGGAACGTAAAGAAGTTTACAGAGTACAAAGGATTGCATTTACTGTATGGGTTAGCGGTCCATTGGGTAAAGAGGCTGTGAAAAAAGAGACTGTCAATTTGGTCAAGAAGGTGGATGGGTCATTTGTTTATACATTAGAAGCCTTATAAACAAGGTTAGAAGGGGATAATGTGGATGGAATAATGACCTCATCAGAAACAACTGCACTGTACTGAAGAGTATATATACAGTCGGTCTGTTGTTAGAGAGATTAAGCACGTTATTTGTCAACTGTCTGCTGCAAAAATAATGGTTGTATTTATAGTAAATAGTAAAGGTTGTTTATCTTCAGCTCCCAGTGTACCTCCACCTAATGTTCGAGCATTTAACCAGAGCTCCACCAGTATCCTGGTTCAGTGGGATCCAATCTCTCCTGCTCACATCCAAGGCGTTTTATTGGGCTATCGTATATTCTACCGTAAAATGAATGGATCGGTGACTTTTACAAATACGACTGGTCCAAACACTCTGCAGACGGTGTTGACAGGTTTGGAGGTGTATACAACGTACGAGATACAAGTAGCTGCGTACAATCGTCAAGGGAATGGACCGAAAAGTCCTCTGATTGTTATCACAACGAATGAAGATGGTAAGTACCACTTGTGAACTTTGAAGCGACCAGCAAAGTTGTAAGATGTCATACATTTAGAAAGGAAATCCAATGGTAAATTTAGCACAAACTCACAATTCGCCCGTTCATGCTAATTACTTGCGGCAAATGTTTTGAGGGGTGTTAAGGGTTTTTAAGTTGTTGGTGTGTGTTAAAGTATTTGTATTGAGTTTTCAACAGAGACAGTGAACGTTATATCAAATCAGTCTAGCAGTTTCTGTAAGACACAGTAACTAGGATAGACTAACAATGACACAACAACGACAATGAAACGATGCCAGGAAAGTGAAACCTGAAACTAGATTCGGATGGTTATACACTTCAGAGGCTTCTAACCTATGAGTGTCAAGTGTAAGTCTAAATAACCGTAATAATGGTATGTTATCTGCATTGCTTTTTACCACTGCACTTCTTGTTTCGAGATTATAAACAACCTTAATGATGTTGAGAAAACTCAATTCTGCCCTTGGAACAGATTGCATTTATTTCGAATACGGAAAGCCAAGATTATCAGGTCTAGAGCGCCAAGGTGTTTGGTTGATGAGTGGTCCTCATTTCCCAGTAAATCGGAACTCGCGACAATATTAAATAACAGCAAATAGCGTTTCAACATAATTTCAATTGCTAAACATGTTAAAATGAACCGAAAACTCAAAAATAATGGACGTCTCGCACTTCAGTGTCTTAGTGATGTTTCATAGTTCCCCGGATTATGAGAAATATTTCGGATTCTATTGTATGACTAAAGCAAGGAAGCAATGATATGATAGACATTCATTCGTAATGTTTGTAATCTCATCAGTCAGACTTGTCGGTGGCCGTACCTCAAATGAAGGTCGAGTTGAGATCTACCATGCCGGTACCTGGGGCACAATCTGTGATGACCACTGGGACTTAAGGGATGCCATTGTGGTGTGCAAAATGCTAGGTTATACTGGTGCTCAGTCTGCCGTAACTAATGCACGCTTTGGACCGGGAAGCGGGCAGATTTGGATGGACGATGTTCAGTGCAATGGAAGTGAACGTTCATTAAATAACTGTCCCTTTAGAGGCTGGGGCATTCATAACTGCGGGCATAGCGAGGATGCTGGTGTTATCTGCCGAAGAAGTGGTTTGTATAAACGAAGTTGTTACTTCTTATTTAACCTAAGAAGGGGAAAAATGTAAGCAGTAGCCCTGTATTTTTCGTGATATTATTAACATATATTACACTAGAACAATTTGGGATATTACCAAATCTGCAGCTATCGTAAATGATCTCTTGAGTGAAAGCAATTGGACTTCGCAAAACACTGAGCCAGGGGTTAAAGGCCTGGAACGTAAAGAAGTTTACAGAGTACAAAGGATTGCATTTACTGTATGGGTTAGCGGTCCATTGGGTAAAGAGGCTGTGAAAAAAGAGACTGTCAATTTGGTCAAGAAGGTGGATGGGTCATTTGTTTATACATTAGAAGCCTTATAAACAAGGTTAGAAGGGGATAATGTGGATGGAATAATGACCTCATCAGAAACAACTGCACTGTACTGAAGAGTATATATACAGTCGGTCTGTTGTTAGAGAGATTATGCACCTTATTTGTCAACTGTCTGCTGCAAAAATAATGGTTGTATTTATAGTAAATAGTAAAGGTTGTTTATCTCCAGCTCCCACTGCACCTCCACCTAATGTTCGAGCATCGAACCAGAGCTCCACCAGTATCCTGGTTCAATGGGATCCAATCTCTTCTGCTCACATCCAAGGCGTTTTATTGGGCTATCGGATATTCTACCGTAAAATGAATGGATCGGTGACTTTTACAAAAACGACTGGTCCAAACACTCTGCAGACGGTGTTGGCAGGTTTGGAGATGTACACAACGTATGAGATACAAGTAGCTGCATACAATAGTCAAGGGAATGGACCGAAAAGTCCTCTGATTGTCATCACAACGAATGAAGATGGTAAGTACCTGTTGTGAAATTTGAAGCGACCAGCAAATATGTAAGAGGTCAAACATCTACAAAGGAAATCCAATGGTAAATTTAGCACAAGCACACACTTCTCTTCAATTGTAATTAGCTGCGAGAAATTGTTTTAGGGGTTTTACAGGATTTTAAGGTCTTGTTGTGAGTTAAAATATTTGTATTCAGTTTCCTGCTGAGACAGTTAACAACATGTCAAATCAGTCGAGCAGTTTCTGTAAGACACAATAATAACAGCAATATAGACTAACAATGACACAACAACAAGTCTAAGACTAAGTCCAAATAAGCGTAATAATGGTTTAAATCATCATTTATTTGCTTTGTACCACTGCACTTCCTGTTTCGAGATCAGATGTATCCTTAAATGAAAGTGAGAAACATTCTGCCCTCGATACAGAGTACATGCATTTCGAATACGGAAACTTGGTAAATTAGGCCAAGATTAACTCTAGAGCGGCAATGTGTTCGGTTGACGAGTGGTCCTAATTTTCCAGTCGTCGGACCTCTCAACAATAATTTCAACAAATAAAATATCAACATCATTTGCTCAAATCTTATAATGAACCGTACGTAGCATGGTTACTCGAAACCAATGGACGTCTCGCACTTCAATGTTCTATCGATGTTTCATAGTTGCCCGGATTATGAGAAATGTTTCCGACTCAGTTGTATGACTAAATCAAGGAAGCAGTATGGTCGCCATTGATTGCTGACGTTAGTAATCTCTCCTGAACCTCATCAGTCAGACTTGTCGGTGGCCGTACCTCAAATGAAGGTCGAGTTGAGATCTACCATGCCGGTACCTGGGGCACAATCTGTGATGACCACTGGGACTTAAGGGATGCCAATGTGGTGTGCAAAATGTTAGGTTATATTGGCGCCCAATCTGCCGTGAGTAATGCAAGGTTTGGTCAGGGAACCGGGCAGATTTGGATGGACGATGTTCATTGCAATGGAAGTGAAAGTTCCTTAAGGAACTGTCGGTTTAGCGGCTGGGGCACACATAACTGCGGACATAGAGAGGATGCTGGTGTTATCTGCCGAAAAAGTGGTGAGTATAAGTGAAATTGTTTGTTAACCTAAGAAGGAATACAAAATTGTTTCCAATATAGCCTTGTAGAGTGGTGTTACTTAACCCGTGAGATAAAATTTAATAGTAAGTATCTAATAATAGTGAAATAGAAACAAAAGACAATGATGGAAGTAGGGTCTAATTGCGACTATGAGTCTGATATCTATTTCACGGGTAAAGTAAAATCGCTCTATTTTTCGTAATATTACTCAAATATATATTACACTAGAACAATGTACGGACATGTTCAGGGTATTGTCAAAACTGTAGGAATCATAAATAATCTCTGAGACACAGCAATTGTATTTGGCAAAACACTGAGCTAGAGATTAAAGGCCTGGAACGAAAAGATGTGTACAGAGCAAAAAGGACTCCGTTTACTGTAACAATTGAGTAAAAATCAGTGAAAATTGATTTAAAACGCTATACACCTGCCTGGGAAAAAGAGACCAAAATATCACTGTCAATTTGGTCAAGAAAGTGGATGCGTCATTTGTTGATAAGGTAGAAGCCTTATAAACAAGGTTAGAAGGGGATAGTGCTGATGGAATAATGAATTCATCACAAACAACTGCACTGTGCTGACGAGTATAGTCTCTCCGTTCTTAGAGAGATGAAACACCTTATTTGTTAACTGACTGCTGCACACAGAAATGGTTGTATTCATAGTAAATAGTAAAGGTTAAGCGTCGTTGTTTATCTTCAGCTCCCAGTGTACCTCCACCTAATGTTCGAGCATTTAACCAGAGCTCCACCAGTATCCTGGTTCAGTGGGATCCAATCTCTCCTGCTCACATCCAAGGCGTTTTATTGGGCTATCGTATATTCTACCGTAAAATGAATGGATCGGTGACTTTTACAAATACGACTGGTCCAAACACTCTGCAGACGGTGTTGACAGGTTTGGAGGTGTATACAACGTACGAGATACAAGTAGCTGCGTACAATCGTCAAGGGAATGGACCGAAAAGTCCTCTGATTGTTATCACAACGAATGAAGATGGTAAGTACCACTTGTGAACTTTGAAGCGACCAGCAAAGTTGTAAGATGTCATACATTTAGAAAGGAAATCCAATGGTAAATTTAGCACAAACTCACAATTCGCTCGTCCATGCTAATTACTTCCGGCAAATGTTTTGAGGGGTGTTAAGGGTTTTTAAGTTGTTGGTATGTGTTAAAGTATTTGTATTGAGTTTTCAACAGAGACAGTGAACGTTATATCAAATCAGTCTAGCAGTTTCTGTAAGACACAGTAACTAGGATAGACTAACAATGACACAACAACGACAATGAAACGATGCCAGGAAAGTGAAACCTGAAACTAGATTCGGATGGTTATACACTTCAGAGGCTTCTAACCTATGAGTGTCAAGTGTAAGTCTAAATAACCGTAATAATGGTATGTTATCTGCATTGCTTTTTACCACTGCACTTCTTGTTTCGAGATTATCAACAACCTTAATGATGTTGAGAAAACTCAATTCTGCCCTTGGAACAGATTGCATTTATTTCGAATACGGAAAGCCAAGATTATCAGGTCTAGAGCGCCAAGGTGTTTGGTTGATGAGTGGTCCTCATTTCCCAGTAAATCGGAACTCGCGACAATATTAAATAACAGCAAATAGCGTTTCAACATAATTTCAATTGCTAAACATGTTAAAATGAACCGAAAACTCAAAAAGAATGGACGTCTCGCACTTCAGTGTCTTAGTGATGTTTCATAGTTCCCCGGATTATGAGAAATATTTCGGATTCTATTGTATGACTAAAGCAAGGAAGCAATGATATGATAGACATTCATTCGTAATGTTTGTAATCTCATCAGTCAGACTTGTCGGTGGCCGTACCTCAAATGAAGGTCGAGTTGAGATCTACCATGCCGGTACCTGGGGCACAATCTGTGATGACCACTGGGACTTAAGGGATGCCATTGTGGTGTGCAAAATGCTAGGTTATACTGGTGCTCAGTCTGCCGTAACTAATGCACGCTTTGGACCGGGAAGCGGGCAGATTTGGATGGACGATGTTCAGTGCAATGGAAGTGAACGTTCATTAAATAACTGTCCCTTTAGAGGCTGGGGCATTCATAACTGCGGGCATAGCGAGGATGCTGGTGTTATCTGCCGAAGAAGTGGTGAGTATAAACGAAGTTGTTACTTCTTATTTAACCTAAGAAGGGGAAAAATGTAAGCAGTAGCCCTGTATTTTTCGTGATATTATTAATATATATTACACTAGAACAATTTGGGATATTACCAAATCTGCAGCTATCGTAAATGATCTCTTGAGTGAAAGCAATTGGACTTCGCAAAACACTGAGCCAGGGGTTAAAGGCCTGGAACGTAAAGAAGTTTACAGAGTACAAAGGATTGCATTTACTGTATGGGTTAGCGGTCCATTGGGTAAAGAGGCTGTGAAAAAAGAGACTGTCAATTTGGTCAAGAAGGTGGATGGGTCATTTGTTTATACATTAGAAGCCTTATAAACAAGGTTAGAAGGGGATAATGTGGATGGAATAATGACCTCATCAGAAACAACTGCACTGTACTGAAGAGTATATACACAGTCGGTCTGTTGTTAGAGAGATTAAGCACGTTATTTGTCAACTGTCTGCTGCAAAAATAATGGTTGTATTTATAGTAAATAGTAAAGGTTGTTTATCTCCAGCTCCCACTGCACCTCCACCTAATGTTCGAGCATCGAACCAGAGCTCCACCAGTATCCTGGTTCAATGGGATCCAATCTCTTCTGCTCACATCCAAGGCGTTTTATTGGGCTATCGGATATTCTACCGTAAAATGAATGGATCGGTGACTTTTACAAAAACGACTGGTCCAAACACTCTGCAGACGGTGTTGGCAGGTTTGGAGATGTACACAACGTATGAGATACAAGTAGCTGCATACAATAGTCAAGGGAATGGACCGAAAAGTCCTCTGATTGTCATCAAAACGAATGAAGATGGTAAGTACCTGTTGTGAAATTTGAAGCGACCAGCAAATATGTAAGAGGTCAAACATCTACAAAGGAAATCCAATGGTAAATTTAGCACAAGCACACACTTCTCTTCAATTGTAATTAGCTGCGAGAAATTGTTTTAGGGGTTTTACAGGATTTTAAGGTCTTGTTGTGAGTTAAAATATTTGTATTCAGTTTCCTGCTGAGACAGTTAACAACATGTCAAATCAGTCGAGCAGTTTCTGTAAGACACAATAATAACAGCAATATAGACTAACAATGACACAACAACGACAATGAAACGATGCCAGGAAAGTTAAATCTAAATGTTCATTTGGATGGCGCGTTTCGGCCAATCAGCGATCTCTAACCTATGTGTGCCAAGTCTAAGACTAAGTCCAAATAAGCGTAATAATGGTTTAAATCATCATTTATTTGCTTTGTACCACTGCACTTCCTGTTTCGAGATCAGATGTATCCTTAAATGAAAGTGAGAAAAATTCTGCCCTCGATACAGAGTACATGCATTTCGAATACGGAAACTTGGTAAATTAGGCCAAGATTAACTCTAGAGCGGCAATGTGTTCGGTTGACGAGTGGTCCTCATTTTCCAGTCGTCGGACCTCTCAACAATAATTTCAACAAATAAAATATCAACATCATTTGCTCAAATCTTATAATGAACCGTACGTAGCATGGTTACTCGAAACCAATGGACGTCTCGCACTTCAATGTTCTATCGATGTTTCATAGTTGCCCGGATTATGAGAAATGTTTCCGAGTCAGTTGTATGACTAAATCAAGGAAGCAGTATGATAGCCTAAACGGACCAAAAGAGATGAGTCTGCGATAAAATTCTGGTGAGCGGTGTTACCCAATTACGTGTTGGTACTTTATGTATCCTGCGTTATAGTGTCCCAATGTACCATATGCTATGTCTACCATCTGTATACTATCAGGCCTCAATGTCTCGAATTTCTGGCGATGAAGTGTGTAAATACCATACAAAAGCACTTTGCATCTTGTAATTTGTTTATTATATACATACTGAGATTTTTCTCCAATATCAAACAGGTTTTATTTAGGTCTTGTCATTGAACACGTACAACAACAAGTTTATTCGTACTCTTATAGTAATGATTTACATGTAAATATATAGAAAAAATATATATAGCAAGAGTACTGGGACATTTGTAGCTTTCAATTTTTTGTTTTGTATTTCGTATCCGACTCAACGCAGACTAAAATTTATGCTCGGTACAATCAAAATGGAAAGAAAATCTTACTCTCTAAACTGACATCAGCCTTGAAATAGTTTTCAACATCAATATGCAACTGTCTTTAATTCAACAAATAAAGTTTACAAGTTTACATCGTCAATAGATTAGTATACCTGCTTTTGTCCAAGTTGTTTGCTACGAGTTTTCAGACATCTCCACGGCTTGTACAATGTAGGTTTTCTCTGCTCACAGAATATTTACGATTTTTCAAATGTCGATGGTCTATGGAAGTTGAAATCACTCCACGAAGGATTGAAAGCTCGTAATCTTCGCCGTATTTGCTTTTGACACTAAGAATGATTTCACATAGATTATCTCAATATCTGTTGAGGGTCTGTTGAGTTCTTTCGGTAGAATTTCGCTTCTTTGTCGCTTTAAGTCACTTTACGTCTGTTTCTCTAAGTTTTTGCTCTTGCGATTTTGTTTTCTTGGTCGATAATATACTCCTCAATTGACTTGGAAGTTTTAACATCGTTAGTTGGCTGTTTACAGATCAATATTACATTATTTAAAGAAAAAGTCAAAACTCCAACTTTCGTAGTGAATGAAAATGGCGCCTCCGATCTCAAGTCCCAGTTTGAAAATCCCGATATGTTTTGGCAGGTGTTTTCTGATTGGACGAAACGCTTTTCGCAGGTGTGAAAAATTAGTTTCGCGATTCTGATTGGCTAAGCAAAATTGTGAAGTGGGTTTTCGCATGAATGATTCCATTCGTAAATCTCAGTATGTATGTGATGACCCGCCGAGCAGTGGTAATTGTGGTAATTGTGACCTTGGATTACAACAATTGAAGAGGGCGACTTAGAAGGAAGAAAACTTAGTAAGAATCGATTTTCTAGCAATGGGTTTAAAAGGTAAGTTCATTCAGTTATTTTAAGTTATGTTTATTGTTAAAAACTGCTGATTCAATAGGTTTCTGCTCGAGATTTTGCACTATTGTCGAAGAGAAAGACTTGACTGTTTACAAATTCATGTTGCCATTTCGTCGAAATTCACACCGCTCGTGTGAAGCACTGAGAAGATAACCCAAACTAATTCTCATATATGTTTTAGATCAATGCTAACTTGAACAAAAACGAAGCTTCAATGGATTCTTAATTATACCACATATAAAATTTATTTTTCAAAAAAGTACCCTGAAATAAAGTTTTCAAATTAGCAAACTACAGTGTATTTAAGTGGGCTCTCAGGATCTTGAGAATAAAGCTATAATCTAATTATTTCACTAAAACAGTTGATCAATACTTTCTAAACAAATATCGGAATTCGAAAAATACGAAGCTCCTTTAGCGTTTGTATATACAGGGCAAGGTAAGAGAGACCGGTAAAATTACTTTTATTTCAGGCTGTCTCGGACTCACGCCGGCCGTAACCGTTTTTTTTATTTTTCTCAAAGTTAAATAAAGTTTTGAACAAAAGAATCCCAGCACGTTTACTAACTGCCGAAAGCCTATCTTTGAACGAAATATGAAGACAGTTTTTTTTCATCTTTCGCCGCGATATTCTGATTTCGCTCGATATTAGTAGACAGTCGCTCTTAAGCCCTTCGTTGAGTTTGGTTGTCTCTTTTTTCTAGTTCCAAGCATGCCTCCATCAAACGTTCACGTCACGAACCAGACCTCCACCACCGTTGTTGTCCGTTGGAACTCAATACCTCGAGATCAGGTCAATGGTATTCTGTTGGGTTATAGAGTCTCATATGGTAAGATCAATGGATCGAGCTCGATGACCAGTGAAACAGGATCTGACACGCTACAGATAGAGATAACAGGGCTGCAGAAGCACTCGTTATACTGGATTACTGTTACTTGTTTTACCAGAATTGGAGCTGGACCAGCAAGTTCTCCGCTTACCGCAACTACGGATCAAGATGGTAACAAAATATTACATAACACATTGCGATATAAACTTCTTAATTCTGTAGCGAACATGCGTACTTCTAAGAAAATTACAAATGATAGCGATAAAGTTGGGAATATGCCGGTAGGTATATTCAGGTGAGAGGTCAGAGAAGCTTCAATTATATCTTATTGTAAAACTACACAATTACAGAATCTGTTTACATACATTTTTGTGATGCGAACTTCTGAACATGTTCGTGATTTCTTGTTGAATAAAGTGCTGTGGCCTGAAAGTGTAATAGTAAGACTCGAAGTACTGTTCAGCGGAATCTACTTAAAGTTGCGCACCGTAACTATAGCCCGATCGTGATGTCCATTTGACAAAGCAATAATCGATCCACCACCCCTCAGTAAGTTTCAAGGGTAATGCTATTGGGAGGAGGGTAAGTATGGGTTTGGCAACTGCCGACTGATTACCGAATGGGTCACGAAGTGGAAGTCAACAGTTCGGCGCCTTTCCGAACATGTTCAAGGAGCGTGAAATCTGAATTCGATCAGACTCCATTGTCTTCTAAAAAGTCAACCCAACAATAGACCATTCATTGATATGATTTTTAAGGTATTTGCTGGCAATGATGTGAACACTACTCAAAGTACAAATGAATATGAACAATATGATATTTTTAACGTGTATAATGGTAGTGATGTGATCAGCATAGAGATGGTTGCACGAGGTCGATAAAGTAGATGTGATGCCGCACGGCCACAGTTCCGCACTGCTTTGTGATTTCTAGCCTGGAATGAATCCGCCTCTTTCTTCTATTTTTAGTTCCCAGTGTTCCTCCTCCAAACGTACGTGCGGTGAATGAGAGTTCTACAATCATTCGTGTTGACTGGGATCCAATACCTTCCAACCAGGTGCATGGACTCCTGCTAGGATATGTTGTGACCTACAGCAAGAGAGGTGATGCCGTCATCTTCACTAACCAAACAGGACCTAAGATATTGAGCTTGTTATTAACTGGTCTCGACATCTATGCGATGTACGATATTCAACTGACTGCTTTCAACATCAAAGGACAAGGACCAAGAAGTGGCGTTGTCTCTGTGTACACGGACGAAGATGGTAGGTTAAAATGGATCCACGAATATCTCTTAAAACAAAATACAGAGAGTCAGATGGCACTTCAACAATTCACGCGGGTCATTTGTATTTTTTGTGTCCATTTTACTTGTGTCATAGTGCTCTTGAATAGAAAAAAGTCATTCAAAGTTGATCGGTCGTGAAGAGACTCGTTGTTATTTGGCAGGTAAATGCTCTTTGCTATCTTAGATGCGTCTCTACCAACACAAATCTACTTCTTATATTCATGTCAGGATTGTCGCCAGGATTTGGTGGTAAGGTTAGGCAAAATCAGAAATGGGGAAAAATGTAAAAAAAAGTGGGAGTAAGTGAGGCAAAAAGAGAGAAAAAGTGTTGGAGACTCCGAGACTGAACGTGATTATATTGTAACCATGGCCAGTGAGTGAAATCCATTAGGTAAATTTAAATCGGGACTTGATATGAGAGTGTTGAAGGGAGTAGGGATGTAGGGCAGTTCCTTGGGGAAGGGGGGCTATTGTCCCCTCTGCCCCCTATTTAACCTCTGGTGACAGCCCTGCATGTTGTGAGTGACTTAACCTAAGGGAAAACATAATGAATGCTATCAATAGAAAAATAAATTTACAGAAGCCAAAATATTTCAAGATGAAAATGTAGTTTTTAATTTTCTGTCTGTCTGATTGACGCCCACCAAATCCGAAGATGTAACCTGGAAGTCAAACTGCGATGCATCGGGTGTTACTGCTTAAAATATGCTTATATAAATGACTTTTTCAAGCTTAAAATGGTAAGCTACAACTTGCGCGGAAATGGTACCAGACTACGACAGCCTCGTTTTAATTTGGAATGGCTTCATAAATCGTTTTCATATATAGCAAGTGTTCTGTGGAACAAACTACCTACTAAAATAAGGGAATGCAAATAAATTATATCTTTTAAAAGCGCTTTACGATCACATATGTTATCGTCATAAATAATTACCAGTGAAGGCCGGTGGAGGCTGGTGAAGGCTGGTGAAGGTAAATGAAGGCTTGTGAAGGCTAGTGCATGCAGGTGAAGGCTAGTGCATGCAGGTGAAGGCTAGTGAAGGCCAGTGAAGGCTGGCGAAGGTAAGTGCATGCAGGTGAAGGCTAGTGCGTGTAGGTGAAGGCTGGTGAAGGCCAGTGAAGGCTGGTGAAGGCTAGTGCATGTAGGTGAAGGCTGGTGAAGGCTGGTGAAGGTAAGTGAAGGCTGGTGAAGGCTAGTGCTTGTGGGTGAAGGCCAGTGGCCTGTGAAGGCTGGTGAAGGCAAGTGAAGACAGGCGAAGGCAGATGAAGGCAGGTGAAGGCAGGTGAAGCCTAGTGAAAGGCAAGTGAAGCCTAGTGAATGCAAGTGAAGGCAGGTGAAGGATAATGAAGGCAAAGGAAAGCAGGTGAAGCGAAGGCAAGTGACTCGTACTATAGATATCGTATTTGTATGTGAAAGCTGCGTTAGCCCAGCGCTTTACGATCACATATGTTATCGTATAAATAATTACCTCGAAATTTCAAATATAAATTTATTATAATGAGTATATATGCATAGTTTAATATACATTTTTAATATTGTAATATTTCAAGACTTCGTAATATTTTAAGACTTTTTAATACTCTTAAACATCAAGTGTATCTAAACTTTTTTTAAATTATAAGATTGTACCTATTTTTATTTGTCTATCTTTTGTTCACGTTCACGTTTAAACGAGTTGTATAAGCTCCTTGGTGACACGTGGTTAAATAAAGTATTGTATTGTATATAAAACAAATCATGTTCTTTAACAAGAAGCAAAATGGTTATCACAAGTTCTGACAATTGAAGCTTTGGAAGGCATGTACGTGTTATATAAACTAATTGAGATTTTGAGACGCGATACCGAATTATATTGCCGGCCAGTTGGGAGAAAATATATTCCGTATTGGGCGGAGTCGCGCAGCGACGAAGCCCAATACGAAGAATATATTTTCTTCCAACGCCGGCAATATAATTCGGTATCGCGTCTCAAAATCTCAATTAGTTTTGTATCGCGATTCAACAGTTAAGTCGGGAATTGTTAAAAGAAAGAAGAGAATGAAGCACCAAACTTAATCTGATCGTAATTTAAATTCTCAAAAGGCGCCTAGTATATCTATGGCAACGGTTTCACGGCTTGAGTGGCGAAAACTTTCGCGACGTGTTTTGAAATCTCTTCAAAAATTATGAAAATTGTACTTTTAGCGAATAAGAGTGTTAGATTTCTGACGGAAACTACAATGCCAACCTTACCTTTAGGATTGAATGATGCTTATCTTGTAATTTACAGTGTTTTGAAGGTGAAATTGTGGAAATCTTGCTGTTGAACAAACGACTTTTGACCTTGACCTGGAACCCATGTAACTGCAAGGGCTCGCGCAAGAGCCAATCAGAGGCTGGTATTCTGAGACGCAATACCATGTTATATTGGCGTCTCAAAAGTAAACAAAGTGATCAGTGAATCGTGATACTAGACAGTAGTCTTATAAAACGGGCAACAACGAAACAACAAAGGGAGACATTAGCTTGTTAAATGCGCTGACAACAATTAGTTCTTGTAGCTGGCGCGGCAACACATTAATGTTCTGTGATATTTTTCAAACTGTCTTTCAGTTCCCATCAGTGCTCCGCATAACGTACGAGCAGCTAATCTCAGTTCTAGTAGCATTCTCGTACAGTGGCATCCAGTCCCTCCTTACCAGGTCCATGGTATTTTACTGGGATACCTCGTCACTTACAGGGAGGCTAATGGTTCGATGAGCCTCACGAATCAAACTGCACCCACTACTCAACAGCTTGTACTATCAGGGTTAGACATGTACACAGCTTATTGGATTCAGGTTGCTGCATTCACACGAAAAGGAGGAGGACCGTCGAGTCATGCAATCGTAGCTTGGACGGACGAAGTTGGTAATATTGTTTGGCCTGTTTTTTGAAATCGTGCTCAAGTTGTTCCGTTGTGTTCTTCTGCTCGAGATTTTACTTGTTTAAACTTAAAAAGTGTACATTTTCTACGCTTATGCACGAATGAAGATGGTACGTCAGTCGTGAATGACATGATTCCGTATTTTCTCACCTAAGTTATATTCGTATTTCTTAGTAAATAGAGGAAGGGTGATTTGACCACTACTGCTGTCCAACTTTGCTCAAGCTGGAATTTGTGGAAAAAGTATACTCAGCGTACATGCAGGAGGAAATTTAGACCCTTACCCCCTCAAGCACTCCTTTGACATTGCCTACCTCTATGTTTTTAGTTCCAAGTGTTCCTCCACCGAACGTCCACGTCACGAACCAGTCCACCATGACCATTTTTGTCCGCTGGGATTCAATACCTCGAGATCAGGTCAATGGTATCCTGTTGGGTTATCGAGTCTCATATGGTAACATTAATGGATCGAGCTCGATGACCAAGCAAACAGGAGGTGACACGCTACAGCTTGAGATAACATGGCTACAGAAGCACTCGTGTAGTGTTTATACATCCGGGAGTTTCCTAGTGTGGGAAACCGTGTATCACGTGATACTGGGAGATTGAAGGAGGTCTCGAGAGCGAGCTGTACTGTGTGCAGGAGTCCGAGTTCATAGAGTAGTTCAAGCCTTAGTGGCTTTCTAGGTACATAACATTGGCGACGAGGATACTAATAACATGTCGGAGAAGACTTTACCCGCGTTGGACTTGTCAGGGCCTGCTTCACAAGTCGCTGAGCGGTGGCGCAAATGGAAGCGTGCATTCGAGTATTACGCCGAGGGAAAGGGAATCGAAAACATCAAAAAGAAAACATCTCAGTTACTGCATTTCGCCGGAATGGAGGTTCAGGATATATTCGAAGACTTACAGGATCCTGGTCCAGTCCCAGCAGAAGGCGACAACGCTTACAAAGTAGCCATTCGGAAGTTAGATTCCTATTTCAAGACCGAGGAAAACATTCCTTACGAACGCCACGTTTTCCGACAACTGGCACCGAACGACGGAGAGACCGCTGACCAGTTTATGGTTCGATTGAAAAAACAAGCTCGACACTGCAATTTTGGAGGAAGTTTGGAAGACAATTTAAGAGATCAACTGATCGAGAAGTTAAAGAACTTTGAGCTGAAAAGAAAGCTGCTGGAAACCCCAAACATTACATTAACAGAGGCCTTAAATAAATCTCGTGCTTGGGAAGCAGCCGGTCGACAAGCAGAGAACATGACTGTCCCACAACAGAGAGAGGAAGGGAATATCAATGCAGTCAAGACGAGCTACGGTGCAGGAGAGAAGAAAAGTCGAAAGTGCTTCAATTGTGACAGGGAAGGTCATCTGGCAAGAGATAGAAACTGTCCAGCAAAGGGAAAGAAATGTGCGAATTGTGGGAAATATGGACATTTTGCTGCATGCTGTAGAGGAGAAAGCGATCGTCGTGAACCAAAAGGCAATTGAGACAAGCGGAAGGGAGCCCCTTATAGGCAGTCACACCAGAGCAACACCAATTATGCTGGAGATCAGGAGGCGAGTGATAGTGACGAGAGTAGTGCTTTTGCATTCACTGTGACAGATCAAATGGGAGAGAGATGTAATGCAACCTTCTCTGAGGAACCTGTGATAAAAGTGAGAATCAATGGCATCCCTAAAGAAGTACTTATTGACTCTGGCTCGGTCAGCAACCTAATTGGGATGAAAGAGTTAAAAGAACTGAAGACACAAAGATTACAAGTCGACATAAAAGACTGTCACAAGAAGTTGTACGCATATGGGGGAAAGGAATTAGAGGTGGTTGGTCAATTTGAAGCTGAACTGGCAGTATGTGACAGTAAGGAAATAAACTCGTGTCTTGTAGTTATCAGAAGTGGGAGGTGTTTACTGGGTCATTCGACTTCAACAGCCCTAGGCTTATTGCATATTGGACCCGAGGCCGGCAATAAAACTGAATGCAACGTTGTGGATGATTTATCATCAGTTCTTCAAGCTAAACATCCAAACGTTTTCAATGGCATTGGCAAGCTTCAAGATTATAAATTAAAACTACATATTGACCCAGAGGTAACACCAGTGGCTCAAAAGCCTAGACCCACCCCCTTCGCATTACGAGAGAAGGTAACAGCTAAAGTGAAGGACCTTATTGATAAAGATATCGTGGAGCGAGTAGATGGACCTACATCATGGGTTAGCCCTGTAGTGGTCGCACCGAAAGCATCAGGAGATATACGGTTATGCGTAGACATGAAGAGGGCCAATGAAGCCATTGTTCGTGAAAGGATACCAATGCCAACTGTTGATGAAATACTTGAGAACCTCAATGGCAGCACTGTGTTTTCCAAGTTAGATCTGCGCCTGGGATTCCATCAAATTGAATTACAGGAGGAATCAAGAGATATTACCACATTTGCCACGCATGATGGACTGTTCAGATACAAGAGGTTGATATTCGGTGTCAACTCAGCACCAGAGAAGTATCAGCAGATAATAAGACAAGTGGTCTCACTGAGACATCAACGGGGTTCAGAACATCGCAGATGATTTGATAGTACATGGTAAGGACAACGACGAACATGACAGGAACCTCTACAAGGTGATACAGAGATTAGAAGAAAAGAACCTGACCCTCAATGCAGAAAAATGTGCGTTTCGGATGGACAAAGTGGTATTTATGGGACTTCTGTTGTCAAAATATGGCATTGGTCCAACAGAGGAAAAGGTTCGTGCTGTACTAGAGGCAACCTGCCCAACCACCCCAGCAGAAGTCAGAAGTTTTCTTGGAATGGTAGGGTTCAGTGCGCGTTTCATTCCTAAGTTTGCAACCATTGCAGAGCCTCTGAGAGCAATTTCGAGGAAAGGAGTACCTTTCACCTGGGGCAAAGAGGAAGAAGAGCCATTCAAAGAGTTGAAACAGCAACTAGCCAGTGCACCTGTCCTGGCCTATTTTGATAAAGATGCTTACACAAGAGTGATAGCTGATGCAAGTCCAGTTGGGCTGGGAGCAGTATTAGTTCAAGAGAAGAACGGGGAGAGTCGTGCCGTATGCTATGCCAGTAGGAGCCTTAGTAATGTAGAGAGGCGCTACAGTCAAACAGAAAAGGAGGCATTAGCACTAGTCTGGGCGTGTGAAAGATTCAATTTGTACCTGTATGGACTGCAGACATTCGACTTGGTAACAGATCACGAAACCCTGAAGGTGATCTACTCCAGGGGATCCAAACCATCGGCACGCATAGAACGCTGGGTGCTAAGACTTCAGCCATATAATTACAAAGTATGTTACGTCTCTTCAAGAGATAACATAGCAGATGCACTTTCTCGGTTAACTAATGTTCCAGCATCGAGGGAGTACCGTCACGATGATGAGCATGTTCGCATGGTTACCTTGCAAGCAGTGCCAGCAGCACTCAAGATTCAAGAGATAGAGAGAATGTCAGCAGAAGACAAAGAGCTGCAATTAGTAAGAGGTTATCTTGTCAGTGGGGACTGGGAGAGAGCCCCAAAGCCATACCTGATGGTGCGTAATGAACTGACGTTCATTGGCCAAGTCATTTTACGAGGGACTAGAATTGTCATTCCTCAGGCTCTGAGAAAAAGAGTCACTGATCTTGCACACGAGGGCCATCAAGGTATTGTGAAGACGAAAGAACGCTTACGGTCTAAAGTATGGTGGCCAGGCATAGATAAGGATGCAGAAAGGAAATGTCGTGAATGCTACGGATGTCAACTAGTGACGAAGCAAAGCATAACTCCACTAGTGAAACCAACTAGAATGCCAGAGAGACCTTGGCAGGACCTAGCACTAGACTTACTGGGACCTATGCCAACAGGAGAGTACCTACTGGTCCTAGTAGACTATTTTAGCAGGTGGATCGAAGTTGATGTGATCCACTCTACTAACACTGAGGTAATTGACAAGTGTTTAGATGCACAATTTTCCAGACATGGAGTACCTACTACCCTGAGGACAGATAATGGATCCAACCTTGTGTCCAAGGAAATGGAGAGGTACCTGAACGAAATGGGCATCAAGCACAAGTTAACAACACCATTGTGGCCAAGAGCAAATGGAGAGGGTGAGAGACAAAATCGATCACTCTTGAAAGCTATGAGAGCTGCCCATGCGGAAAAAAGGAACTGGAGAACTGAGCTGAACAAGTTTCTCCTAGCGTATCGCTCTACTGTGCACACAACAACTGGTAAGAGCCCAGCAGAGCTGTTATACAAGAGAAATCTTTCAACAAAATTGCCAGAGATTGATGATTTGTGTGGGTCAGGAGAGGAGGGCTACCAAGAAGTTAGAGATCGTGATGCTGAGAAGAAACAGCTGGGTACAGACTATGTTGACAAGAAACGTCAGGCAGCTGAGAGAGACATCCAGGCAGGGGATCTTGTGTTACTTGAGAAAAGGAAGGAGAACAAGCTATCATCGCACTACGAGAGTGAACCATACCAAGTAACGGCACGCTATGGTGATCAGATGCAACTAAAGTCATCTCAGGGTGTAGAATACAAGAGAAACATACAACACACCAAGCGTTTTATCAATCCCGTCACAGAACCAATAGAGCCTAGTGTAATAGATCCTGTGGCAGTGCTAATTAGGGAACCGACACCAGGACCAGAGTTGGAAGTACAACTAAGTCAGAGAGATGCTAAGGAGCAAATAGGAGCAAACCAGGAGCCACAGATTACAAGAAGATCAGGGAGGATAACGCGACCCCCAAACAACCTTAGTGACTATGTTACAAGCTGACTATGATGTTAAACTGTCTTGCTCATTGTATTGGAGACATTTGTTAATCATATAGTTTTGTTTAGGTTGAGATACGCCTTATTGCCTTAGTTGAGAAAAGGAGAGAATGTAGTGTTTATACATCCGGGAGTTTCCTAGTGTGGGAAACCATGTATCACGTGATACTGGGAGATTGAAGGAGGTCTCGAGAGCGAGCTGTACTGTGTGTGCAGGAGTCCGAGTTCATAGAGTAGTTCAAGCCTTAGTGGCTATCTAGGTACATAACAACTCGTCATACTGGTTTACTGTTACTGGCTTTACCAGAATTGGAGCTGGGCCAACAAGTCCTTCGTTTACAGTAACCACGGACCAAGATGGTAATAAAATATAAATTAACACATTGCAGTACGAAATATCTTAATTCTGTATGGAACTTGCAATTTCGTACTGTGCTAAGATCTGAATTTGCTACGCAAAGTACAAATGAATGCGATGATGTTAACAGTATGATACTTGTTAATGTGTAAACTAATAGTGGTGTGATCAGGATAGACAGGGTTGCGTGAGTTAGATAAAGCGGATGTGATGCCGCTCAGCGGAAGTATGACAACTCAGCTTTTTGATTACTACCCTTGGATGAATCATCTTTCTTGTATTTCTAGTTCCCAGTGTTCCTCCTCCAAACGTACGTGCGGTGAATGAGAGTTCTACTAGCCTTCGTGTTGACTGGGATCCAATACCTTCCAACCAGGTGCATGGAATCCTGCTAGGATATGTCGTGACCTACATCAAGAGAGATGATGCCGTCATCTTCACTAACCAAACAGGACCTAAGACATTGATCTTGTTATTAACTGGGCTCGACATCTATACGATGTACTATATTCAACTGACTGCCTTCACTATCAAAGGTCAAGGACCAAGAAGTGGTGTTGTCTCTGTGTACACGGGCGAAGATGGTAGGTTAAATTGAATCCCAGAATATCACATAAAACGAAATACAGTTAGGTGGCACTGCAATTTATTGCTTAGAATAATTGACGCGCGTCATATATAATTATTACGTCCATTTTACTTATGTGTCAGTACTTTTGAATAGAAAATAGTAATTTCAGCTTGATTGGCCCGTTCTTCTTGCCAGTCAAATTCGAATTTTTAAACTTGATGAAACACTGCTGTTCGTGTTTTAAACAGTACTTCATATACTGACAGTCATTTTATCCTAACTACTGCATTGACTAATAGAGCAGATTTCGTATGAGTGGGACAAACGACTAAGGAACGGTTACTTTACGGCAAGCTGTGATATTGTAATGGTTTCCCTATTGTTGTTGTCCTTTTGATTCAATCAAGTTACAGAGTTTTGGTACGGCGCGGTTACAGTACGGATACGGTAAGGCTACGGACATGCTGAAGTTTGTCCCACTCATACGAAATCCGCTATAGGTCCCGGGAAAACCTAACCTAAAGGTGTATCAATGGAATGATTGAGGAATACTGCTACTATAACGAAATAGGAGGGTGGGAAGGCGGAATAAGACATGTATGCTTCCTTATAAAAAAAACTAAGATTATTTTTATTTTTTCCCAATGAACAGTTCCTAATACTGCTCCAACAAAAGTTGTTGCTGAACCTGTCAATTCTACCAGCGCCATTATCCAATGGACAGCAGTGTTTGAAAAGCATGTGAATGGCAAACTACGTGGATACCACGTGATTTACTCAAAGTTTGGAGTCGAGTCACATACTATATTAACGAGTGCTGGCCCAAATGATTTGGAGGTAAGCTTGGTATCACTCATCCCTGCCGTGGAATACAAAGTCCAGGTTGCAGCATTTACGAGAAAAGGAGATGGACCACGAAGTGCAATGATTACATTTGCTACACAGAGTAAGTAATCGTACGTTTGGTGTTAAATCAAATCCATCTTTTTGTTTCATTATCCCTGAACACAAAAGTCGCGTCCGGCATTACTTCTGGAAACACTGGAAAGTGTGACGGTTGTCAATGCATAAAAAAAAATTTAAATCCTCTTTATTAACTTCCGTATAGGTACGACGTTTAACGATTTGCAGCTAGTGTTTGGTCTTGAGAGCATATGAATTTCCATTTTCTTTTTATTTGACAGGAAAAAAGGATAGGATACCATTAGCCAGCACAGGAATGGAGAAAATAGCCTTGACCATCATCGCACCAGGAGTTGGGGGCTTTATAATACTAGCTATACTATTGGTATGTATTGCCTACTGCTACAGGAAACAACGAAAACCACGACGTCTAAATCCTGCTAATGTTGTCATAATTCCTTACAATGACATGGAGTTGGAGGATATTGATACTAAGGCAATTGGATTCGAAAACCCGGCATATGACCACATGACTTTCACGCGTGGTGGAAATTATCAGGAGACCACGTTGGATAACAAACCAATTTACGATTATCCACGACCTGTTGGGCTGGTTGGTGCTAGTAAAGAAAATAGGGAAGAAAAAGAGAAACACGAGGAGAAAGAGGAGGATCTGGAAGGGGAGAAGTCAAATTTCTTCTACACCTCTGAAGATCAATTTAGTGGTATCTCAAGTCCGCTGTACGATATGGCGGCACCTGATCAACTACTTCTGAAGTTGGATGATTATGACGATGGAGATAGACAGACATATGCTTAGAGATTCATTATGTTGCTTTGCTAGTTTCACTCTTAGAGGTAATTGAAAACAGTGAAGCTATCCAAGAATTCTAAAAGACAGGTGCATGATCCGAAGTAAACTCGCTTCGCCTGAATGAGATGGAAATTTTCTTTTTGTAGAATATGAAAACACAAAGGGTGTGCAATTGGCATAAAGTAGTGTTTTTTTGTAAAAGATGAACTTTATTTTTTAACTATTTCAGGAACAGTAATTAGCATTTTATCAGATGAGGAACTTTAAGTACGGTTAGTCAGATGCTACGAAGCTGCATTGGAGGCTAAATTATTATAATTCTCACCAAGGTGACAAAATATCGACATACAATGGTCTATGTTGAGTTTGCTATCGTAAATTAACAGTGCTGGATGATGGTGATGCTGACGAGGAAGAAGAAGGGGAAGCGAGTACAGCAAATACCTTCTTTTTGTAAAAAAAAAACTTTAACAAAACTTTGGAGAGGAAGATAAAAATCAAGATAAATACTTTACTTGCGATTTGTTTTGTCATCCTCTTAGATAAACTTTCAGTAATAACTGCACTATCTGTAATAATTAGTTGGACATGCGATTTTTAGAATGCAGCAGCAGTTTTAACAGCTTTCTGTAAGGTTAGTACATGTACATAAATATAATTGTCAAGTACAACTTCACAGTCCTTGGCGTTTACCCTCAGGTATCCCAAGCTCATTAAGACCTAAAATAATATTGATCTTGAAACTGAATTTGTTCTTTGTGCATGTATGTCTTTTATCTCTAAAGAAAATATGAAACCGTTTTGCCTGAAATTGGAAGAGTTATAACGGTTAAATGTTTCTTATTCCCACCAGTAAGAAAGAAGAGAAAGTAGGTCACTCGAACTGACAGCAAGTTCAGACTCGAGTGCAGACTCGGGTCCACTAAAATGCTCTAAATCTAAATACAGAAAATGTAAATATATCAAAATTCGAAATAACGACAGAACAGTCCAATGCATGCCTGATAATTCACACTACCATTTCCTTCCCTTGCTCCTCGCTATCCACAACGGAGGCACGTTTTGGGGCTGACCTCGAATCGGAGATATTTCGAATTAGCTCCGTTCTGCTTGGTTAGTTTAGACAATGGTTCAGGTATTTGTAATCAGTCCTCACAGGAGGGTACGGCAAGTGTCAAATATACCTCTGTCAAGTGTCAAATATAGCTCTGTCGCTCCTCGGACGTGTAGAGTTTTGAAACGGCCATCGAAGACCGTAATGCATGAGGCTGATGGACGCGCGCATCTTCGTTTCAATTCAAGCCACTAAAGCCTGCCTTCGTCATTATCAACTCACGTCTCTGTCACTCATCGATTGGCTACACAGCGGTCCAGTTTTTTCCTATCTGGACCTTGCTGATATATCCAACTAGTAAAAGCCTCTACTGCACGACTGTTCTACACTTCACGCTTCAATTCTTACCCGTGTTCGTATTGGCTTATTGTAAAAATAAAGGTTGATGACGTCAGAAACAGATTGACAAGGTTGGTCGCCAAACCTACAAGTATGCATCGATAGTTGACATGGGTAGCAAAATAATTTACGTATGCTGAGCTAATTACGAAACGGCCGCTTAGGTTGCTGCTTCATCTCCACTTCTGTAATTCTAATTGTACAAATAATAGTCCGAAAAGAAGATCTAGGGATTCTTTTCACATATTTGATTCCAATGAACAGCTCTAAAAGCGATGGAGTTTGAAAATACGCGGAGATGTCGACCCATACTTCAGACATCGATAAAATATCCAGTGAGTAAAAAACAGCTGATTATAAAATACTTCTTCGCTTAAATAAGTGTGACAGGTTCCCCCAGACTAACAGATAGCAGAAGTCCATGTTCTACACGTAAAAAAACAAGAGAGAAACCTCACTGCAGTATACCCCTGCCACTTCAAATGATCACTTGAAAACCTGTGAAAAATCCTTCATAATTTTATAGCTCGGGTGTATATTACTCGTTCTATAGGAATGATTTGGGTTGGAAATGGTTAGGGTTTTTGGCAAATTTTGGGTTAGGTTTTTAGAAGGTTTGTATGGGGATTTGAGAAAATGCATTATCAATGAACCAAAATGGTTCACTTGCATGGATGGCTGATAACATTGCATTGGTACTGTAACTCTATCATATATACATAATATGGCTCCTGATACATATATCATATGTATACCAGGTAGTGTATGTTAAGATGATGATAATGACAGTATTACTGACTTGCAATGTTGGGCCATTATCAACAAATGGCTACTTGGAAATTGACCAAAATTACCTGTAGAGAAACTGAGATATGGGTCATTTGACCATGTACAATGATGATAGTGACAATGGAAATGGTACTGGTGATGGTATTAATGCAAAACAATATTGATGTTGATGACAGTGCTAATAATGGCAATAAAAATTGCAACAATGACTACCTAATTGTTTTTATATCACCTAACTTTAGTTTTCAAACTTTGTACAATTCAGTTTTAATTTCCATAATTTATAATTGAAGTGAATATTAATCTAGATATTCAGAATCAGCTGATCAGGTTGGAGTCTGGCTGGGTACAGCCTACTTTTAGTTGAGCAATACTGTAAAATTATCATCAGGCTAGATATAGCCAATGGGTTAGGCCTTGTATGTCTCGGTAGTAACTATTTTGTAGGTAGAAAGCCGATGCATGGGAAATATATAGCGACATTCTGCTTTAACAAAGTAAAAAGTTAATTACCGAGAACGGAGACAGCGAGAAATAGGTTTTTTTCTAATTTACGTGAATCGAAAAAGAACCTGAAAATTGAAACGCAATGCACCTCGATCACATGTATTATGGCCACGATGCAGATTGTCTGGGTCACGTGACTGGCAATGAGCTTGACTGCCGTGTGGTAACGAGTTTTCCTAAATATTGCAAAATATATGTGTTACTGTAGTTCCTTTCCTACCGCATTGTTGTGTTCGTTTGTGTTCCTAGAAAATAACGTTATTTTCTGTCAGCTATTTTCCTTTACTGATCGATTGCTGCTTTTATCCCACCCGCACTTTTCTCGGCCAGCCCTTCATGCCACAGGCTTACCCCATTTCAAAATACTTTTCTTCCCGCTTAGCTGGCGCCAGCACCGGCGTTTTTCGAAATCCTGCCGCATGCTTTGTGTGCATATATAGATAGCCATATAACATTTCGAATCAATCACGGTTTCTGAGAAACTATTTATTGACTGAATACAGTGGGAGGGTCGGACGGGAAAATCATATTTGGCTCTTGGGGCCACTTGCTTGTAAACGCAATGCGTATATTACGTCTCTGCCGTGACGTTTCAATGTAACAAGGAGTACAGAAAAACATTGAAATATGAGCGTTATGAGAAATTACGGATCATTTCGAGAGAAAAGAGTCCGCCATGTTATGCACCGCAGACCATAGACTTTCATATGTATATAGAACTATAGCAAAAGACTAGGCTCTGGCAATGAGTATATCCTCACATGCGATTTCGGCTTCGAAATCAAACCATAGTTTGATAAAAATAAACTAACTTCACAAAATAACTAAAGAAAATATGTAACTTCGATGGTTTTCTATAGAATTAATGAGTATCCAATGAAATAATGAGAGAGAAATTAAATTTCCCCGGAGTCAGTTTACTTACCTGACGGGGAAACTCCTTCGGGGACTGATACGAGCAGTTATAACCACAATCCATTTCGGCCTGTGAATGTCGTTTGTCGGGACAACCTCTTTGAAATAGCTGTATTTAATACATTTTTATTTTAGATATCAATTATATATCAAGTGAATAGTAGAATGGTAAAATATATTCTGCTTTGAATGCTGTGCCGCTGAGTTAAGGAGGTTTTAGTATCCAAAATGCTAATTACATGACGTCAAGGGAGGCATCTATTATTATACAAACATTTTTTGTTACTATTAAACAAATTTGTCAAATTATCAGTGTTGGTTGAAATAAAATGATGTTAGAAATTTGTTTTCCTATATCAGTAGAAACGTCCATTCACAACCACTAAGAAGTGATTGCAGATACCTCCCCTGACGTCATGTAATTAGCATTTTGGATATTAAAACCTCCTTAACTCAGCGGCACAGCAATCAAAGCAAAATATATTTTACCATTCTACCATTCACTTGATTTAGAATTGATATCTAAAATAAAAAAAAATTGTTCAAAGGCACTTTAACAGTACTGCATGATCTGGTCAGCAACATTGAGATGAAGTCTTTCAATATATAATTTTCGATGAAATACCAGTGTATATCTCTTTCTAAAAAGTGATATCTTCACGTGTGAAGATATAAATGATATCTTCACACGTGAATATATCACTTTTGAAAATATGACTTGCTTTCAAACATTTCTAGCCTTTTTAGTTAGAGATTGAAACTGGTATTTCATCGATAATGATATATTAAACAGAACATTTCATGGCCGCTTGGAGATACGGATTTTATCTTCGCTGCGCTCACTTGTAAGATATTTCATCAACACTCGAAGATAAAATTCGTATCTACGCGCGGCCATGTAATATCCTCTATATATACAATTAATTTGTTTGGGAAATGTTGATTTAGTAACGATCTTAAAATGTAACTACTACAACAACAGGAACACCTTGGAAATTCCGTACAGTATAGGTTTGTTTTTTCAAACGGAACTCCAGGGGGTGAAGGGGTGCAGCCCAAAAACACTCCGTGGAGGTATGGATATTTTCTGGAACCACGTACAGTATAATCAGTGCAATGCACTCTTGCAAAAAAATAGAATTAACATTGTATTCACGAGTGAATGATAGGTAACTGTAGCCAAAATGTTCAAATGCTCGGCGTGCACTACAAAGAACAACCAAACAACTGATTTCTATGACGATAAAATGTTTTTTTTTGTATAAACCGAAGGATGATTAATTTGAAGTAATTGCGCCATCAATATAAACAATAAAGAACACTGGCTTTTACATTACTTGTGTAAATTAACGTTCTATAAAGTAAACACATTTAAAATTATCATTACGACAAGCATTTCCCCTCCGTTGAACGTGTATGAGTGGAGCGAGTGGGGCTGAAGCTCGCTCCCCTCAAACACGTCTACAAGTTCTGGTCCACTATCAACGGAGGGAAAAGGAGGGACTGCTCGCAGTCTACAAGCTGTTATGCATATTTATGTTCTCAATCGGATCGGGTTGAAGTAGCCCGCTTGCAGGCGGTAGAGGGTGTTTTTTTCGCGCAGAAGACTGATATCGAAGCGGCCGCCGTATTGGCCTTTGAGACCTGGGATCGAGTGACAATTGGACGGGGGTGGGGGTGTAGGAAGAAGAAAAATCGAAATACGGTTTTCCTTTTCTCCCCCCCCCCCCCCCCCCCCCACCCCCTCCCCCCTCCTTTGTCACTCGGCCAATATGGCGGCCGCTTCGATATCCGTTTTCTGCGATAAACACCCTCTACCCCAAGCAGGCTAGGGTTGAAGGTGCGTAATTTGTGTGTGTTTTGTAGTAAATCTGCTGTTCATTCAATTGTATCAGTACAATTGTATTGTACATGTAGTCGGATCCTTCAGACTGGTCATTTTCTAGTTTTAGCCGTAAGTACCAGTCCAAATTCTCGTTTATGCCGGCATTTCTCAAAAAAAGCAAACTGACATATATTTTATTTTATCAAACTGTTTTCAGTAGCTTTATGAATGTCTTGCTTCAATATAATATCATTTTCTATTACCGTGTTTTATATATTGAATTTCTTGTCAGGGAGTCCCTGCGGTCCTTTTTAACGCTTCCAAAATATTTGAAGTGCAGCCAACGTTTACTTTGTTTATCACAAATATCGAATGGTTGAGTGTTGCGTCTTATCTGCACAATGGCAACGATGTGATGTCAGGAATCACTTATTATACAAAAACATGCTGGTAGAGAGAAATGACATTTTATAAACATCCAAGTTATAATTATACTTTTGTATCAGTGATTTTACCAATTATTTTGACCAAATCAGAGAATAGCTTCATTTCCAAGGAGAATGATGCAACAGTACATTTCTGGATTGACGTCACATTTATTAGCATTTTGGAGATACAAACCTTTATAACTCAGACGCAACACTCAAATCAAGAAATGTTCTACCATTCAACTTTTCACTTGGTGTAGAATCGATATTTGTGGTAAACAAATAAACGTTCGTTGGTGCACTTTAACCCATAGCATTAATACGGTAAGTGATTATCACATTTCCCTCATGAACTGGTCAAACCTGTTTGACGTAAAAGTAAATTACACATTTTATAAGAAAATAATGAATTAGGTAATAAAAAAAGACTGTTTTGAATGCAAAGTTTTCGGATTGATCATGTGCTGGCGTCAAACTAAAGTTTCACGAGATTTTAATTATAACTGTTTCGTTGATTGACGACCGACTAAAGGAACGCTGTACCGTCGAGTTTAGCAGTATGCTTCCCTCATCAAAGGCTAACTGTTAATTGGCTTACTTTAGGCTACTGTGAACACATATGAGCCTTGTCTTGATTGACAGGCGTCTCCGATCGCAAATATACTAATGTGGTAGTAAGCTACAATCTGTTAAAAAGCAGTATCTGAAGGCGTACCTCAATTAAGAAAATCATTCACCTCTACACGGACTGATTGTCTGTTGAGTATTCAACACTGAATCCGTTAACAACGGTGATTTGTTTTTGTAACGTATAACGTTTAACATTTTCTTTCGCTCGGACGAAACGACAGCAGAGGATTTTCCCTTTTTATTGAAAACCTTGTCGTCAAATTCATTCTGCAACGGATTTGAAACTTCATGCTCTCCTCGACTTTGTCCTACCACACGTACTTATAGTAGTTACAGGCCCTAACACACCTACACTAAATACAAATCTTCCTGAATAGCGACGTTGTAATTGTTCTGTAGGCAATTTTATTGGTTCAGGCTTGTGACGTAGCTGTTTAGCGCGGAACATTTTTTATTATCTTGGATATACTCGATCAGAGAAACGCAACGATCTCGCTTGCGGCTTGCACCTTTTTTGGGACGCCGGCATGGGGAATTTTCCACGCCGAATTCTCTTCTTCGGTATCCTAACCACCGTAATAGTGTTTTCCCTTCATCGACCAGCTACAGCACAGTTTCAAGGTTAGTCATCCTGAGTTTGTGGGACTGAAATTATCAATTATTATCAGTGATGAGGAATAACTCTAACGATGAGCCCCATTCGGTTATAGTCTTTATTTTCCTCTATAATTTTATTTATGCATGCAGTGTACCTTTTTTACCCGGTAAAGTGCTTACGAGTGTTCAGACACGGCTGTCAGAGAACAACACTTACATGAATTCTAGTCTAGTGCATACAAGTTGCTGTGTCAGCCAATTCTTATCAACGCAACCACCACGGTCAGGCTTTGGCAATTTTTCATAAAGCAAAAATGAAAATATGGCTATGTAACAATATTATGTATGAGTTCAGTTTTTTGTTAGAAGCACGATTCTTTCGTTAATAGCAGAGTTCGTGGTGCGCCTTCGATCTATCGGTTTTCTTAACGATTAGAGCTGTTAATATACCTGTTCTATGTTTTTCTTGTATTCTATTAATCCTACGACGATAAATCTGGTCCATAACCGACAATTGATGTTGTCTAATCACTCGCGTAACAAGAGAAAATGAAGTCGCTCATTAATAATGTTAATATATATGTATTGCAGTACTTATCTCTTCATAATTAAAATTTTACGAATATTCCCCCACTTGGCCCATCGAAAGCTGTTTTTTATACGAAGTTCTTGTGGGGTAACCGATATTTCTCCGCAAAGAAAAACAAAATATCCTGGCGCGAAAACGAATTGTTTAATCCTCTTTCATGTTGAATATCAAAAGAACTCTTTCATTTGAGCGAGCAGAACACTGACATCATTTGGAGATGGCACGAGCGACCTCGGGCATGACCTTGTAGCTCGGCACGTAGGAAAAGAGTGCCGTAACACAATTATAACATTTAGGGATATTTATTAGTACAGAATCCAAAATTATGAGCAGAATTAAGAGAGACTGCTTTTAACACCTAAAATTGAGGTATCGTTCTTAATTGTTCACTGTATTTTATTGTTTCATGATATCCAACCGAAATAACAACGGCCGCATTATATCTAACCACAGTCTTTCAATCCTCAAGACAGGGAAATACTGCAAGTTATAAAAGCGGTAAATCATTGCGGACAACACACTTTAGTTTAGGAACCTGTTTAGGACAAATGACAAAATACAGACTCCCCATGTCAGAGGTGGGTTATTGCCTTGCACGATATTGTTTTGCTTGCATGCTCGCTCCGGTGAGACCTGTTTAGGACAGACCCTCATGAAATTATATACTCTGTTCAGGACAGAGAGGCCAAAAACCGTACCCTGTCGAGCGACACCTACCCGTATAGGCCATATAAGGGAGTACCACCCCCGGGCAAAAAGGGCCCGTTGAGGCTTGTTTGAAACCAATATCCGATCCTCAAACAAAATGGGTCAAGGTAACATGGCTCGGTTTCAGTAAGTGGTATTTGATCACCTAAAGTTGTCAAAATTCTAAACTATGAACAAATTATTCTTTCTGGGTTTGCTATCATCATTCTACCAGTAGTGGCATGTCTCAACGGTACTGGAGTTACCTTCTAGTAAAAATTAGCTGACAAGGGTATTGATAGCTCGGCCTCTGCTGCCAAAAACAAAACCTGATTGCATTCTTTACACATTATGCCGAGATAGGGGTTCTGTACGGCAGATGTTTGGTTTTCATGCCGAGATAAGAGAGGTAAACGTTGATATCTCACAAAGCTTTTAAATCAGAGTAATTTTGCAACAACCGCCCCCCCCCCCCCCCCCCCCCCCCCCTTCCCCCTTCCCCCCTCCCAGCCAATCCTCCTAACAATCTTTCCTGGTTTCCTAACCGGCCAGCATTTTCCTCGCTATCTGATACTCCGAGGAGACGATAGTTTTTCGTTGTTGCGAGGGGGGCGTAGGATAGTGCCGTGCGCATATGTACTTACAGTCTACAATAGGGACTTGCACCCGACCATTTCCGCCATGTTGGAGGGCAAACAAACCTGGTTGCCATGGGATATGCGATAGCATTACGGTTGGGAAATCCCCTCTCGAGTTAATGGTTGCGCCGCGGGGAATGGGGAGAGCTAGAGGGAAATATTTTACAACAGTTGAAAACAGGACGAGTTATAATTTGAGTGGAGCTAGCACGAAATTACATTCGGAGTAACTGTTTCTTTTAAGAAACAAATTGGAACGATCACTCTCCTTGAAGTGCAGCTTATGAGCCCTGGCCAGAAATCGTTGATTTGGGTGCAGAAAAGTGTTTTAAATCTTGTTCAGCCATTTTAGGTTGATTTATGGTCGTAATATTGCATTAAAATGCATTACAAATCCGTGTAATGACGTCATATAAGTCACATTATGCTAATGAGTTGAAAATGAATTTGAGTCAACATTGAACGTCTTTATTTTTTCAGTTTTTTTTTTCAGGCGTCAGACATTTGATCCTTGCAATCTTATTGAAATATATTTTAATAAGTCGAGTTGACATAAAAACAGAGCAAAAGGAACTAGAATTAGCTTGTGACTTACATGACGTCATTGAAATTTGATTCCTTAATTAACGAAAATGACAGAATAATATGTTTTTCCTATGTCGGTCTGACAAATCCCACGTGACGACGACTAACCAATCAGAGCGCATGTGCCATCCGCGACGTCGCAAAACTAATCTTTCATCAGATAACACTGAGCTTTTTAACTTCCAAGCGAGAAAAGCACTGATTGGTTCTCCAATAATTCGCTGATCAATCACAACACTCGGGTTTCAATCACTGTGTTCAGGATTTCTGAAAATTCTTGATAATATTCTGGTGTTAAACCTGGAAGATAAGCCATCTTCTGCTCGCTCTTGGCCAATATATGTGCCCACAGGGAATCCTAGCGCGAAGCTCAAATGCACTCAATCAGAAGCCTCACGAAGTTAGGCGCTCTTGAGACAATAGGGAACTAGGACTTCAAGAAACCAGGACGGCGACGGCAGTGACGACGGGACACAGAAAAGTGTTTTCTTCCGAAATTTGTTTTTTCCCTTTTTCCTTTATTCGCCTTTAATTATTTTTCACATCCAAATTTTCTAAAAATATGATTGGCATAAAGTTCCCTTCACGCCGAACGAAAGACAGAGTGATTTACTTTTTGACGTTCGCGTTCTCTATGGAACGTAAAACGTATGGTTTTCACGTTGTGGTTTTGCAGACAACGGTCGAAATGTAGGCGACTGCGTGTATTTTCACGTGCAGTTATTGTATTTTGTAATTAAGGCTATTGTTTTATGCCCTCGTCCTAGACGTTCCGTCGTGAAAACTCCAATCACCGTCACACTCCAAAATAGGTCGTACCGCCTATTAGCCTATGTTTAACTGATTCGGCGTGAACTTTTGAATTTTAGCTACCTACAGCAATTATTATGCCCAATTATTGCTCAATTGGTTTCCTATCGTCGAAATACAAAGGGAATAATGTAAAACAAATGCATTAAAGTTACCTTTTTAATTTGTGTCCTTTTCTAGTGTCCTCAGTTGCCTATTCTCTGCTATTGGTAGCTATTTTTGATCGGTTTTCGATTTTTAAGATCTCTCTCTCTCTAACAAGTTCTAAAACTTTGCCATCTGCGGGATGTTCCGCTGTCTGAACTACGGTGCGATTGTTTTAATTTCGGAATTTCAGTTCGCTTCATTCAATTGTCGCTTACATTCGCGCCCATTTTATATCTACTTTTTTGTCAGGAGCCTTTCATGATTCTACGGTAGGCTCTCTCATCTTGTAAGATACTTTTCTATTTAATTACAGTTCGTTTGGCTGGTAGTACACGTACTGGGGAAGGCCGTGTGGAAGTCTTACACCAAGGTCGTTGGGGTACCGTGTGTGATGATTATTGGGACGTTATCGACGCTACTGTCGTGTGTCGTATGATGGGGTTTACTGCTGCCTCATCAGCTCCGGGTAAGGCCAGATACGGACAAGGCAGTGGACCAATATGGTTGGATGATGTTCATTGTACTGGCCGTGAGACCTCTCTCGAAAGATGTCCCCACAACGGATGGGGCTCTAATAATTGCGCACACAGCGAAGACGCTGGTGTCGTTTGCTCAAAGGGTAGGTATAGGCAACAGGCGGCCAAACAAGGCTTGCAGTAGTGTTTCAAGAAGATCTTAAAACAGTAATGTTGGTGTTTAAAATTGGATTCTTTTCCTGAGCGAAAGAGGGCGGCGGGCGGGCGGACTTCTGTTTAATTAAAGAAAACCCCGAATATTTCACGAAAGAGTAGAACGCGTCCCATATAGTTAATATTATTTTTATCTCAACTGCGTTTGCGTTCTTACTGTATGGTGACTTCCGAACCGTGATTTAGCTTTTTAAGATGTCATCTAACAGGGAGCCAGGAAAATAATATGCCTGAGATCTACAGGTTTATTTAGGCGTGATTGTGAAACTTTGAAACTACAAAATTTGTTTTTGGTTGTAGAACACTTAGTAAAATCTGCGGACACGATTGCATATTATCATTAAAATTATGATATTATGCCAATTATTATTATTATAAATCAATTTATTAATGTATTTTCACAGTTCGTTTGGTTGGAGGATCAACCCCGAGAGAAGGTCGAGTCGAAATATTCCATCAAGGGGCCTGGGGCACAGTATGTGATGACTCCTGGGATGTAAATGATGCCAAAGTGGTGTGTGGAATGTTGGGATACGTCGCCAAGTCAGCCGTAGTTCGGGCGCGGTTCGGTCAAGGATCTGGCAGTATTTGGATGGATGACGTGCAGTGCAGTGGGACCGAACAGTATTTATGGCTTTGTCGTTTTCCAGGATGGACAATCCATAACTGTGGCCATAGTGAAGACGCCGGTGTTATCTGCATCGAATCTGGTAAGTGGTACAGCTGCTAGCGGCTCTGAGCAGAATTCACAGTTTGTGGTCATTTACGAAACTTAAGGTAGTATACTCTATGTGGTTGCATTTTCCAATTTTAATTATGACTCAGTATCGATCGTATATAGAGCAGTTTTCAATTGAGTGTAGAAAAGTAATTGCTTTCGGATTTGATTGGTCAGTTATCCATGATTGCGTTTACTTTGCCTCGTGATTGGTTGAAGTAAAACCAATCGTGAATTACTTCAGTTCGTGATTGGTTCATCGATGTTTTCACTTGCTTCTGTGATTGGCTCACTGGTTTTGGTTTTACGATAGTAGTATTATATGCATGGAATTAGCAGGAAAAGTGCGGTGGAAGGCGGCGGAAGGCGGAGGAAGGTGGAGGATTCATTACCTATTCAAAATAGTGGCTGAATATTAATTAGGCGGAAGATTGCATTACCTATTACATATTAATTAGGCGAATGATTACATTACCTATTACATATTAATTAGGCGGAGGATTGTATGCGCAATGAATAATCAATGGTATAATAGTGAGTATGATCAATAGTTACTGATTGCCTAGATTTTTGATGACTTCGCGTCTGGGGTTCTGGGCAAGACTGAACAAGCCTATTGTATAGAAACAATACAACAACCGTCATAAAAGAGATTTGACTTCACAGTACATTAGACGTCACAATACCCCTCTGCTTATTACTATTGATCATACTCACTATTATATTCATTGATTATTCATTGCGCATTGCACCCTATTATTACTCATTCATTATGAATGCAATCCTCCGCCTAATTAATATGTAAAAGGTAATGCAATCCTCCGGCTAATTAGTATGTAATAGGTAATGCAATCCTCCGCCTAATTAATATGAATTAGGTAATGCAATCTTCCGCCTAATTAATATGTAATAGGTAATGCAATCCTCCGGCTAATTAGTATGTAATAGGTAATGCAATCCTCCGGTTAATTAATATGTAATAGGTAATGCAATTCTTCTCCTAATTAATATGTAATAGGTAATGCAATTCTTCGCCTAATTAATATGAAATAGGTAATGCAATCCTCCGCCTAATTAATATGTAATAGGTAATGCAATCCTCCGGCTAATTAGTATGTAATAAGTAATGCAATCCTCCGCCTAATTAATATGTAATAGGTAATGCAATCCTCCGCCTAATTCATATGAAATAGGTAATGCAATCATCCGCCTAATTAATATGTAATAGGTAATGCAATCCTCCGGCTAATTAGTATGTAATAGGTAATGCAATCCTCCGGCTAATTAGTATGTAATAGGTAATGCAATCCTCCGGTTAATTAATATGTAATAGGTAATGCAATTCTTCTCCTAATTAATATGTAATAGGTAATGCAATTCTTCGCCTAATTAATATGAAATAGGTAATGCAATCCTCCGCCTAATTAATATGTAATAGGTAATGCAATCCTCCGGCTAATTAGTATGTAATAAGTAATGCAATCCTCCGCCTAATTAATATGTAATAGGTAATGCAATCCTCCGCCTAATTCATATGAAATAGGTAATGCAATCATCCGCCTAATTAATATGTAATAGGTAATGCAATCCTCCGGCTAATTAGTATGTAATAGGTAATGCAATCCTGACCGCCTAATTAATATGTAATAGGTAATGCAATCCTCCGGCTAATTAGTATGTAATAGGTAATGCAATCCTCCGCCTAATTAATATGAAATAGGTAATGCAATCCTCCGCCTAATTAATATGTAATAGGTAATGTAATTCTACGCCTAATTAATATGTAATAGGTAATGCAATCCTCCGCTTAATTAATATGAAATAGGTAATGCAATTCTCCGCCTAATTAATATGTAATAGGTTATGCAATCCTCCGCCTAATTAGTATGTAATAGGTAATAATCCTCCGCTTAATTAATATTCAGCCGCCATTTTGAATAGGCAATGAATCCTCCACGTTCCTCCGGCGAATCCCATGCACGCATATGATACTACTAACGATACTCAATTGCAAACCGCTCTATGCCGTAAATCATGAGACAATCTATGAGTTTAGAAGTCAGCATTTTGAATAGTGGTAACTCACTAAATGATATCTATTGCATATTAGTTCCCAGCCGCCTTGTCGGGGGTCTTGTTTCGTTCTCTGGCCGAGTAGAGGTCAGTCATAACGGAGCTTGGGGTACTATATGTGGCAGGAACTGGGGAATCAACGAAGCCACCGTGGTGTGCAGGTCACTCGGCTTCGTTGGCGCCGTTTCTGGGTCATGCTGTGGTCATTATGGAGGGGGAAATGGAACGATCTGGTTACAGAATGTCACATGCACGGGACAAGAGCCAACTCTGGCAAGCTGTAGACGTAACGGCTGGGGTACGCACACATGTGGACATGATATGGACGTCGGGGTGTCATGTATTCCTCAAGCATCAAATGGTGAGCAGATCGATGTCGAAAAGAAAAATACATAGTGCTGTTTATCCCGCTGAATATTACTTATATATTACTACATCGAAAACTGCAGTCTTCAACACTCTTATTAGTAAGAGGAGAGAAAAATGGAAAAAGAAAGTTTCGGTTGTAATCAGGTAAAGTGCAAACTCGAATGGTGTCCTAGGTGCACCGCAAAATGCCATTAATTTGAAGGTATAATGATCGTTTAAATTAAGGTTTGCGCGACAAAATAAAACCAAACCGTACGTAGAAAAGCTTAGTATTTTCTTTTTTAACACTATGTGTACTGCTCATCGAATCCTCATTCTTTTAAATGTTCGTTTTATAGGTGGGAGGGCGCTGTTGTTACTTCCATGTGAAGCTAGAAATGTTAAAATCAAGACTTAAACGTACTAAAACTGCTTGAACGTTTAGACTGCTTACTACTTTACACTCTTAAATGTATTCCCTCTCTTAAAAGTCCGTTTAATAGGTGGGATAAACCCCAACCAAGGACGTGTAGAGGTCCAAATTGCAAACAGGTGGGGCACCGTATGTGATCGTTCGTGGGACCTGCAAGACGCCACAGTAGCCTGCCGTATGGTCGGTTTTCCTGCTGCCACATCTGCCGAGTGCTGTGGTCGCTTTGGTCTGGGTAATGGCACGGTATGGATGGAGAATGTTAATTGTACTGGTACAGAGACATCACTGGTAGCGTGTCCTCAAAAGGGATGGGGATTTGCGAACTGTACGCATGCGCACGACGCAGGAGTGACATGTGCTTCTATTGGTAAGAAGGTTTACTCTGTTTTGAACCTTATTGTCATGTTTTATCTCTACATTGTTATTTGTGATGCTTTCATCCATTTATGAAAATATTGTTTAAGATGTCTGTTACTGTTAGGTCAGAGTTCTTCGGATTATCAGAATGTTTTCTGATTCTATTTAATAGGCAATATTCGTATTGCCGGTGGCCTTTCCTGTGTTTTCAACAGAGAGAGTGAACATCATATCAAATCAGTCTAGCAATTTCTGTAAGACACAGTAACAACAATAGACTAAAAATGACACAACAACGACAATAAAACGATACCAACAAGAAACCTAAAACTAGATTTGGATGGTTATACCCTTCAGAGGCTTCTAACCTATTAGTGCCAAGTCTAAATAACCGTAATAATGGTATAAGTTATCTGCATTGCTTTGTACCACTTAGCCTGCGCTTGCTACGCAGGCTATGTACTGCTGAACTTCTTGTTTCGAGATTATGTATAACCTCAAATGATGTTGAGAGAACTCAATTCTAATTCAACTCTTGGGGGAGAGAACATTTATTTCGAAAATGGAAACTTAGTGAAAGACCAAGATTATTAAGTATAGAGCGGCAAGGTGTTTGGTCCTCACTTCCCAATCGATCGGAGCTCGCGAAAATTTCAACAAATAACATTTCAACATAATTTTCTAAACATGTCATAATGAACCTAGTACGTAGCATGGTTACTCGAAAACAATGGACGTCTCGCACTTCCGTGTTCTATGTACTGTTTAAAACACGAACAGCAGTATTTTATCAAGTTTAAAAATTCTAGGGCGAAGCCCGAGAATTTTTCGACTTGATAAAACACGTGCTGTGAGTGTTTTAAACGGCTTCAAAAACGCTTTAAGAATGCAATGAAAGAAAGACGCACATCTCAAGGGATGATTACTTAATGAACCATTGAACCTTTGTATTCACAACGCCATGCAAAATATTCGAGTAATCACCGCCTACAATTACGAACATCTCAAGGGAATGACATGAAGAAATTACCATACTATGTTGTTTGAAGCGGCGTTTCGCAATGCAAGAAGAACTTGCACTTGAAGGATTTGGTGTCGTGGTTTACCTCGATAAAGTTCAAGACTTGGAAAGCGATGTGACTGACATGACGGCAGACTGTAAATTTTTGACTCCAGCACAAAATATGTAAGTTTCAAGCAGGTTTTTATTATTTTACGGCTTTGAGTTTGGTTTAATAATTGGAACTAAACAGTGGCTCGGTAAACAAGTAATGGTAGTTGGATAACTTCATTTTAAAAATATTATCTGTGTATCTCGGTAGTCTGCTGATATTAGTAGATTTAGTGCAAAATTTATTATCTAGGTACCTTATGTTCCGTGTACTTTTTGCTATCTTTGGGTCTTTATCAGTGAATTCTTAATTAGGATGAAACGTTATATAAAATTTCATGTTCATTGGTATTCTTTATGTAAAACGTTCATCCTAATTAGCAATTCAATGAGAAAGCTGAAACATCAATAGAAATTCCATTGTCTCAATCATTAACCCCGTTTCCCCCTGGGACAGAATTCAAATCCCTCCGCGGATCTTTTAGAATGATGAGATTTTATCAGGTATAAAGGAGCATGCACGTGACTGATTTACTTCATCTGATTGGACAAAATGCTCATTAATTATTCATGAGTTTTTGAATGATGTTTAATAGGTGCCCGGAGTTTGAGAAATATTTCGGATTCTATTGTATTACTAAAGCAAGGAAGCAATCATATGATAGACATTCATTCGTAATGTTTGTAATCTCTCCTGAACCTTATCAGTCAGACTTGTCGGTGGCCGTACCTCAAATGAAGGTCGAGTTGAGATCTACCATGCCGGTACCTGGGGCACAATCTGTGATGACCACTGGGACTTAAGGGATGCCAATGTGGTGTGCAAAATGCTAGGTTATACTGGTGCACAGTCTGCCGTCACTAATGCACGGTTTGGTCAGGGAAGCGGGCAGATTTGGATGGACGATGTTCAGTGCAATGGAAGTGAACGTTCATTAAATAACTGTCCCTTTAGAGGCTGGGGCATTCATAACTGCGGGCATAGTGAGGATGCTGGTGTTATCTGCCGAAGAAGTGGTGAGTATAAACGAATTTGTTAGTTCTTATTTAAAAATGTAAGCAGGAGCCGGTATTTTTCGTAATATTAGTAGCATATATTACATTAGAACAATTTGGGATATTACCAGATCTGCAGCTATCGTAAATGATCTCTGAGTCAAAGCAATTGGACTTCGCAAAACACTGAGCCAGGGGTTAAAGGCCTGGAACGTAAAGAAGTCTACAGAGTACAAAGGATTGCATTTACTGTATGGGTTAGCGGTCCATTGAGTAAAGAGGCTGTGAAAAAAAGACACTGTCAATTTGGTCAAGAAGGTGGATAGTCATTTTATTATAAATTACAAGCCTTATAATGACCTCATCAGAAACAACTGCACTGTGCTGAATAGTACAGTCGGTCTGTTGTTAGAGAGATTAAGCACCTTATTTGTCAATTGACTGCTGCACACTAAAATGGTTGTATTCATAGTAAATAGTAAAGGTTAAGCATCATTGTTTATCTCCAGCTCCCACTGCACCTCCACCTAATGTTCGAGCATCTAACCAGAGCTCCACCAGTATCCTGGTTCAGTGGGACCCAATCGCTCCTGCTCACATCCGAGGCGTTTTATTGGGCTATCGGATATTCTACCGTAAAATTAATGGGTCGGTGAATTTTACAAAAACGACTGGTCCAAACACTATGCAGACGATGTTGACAAGTTTGGAGGTGTATACAACGTATGAGATACAAGTAGCTGCGTACAATCGTCAAGCGAATGGACCGAAAAGTCCTCTGATTTTCATCACAACGAATGAAGATGGTAAGTACCTCTTTTGAAATTTGAAGCGACCAGCAAATATGTAAGAGGTCAAACATCTACAAAGGAAATCCAATGGTAAATTTAGCACAAGCGCACACTTCTCTTCCATTCTAATTAGCTGCGAGAAATGTTTTGAGGGGATTTACAGGATTTTAAGGTCTTGTTCTGAGTTAAAATATTTGTATTGAGTTTCCAGCTACGACAGTTAAGAACATGTCAAATCAGTGGAGCAGTTTCTGTAAGACACAACAATAACAGCAATAAAGATTAACAATGACACAACAACGCCAATGAAACGATGCTAAGAATGTTAAATCTAAATGTTCATTTCGATGGCGCGTTTCAACCAATCAGCGACCTCTAACCTGTGTGTGCCAAATCTAAGTCCAAATAAGCGTAATAATGGTTGAAATCATCATCTACTTGCTTTGTACCACTGCACTTCCTGTTTCGAGATCAGATGTATCCTTAAATGAAGGTGAGAAAAATTCTGCCCTCGATACAGGGTACATGCATTTCAAATACGGAAACTTGGTGAATTAGGCCAAGATTAACTCTAGAGCGGTAATGTGTTCGGTTGATGAGTGGTCCTCATTTTCCAGTGGTCGGACCTCTCAACAATAATTTCAACAAATAAAATATCAACATCATTTGCTCAAATCTTATAATAATGAACCGTACGTAGCATGGTTACTCGAAAACAATGGACGTCTCGCACTTCAGTGTTCTATCGATGTTTCATAGTTGCCCGGATTATGAGAAATGTTTCCGAGTCAGTTGTATGACTAAATCAAGGAAGCAGTAATATGATAGCCATTGATTGCTGACGTTAGTAATCTCTCCTGAACCTCATCAGTCAGACTTGTCGGTGGCCGTACCTCAAATGAAGGTCGAGTTGAGATCTACCATGCCGGTACCTGGGGCACAATCTGTGATGACCACTGGGACTTAAGAGATGCCAACGTGGTGTGCAAAATGCTAGGTTATACTGGTGCTCAGTCTGCCGTCACTAATGCACGGTTTGGTCAGGGAAGCGGGCAGATTTGGATGGACGATGTTCAGTGCAATGGAAGTGAACGTTCATTAAATAACTGTCCCTTTAGAGGCTGGGGCATTCATAACTGCGGGCATAGTGAGGATGCTGGTGTTATCTGCCGAAGAAGTGGTGAGTATAAACGAATTTGTTAGTTCTTATTTAAAAATGTAAGCAGGAGCCGGTATTTTTCGTAATATTAGTAGCATATATTACATTAGAACAATTTGGGATATTACCAGATCTGCAGCTATCGTAAATGATCTCTGAGTCAAAGCAATTGGACTTCGCAAAATACTGAGCCAGGGGTTAAAGGCCTGGAACGTAAAGAAGTCTACAGAGTACAAAGGATTGCATTTACTGTATGGGTTAGCGGTCCATTGAGTAAAGAGGCTGTGAAAAAAAGACACTGTCAATTTGGTCAAGAAGGTGGATAGTCATTTTATTATAAATTACAAGCCTTATAATGACCTCATCAGAAACAACTGCACTGTGCTGAAGAGTACAGTCGGTCTGTTGTTAAAGAGATTAAGCACCTTATTTGTCAATTGACTGCTGCACACTAAAATGGTTGTATTCATAGTAAATAGTAAAGGTTAAGCATCATTGTTTATCTCCAGCTCCCACTTCATCTCCACCTAATGTTCGAGCATCTAACCAGAGCTCCACCAGTATCCTGGTTCAGTGGGACCCAATCGCTCCTGCTCACATCCGAGGCGTTTTATTGGGCTATCGGATATTCTACCGTAAAGTTAATGGGTCGGTGAATTTTACAAAAACGACTGGTCCAAACACTATGCAGACGATGTTGACAAGTTTGGAGGTGTATACAACGTATGAGATACAAGTAGCTGCGTACAATCGTCAAGGGAATGGACCGAAAAGTCCTCTGATTTTCATCACAACGAATGAAGATGGTAAGTACCTCTTTTGAAATTTGAAGCGACCAGCAAATATGTAAGAGGTCAAACATCTACAAAGGAAATCCAATGGTAAATTTAGCACAAGCGCACACTTCTCTTCCATTCTAATTAGCTGCGAGAAATGTTTTGAGGGGATTTACAGGATTTTAAGGTCTTGTTCTGAGTTAAAATATTTGTATTGAGTTTCCAGCTACGACAGTTAAGAACATGTCAAATCAGTGGAGCAGTTTCTATAAGACACAACAATAACAGCAATATAGATTAACAATGACACAACAACGCCAATGAAACGATGCTAAGAATGTTAAATCTAAATGTTCATTTCGATGGCGCGTTTCAACCAATCAGCGACCTGTAACCTATGTGTGCCAAATCTAAGTCCAAATAAGCGTAATAATGGTTGAAATCATCATCTACTTGCTTTGTACCACTGCACTTCCTGTTTCGAGATCAGATGTATCCTTAAATGAAGGTGAGAAAAATTCTGCCCTCGATACAGGGTACATGCATTTCAAATACGGAAACTTGGTGAATTAGGCCAAGATTAACTCTAGAGCGGTAATGTGTCCGGTTGATGAGTGGTCCTCATTTTCCAGTCGTCGGACCTCTCGACAATAATTTCAACAAATCAAATATCAACATCATTTGCTCAAATCTTATAAAAATGAACCGTACGTAGCATGGTTACTCGAAAACAATGGACGTCTCGCACTTCAGTGTTCTATCGATGTTTCATAGTTGCCCGGATTATGAGAAATGTTTCCGAGTCAGTTGTATGACTAAATCAAGGAAGCAGTAATATGATAGCCATTGATTGCTGACGTTAGTAATCTCTCCTGAACCTCATCAGTCAGACTTGTCGGTGGCCGTACCTCAAATGAAGGTCGAGTTGAGATCTACCATGCCGGTACCTGGGGCACAATCTGTGATGACCACTGGGACTTAAGAGATGCCAACGTGGTGTGCAAAATGCTAGGTTATACTGGTGCTCAGTCTGCCGTCACTAATGCACGGTTTGGTCAGGGAAGCGGGCAGATTTGGATGGACGATGTTCAGTGCAATGGAAGTGAACGTTCATTAAATAACTGTCCCTTTAGAGGCTGGGGCATTCATAACTGCGGGCATAGTGAGGATGCTGGTGTTATCTGCCGAAGAAGTGGTGAGTATAAACGAATTTGTTAGTTCTTATTTAAAAATGTAAGCAGGAGCCGGTATTTTTCGTAATATTAGTAGCATATATTACATTAGAACAATTTGGGATATTACCAGATCTGCAGCTATCGTAAATGATCTCTGAGTCAAAGCAATTGGCCTTCGCAAAACACTGAGCCAGGGGTTAAAGGCCTGGAACGTAAAGAAGTCTACAGAGTACAAAGGATTGCATTTACTGTATGGCTTAGCGGTCCATTGAGTAAAGAGGCTGTGAAAAAAAGACACTGTCAATTTGGTCAAGAAGGTGGATAGTCATTTTATTATAAATTACAAGCCTTATAATGACCTCATCAGAAACAACTGCACTGTGCTGAAGAGTACAGTCGGTCTGTTGTTAGAGAGATTAAGCACCTTATTTGTCAATTGACTGCTGCACACTAAAATGGTTGTATTCATAGTAAATAGTAAAGGTTAAGCATCATTGTTTATCTCCAGCTCCCACTGCACCTCCACCTAATGTTCGAGCATCTAACCAGAGCTCCACCAGTATCCTGGTTCAGTGGGACCCAATCGCTCCTGCTCACATCCGAGGCGTTTTATTGGGCTATCGGATATTCTACCGTAAAGTTAATGGGTCGGTGAATTTTACAAAAACGACTGGTCCAAACACTATGCAGACGATGTTGACAAGTTTGGAGGTGTATACAACGTATGAGATACAAGTAGCTGCGTACAATCGTCAAGGGAATGGACCGAAAAGTCCTCTGATTTTCATCACAACGAATGAAGATGGTAAGTACCTCTTTTGAAATTTGAAGCGACCAGCAAATATGTAAGAGGTCAAACATCTACAAAGGAAATCCAATGGTAAATTTAGCACAAGCGCACACTTCTCTTCCATTCTAATTAGCTGCGAGAAATGTTTTGAGGGGATTTACAGGATTTTAAGGTCTTGTTCTGAGTTAAAATATATGTATTGAGTTTCCAGCTACGACAGTTAAGAACATGTCAAATCAGTGGAGCAGTTTCTGTAAGACACAACAATAACAGCAATATAGATTATTAACAATGACACAACAACGCCAATGAAACGATGCTAAGAATGTTAAATCTAAATGTTCATTTCGATGGCGCGTTTCAACCAATCAGCGACCTCTAACCTATGTGTGCCAAATCTAAGTCCAAATAAGCGTAATAATGGTTGAAATCATCATCTACTTGCTTTGTACCACTGCACTTCCTGTTTCGAGATCAGATGTATCCTTAAATGAAGGTGAGAAAAATTCTGCCCTCGATACAGGGTACATGCATTTCAAATACGGAAACTTGGTGAATTAGGCCAAGATTAACTCTAGAGCGGCAATGTGTTCGGTTGATGAGTGGTCCTCATTTTCCAGTCGTCGGACCTCTCGACAATAATTTCAACAAATCAAATATCAACATCATTTGTTCAAATCTTATAATAATGAACCGTACGTAGCATGGTTACTCGAAAACAATGGACGTCTCGCACTTCAGTGTTCTATCGATGTTTCATAGTTGCCCGGATTATGAGAAATGTTTCCGAGTCAGTTGTATGACTAAATCAAGGAAGCAGTAATATGATAGCCATTGATTGCTGACGTTAGTAATCTCTCCTGAACCTCATCAGTCAGACTTGTCGGTGGCCGTACCTCAAATGAAGGTCGAGTTGAGATCTACCATGCCGGTACCTGGGGCACAATCTGTGATGACCACTGGGACTTAAGAGATGCCAACGTGGTGTGCAAAATGCTAGGTTATACTGGTGCTCAGTCTGCCGTCACTAATGCACGGTTTGGTCAGGGAAGCGGGCAGATTTGGATGGACGATGTTCAGTGCAATGGAAGTGAACGTTCATTAAATAACTGTTCCTTTAGAGGCTGGGGCATTCATAACTGCGGGCATAGTGAGGATGCTGGTGTTATCTGCCGAAGAAGTGGTGAGTATAAACGAATTTGTTAGTTCTTATTTAAAAATGTAAGCAGGAGCCGGTATTTTTCGTAATATTAGTAGCATATATTACATTAGAACAATTTGGGATATTACCAGATCTGCAGCTATCGTAAATGATCTCTGAGTCAAAGCAATTGGACTTCGCAAAACACTGAGCCAGGGGTTAAAGGCCTGGAACGTAAAGAAGTCTACAGAGTACAAAGGATTGCATTTACTGTATGGCTTAGCGGTCCATTGAGTAAAGAGGCTGTGAAAAAAAGACACTGTCAATTTGGTCAAGAAGGTGGATAGTCATTTTATTATCAATTACAAGCCTTATAATGACCTCATCAGAAACAACTGCACTGTGCTGAAGAGTACAGTCGGTCTGTTGTTAGAGAGATTAAGCACCTTATTTGTCAATTGACTGCTGCACACTAAAATGGTTGTATTCATAGTAAATAGTAAAGGTTAAGCATCATTGTTTATCTCCAGCTCCCACTGCACCTCCACCTAATGTTCGAGCATCTAACCAGAGCTCCACCAGTATCCTGGTTCAGTGGGACCCAATCGCTCCTGCTCACATCCGAGGCGTTTTATTGGGCTATCGGATATTCTACCGTAAAGTTAATGGGTCGGTGAATTTTACAAAAACGACTGGTCCAAACACTATGCAGACGATGTTGACAAGTTTGGAGGTGTATACAACGTATGAGATACAAGTAGCTGCGTACAATCGTCAAGGGAATGGACCGAAAAGTCCTCTGATTTTCTTCACAACGAATGAAGATGGTAAGTACCTCTTTTGAAATTTGAAGCGACCAGCAAATATGTAAGAGGTCAAACATCTACAAAGGAAATCCAATGGTAAATTTAGCACAAGCGCACACTTCTCTTCCATTCTAATTAGCTGCGAGAAATGTTTTGAGGGGATTTACAGGATTTTAAGGTCTTGTTCTGAGTTAAAATATTTGTATTGAGTTTCCAGCTACGACAGTTAAGAACATGTCAAATCAGTGGAGCAGTTTCTGTAAGACCCAACAATAACAGCAATAAAGATTAACAATGACACAACAACGCCAATGAAACGATGCTAAGAATGTTAAATCTAAATGTTCATTTCGATGGCGCGTTTCAACCAATCAGCGACCTCTAACCTATGTGTGCCAAATCTAAGTCCAAATAAGCGTAATAATGGTTGAAATCATCATCTACTTGCTTTGTACCACTGCACTTCCTGTTTCGAGATCAGATGTATCCTTAAATGAAGGTGAGAAAAATTCTGCCCTCGATACAGGGTACATGCATTTCAAATACGGAAACTTGGTGAATTAGGCCAAGATTAACTCTAGAGCGGCAATGTGTTCGGTTGATGAGTTCCTCATTGTCCAGTCGTCGGACCTCTCGACAATAATTTCAACAAATCAAATATCAACATCATTTGCTCAAATCTTATAATAATGAACCGTACGTAGCATGGTTACTCGAAAACAATGGACGTCTCGCACTTCAGTGTTCTATCGATGTTTCATAGACCCATTCGAAAAATGGCGTCCAATTTAAAAAGCTATTGTCCTGGTAACGTGAACACGAGGCTAGTCAGTACACACAAAAACTTTTGACCGTGTAAGCAAGGCTAGTCAGTACTAAACAATAGTTAATTAAATTGGACGCCATTTTTCGAATGGGTCTATAGTTGCCCGGATTATGAGAAATGTTTCCGAGTCAGTTGTATGACTAAATCAAGGAAGCAGTAATATGATAGCCATTGATTGCTGACGTTAGTAATCTCTCCTGAACCTCATCAGTCAGACTTGTCGGTGGCCGTACCTCAAATGAAGGTCGAGTTGAGATCTACCATGCCAGTACCTGGGGCACAATCTGTGATGACCACTGGGACTTAAGAGATGCCAACGTGGTGTGCAAAATGCTAGGTTATACTGGTGCTCAGTCTGCCGTCACTAATGCAAGGTTTGGTCAGGGAAGCGGGCAGATTTGGATGGACGATGTTCAGTGCAATGGAAGTGAACGTTCATTAAATAACTGTCCCTTTAGAGGCTGGGGCATTCATAACTGCGGGCATAGTGAGGATGCTGGTGTTATCTGCCGAAGAAGTGGTGAGTATAAACGAATTTGTTAGTTCTTATTTAAAAATGTAAGCAGGAGCCGGTATTTTTCGTAATATTAGTAGCATATATTACATTAGAACAATTTGGGATATTACCAGATCTGCAGCTATCGTAAATGATCTCTGAGTCAAAGCAATTGGACTTCGCAAAACACTGAGCCAGGGGTTAAAGGCCTGGAACGTAAAGAAGTCTACAGAGTACAAAGGATTGCATTTACTGTATGGGTTAGCGGTCCATTGAGTAAAGAGGCTGTGAAAAAAAGACACTGTCAATTTGGTCAAGAAGGTGGATAGTCATTTTATTATAAATTGCAAGCCTTATAATGACCTCATCAGAAACAACTGCACTGCACTGTGCTGAAGAGTACAGTCGGTCTGTTGTTAGAGAGATTAAGCACCCTATTTGTCAATGGTCTGCTGCGCACAAAAATGGTTGTATTTGTAGTAAATAGTAAAGGTTAAGCATCGTTGTTTATCTCCAGCTCCCAATTCACCTCCACCTAATGTTCGAGCATCTAACCAGAGCTCCACCAGTATCCTGGTTCTGTGGGACCCAATCCCTACTGCTCACATCCAAGGCGTTTTATTGGGCTATCGCATATTTTACCGTAAAATAAATGGATCGGTGACTTTTACAAATACGACTGGTCCAAAAACTCTGCAGACGATGTTGACAGGTTTGGAGGTGTATACAACGTATGAGATACAAGTAGCTGCATACAATCGTCAAGGGAATGGACCAAAAAGTCATCTGATTGTTATCACAACGAATGAAGATGGTAAGTTCCTCTTGTGAAATTTGAAGCGACCAGCAAATATGTTAGATATCATATCATTTACCAAAGGAAAGCCTATGGTAAATTTAAGACGAACACACATTTCGCTTCCATTCTGATTATCTGTAACAAATGTTTTGAGGGGCGTTACAGGATTTTAAGGTCTGGATTCGAGTGAAAACAGAGACAGTGAACAACATATCAAATCATTCGAGCCGTTTCTGTAAGACACAATAATGAAACGCCAATGAAACGATGTCAAGAAAGTTAAATCTAAATGTTGATTTGGATCGCCACGCTAAAGAAAATTACATACCTGTTACGGTCCTTCCCTGTGTTGATAAAGTATTTGAGCAACTAATCAGTAAACAAGTCACAAAGAAGAGCTATGAAACTACTTTTATTGACCTTGTGGAAGACTGGAAGTCAGATAAGGACACACGTCTATCCGTTGGTATATTATCAACGGATATGAGCATACAATGTAGCTTTGATTCTCTTCATCCACCGCTTATGTTAAGCAAACTCAAAGCCTACGGCTTTCAAGATAACGCCATTAACATTTTACGTAGCTACCAAGAGACCATCACCTAGGTGATGGTCTCTTGTAGCTACTTATGCGATCGCCTCAAGAGAGTAAGTATCTGATCTCTGAGTAGTTCTTGGAAGCGAGTAAACTGTGTATGTCCTCAAGGGTCTGCCCTAGGACCACTCCTCTGGAACATATTTCAGAATAGTCTGATTTATAATGTGAACTCGAACTTTTCCATGTACGCGGACGACCACCAAATCTACGAAAAATGAAGATCTGCATATAGTAATTTCTAAACTGAACTGATGAAAGTACGGCTATAGCAACTAACTGGTACGATTCTAATCTACTAGAAGGCAACTTGAAAAATATCAGTCTATATATGAACATTTGTAGCAACGCTATTAAGAGGGCTAATAATAATGCGTGTACTGTTAATGCAAAGGGAAATGACATTAGGTCATCAGATAGTCTTAAACCCTTGGGTGTAACAATAGTAGGCTTAATTGTAGGCTTAATTGTAATAATGTGATGTAAAGTGGTAAGCTGTAGTGCTGTGTGTGCACGCCCTACGAGGGAAAGAGAAAAAATATCTGACCCAAGTGGGACTCGAACCCAACGACCTCCAGGTTACATGTCTGGCGCTCTACCAACTGAGCTATCAAGTCAGATGAGAGCAAATTGTAATAATCATTAGTACAGTATGCAAGGCCAATCAGAGGACTGGTGTGATCATGAGGCTTAGAAATGTAATCCCCACTGTGGCTAAGTTACATCTATTTAAGGCAGCCATCCTGCCCCACCTTACGTATTGTTATAGTGTGGCACTTCTGTCAGAATACAGGAGAGGTCTTAGAGCGGTTTTTAGAGAGAAACAGTCCAGTTATTCGCAACTGTTAGAAAGAGCCAAATTATCCACGTTGTTAAATCGACGGCTCAAAGATATATGTATTTAATGTACAAAGTTAAATATAACCTGTGCGCCACTGTATGTAATTTATTTCAGTTCCATAGCTCTTCATACAATCTAAGACATTCAGACTGTTCCTCAGTACCAAAGATTCAACACCGTCACATCTGGACAACATTCATTGAGATATCTAGGTCCTAAGCTATGGAACAAGCTCTCTGCTAAAGAGAGATCATCTCCTTCTCTCAAATGCTTCAGGGCATGTATTCGTAAACGTGACCTTAGTGTTTTATTAGATAATGGATGTAATGGTTGTTTCCTCTGCAATACTTGACTTAATTTATCGATTCATAATGTATTTTATATTATAATTAACTATTGAATGACATTTTTAAGGTACAATGTTTTAGAATGGTATTATATATATTTTATATATTTTAGAGTAGGTGTCCCCTATTACTAGAGGGATTTCCCTCGGCTAATGTAACCTTGACACGGAAATAAAGTTATTATTATTATTATTGCGCATTTAAACCAATGAGCGACCTCTAACCTATGGGTGCCAAGTCTAAGTGCAAATAACTGTAATAATGGTTGAATTGATCTTTATTTGCTTTGTACCCATGCACTTCTCGTTTCGAGATCAGATAGATCCTTAAAGGATGCTGAGAAAAATTCTGCCCTCGGTCCAGAGTACATTTATTTCGAATACGGAAACTTGGTGAATTAGACCAAGATTAACGTTAGTGCGGCAATGTGTCCGGTTGTTCCTACTGAGGTTTTAAGAGGGAGAAATACAAATTTCAGTCGAGGTGTTATTATTATCATTAGTATTGATACAGATAATTGAATTGACACCTCATATTCTTTTCCAGTACCCATGACAGCTCCTTCTGGCCTCCAAGGGGCAAACCAAAGTTCCACAAGCCTCGTTGTCTACTGGAATCCAATCCAGTCTGCCCATGTACGCGGTGTTCTTCTTGGCTATCATGTCTGGTATCAAGCTGTTAACATTTCTACTGCTTCCATTGTCACTACGAGTGCCAATACTGTGCGCTATTCCATCCGGGGACTGTTGAAGTACACATCTTACAGAGTTCAGGTAGCTGCTTTCACCAGGAAGGGAACTGGACCACGAAGTAACATCATTGTTGTATACACGGATGAGGATGGTACGTCGGTCATATACAACATATACAACCAGGGATTGAATGAGATGTTCCCGTACTTTTCTCATCTAAGTATTCGCATAACTTAAGTAAATTGATTAGAGGAAGGGGGATTTGACTAGTGCTGTACAAATTTGTTACTCCTGGAATTTGTATACGTACAAAATGTCATCACCGTTCACGCAGCACGATCGCAGGACGAAATTGAAATAAAATAGATTCTTTAGATTTTTAAGCATTTCAAATTTAAATATTATTAAGGGGTAAAAACTCCTTAAAGCTTTACCCACTTAAGAGCGACTGTCCACTAATATCGAGCAAACCGCGGCAAAAGATGAAAAAAAAAACATTTTCTTCATATTTCGTTCAAAGGATAGGCTTTGGTCAGTTAGTAAACGTGCTGGGATTCTTTTGTTCAAAAATTTATTTAACTTTGAGAAAAAATAAAAAAACGGTTACGGCCGGCGTGAGTCCGAGACAGCCTGAAATAAAAGTGATTTTACCGGTCTTTCTAACCTTGCCCTGTACGAACGCTAAAGGAGCTTCGTATTTTTCGAATTCGGATATTTGTTTAGAAAGTATTGATCAACTGTTTTAGTGCAATAATTAGATTATAGCTTTATTCTCAAGATCCTGAGAGCCCACTTAAATACGCTGTAGTTTGCTAATTTGAAAACCTTATTTCAGGGCACTTTTTTGAAAAATAAATTTTATATGTGGTATAATTCAGAATCCATTGAAGCTTCGTTAGCATTGATCTAAAACATATATGAGAATTAGTTTGGGTTATCTTCTCAGTGCTTCACACGAGCGCTGTGAATTTCGACGAAATGGCAACATGAATTTCTAAACAGTCAAGTTTTACCCTTCGATAATAGTGCAAAATCTCGAAGAGAAACCTATAGCGATACTTACTGTGACGTCACACAGGCCAGTCACGCCACATTTGTTGCTTTCTGTGGTTGGCAGAAACGAAGCGTGAACCCAGTCAGATGCTTATAAAATATCACAGGTCGGTGCTTATTCATCGCCAAATTACTTTCTTGTTCTTCCAAAATGCAAGCAAGCCCTTTCATAGAAGCTTATATTCTCTTAACTTATAAGTCTTATAAAGGAATTAAGATTTGGAATCAGAATTGAGACTTTAGATGTATTTTGTGAGGCCTAAATCGCTAGTTCCCATACAAGTCATACAAACACATGGTTTTTTTTGCCAACACATTATATATGCAAATATATAAATGACGTCAGTGTTTACAAACAGTAAGTATCGCTATTGAACCAGCAGTTTTTAACAATAAACATAACTTAAGAGTTGAATGAACTTACCTTTTAAACCCATTGCTAGAAAACCGATTCTTACTAAGTTTTTTTTCCTTCTAAGTTGCCGTCTTCAATTGTTGTAATCCAAGGTCACAATTACCAATTCACTGTTCGGCGGGTCAGTTTCCAGACATGATGGAATAACAACGATTCTTGCATTAATCGAATGGCTTTTGACCGCTTAATACAGGAAATGCATTTACAACATACCTAGCTGCAAAAAATCCACTGTTTCGATTGCATTTCGTGTTTTTGTAGGCAGCAGTTACAAGAGCGGATCGAGCGCATCCAGCTTTATGCATGTCACGCGCTCTGGTGTTTGTGTGGTCATGTCACGCGCTCTCGTTGGGAAGGGTGGGAGGGAGGGAAGGGAGAGAGATGGACTAAATGGGGGGTTAACAAACCCTAGTGGGGAAAAAATCACAGGGGAGCATTGTCAAATTATTTATCCGGCTTATATCTCATTCGAACATTCCCTAATAGTATTGTATACGCCTTCTATACAGTCAGTTGAGGCTGGCTGTACTTCTGATATGAATGGTAAACCATTCATTGAGGTTTCATAACCAAATTTGGTACAGCGCAAAATAAATAAGAAACAAAACAATTAACATCCAACATGTCCAAATGGGTTGCTTAATGTCCTCGTCCGGGATACCATAGAGGCCAGCTTTCCCCCCGCTCCACGAGTTGGGTGTAGTCATGTACAATGTGTGCATAACGTGAAAACTAGCAGTGTGAATGAAGAGCCGTGAAAAGAGCCTCTTGCTAGTTCATTCGCGAGAAAACAAGCTTTTTTAGATAGATTATAGATAGATACAGCCGATTGCACTGAAATATTCTGATTTCACCAAATATCCAAATTTTCACAATGAAACTTCAAACCTTTCGTATGGTGGTACAAAATGTCTTGTTCACGAAAAACAATTCTCGTGCAAATTCCTTTACCCCAAATATTGTGAAAATGCAAATAATATGGTATATGCAAATTAATATATGGATATAGTTGGTGGAATCTTGGTAAAAAGTTATACAAAGCAAAGGAAAGCCGTGAAAACGAGTCGGAAAGTTGAAATCTGACTCTGGCATTTTTCATTTATTTTATATATACTTGAGAAGTTAGAACCTCTGGTTCCTAGGGTAGGTTCCTAGCCTTGTTTTTGTCATTATCCGTCATCGATCATCATCATCATCATGGTTTTTTATTGTATTTATTTATTTTATATTATTTTATTATTATTATTTATTTATTGGGGGGGGGGACGACAATTTTAGATTTTTCCTGTTACTCATTGTCAGATTACGTAAGAAATATTAAATCGATAAGATGTAACATGTTTCTCCCGATGGAACCTGTACATTTGTGTTTTTTTACAGGTACCTGATACTAACCAGCTAATTGTGCACAGTACGAGTTTACAACAAAACATCCAGCCTTCGTTAGCTCTTGAGGCAATAATTCAAAGTTTCGAGCCAATCAAATTCGATGGCTCCGATGGAAGTCGTTGCACTGTGAAATATCTAAATCACTACGGTCTTCGTATACATTATATACTGACCAGAAAAATAGTGGCCAAGCTGGAATTAATACGATAGATAAAATACGCGAACTTCAGGAAAGCACCTGGGTTACGTAAATGTTGCTGTGCCCTTTATAGAGACCCATCACTTTATTTTAACACAATACTGACAACTATATTTACCTCTTATTAACCTCATTTGCTCGGTCCGGTTTTCACCTTTTTATGGCCCAAGCGCGAAGCGCGCCGAGCAAACGAGGTTAATAACATTTTTATTATATAGTTTCTTCATTTTCTTTGAGACCGGAAGTGGGCGGAAGGTCCGTACGGGAAGTTATGGACCGCAAATTTACCAATCACAGCTCGCGACTTAGCTATATAATAATTTGCGTCAGTTTGCTTCAACAGCCGGTGGGAGTCTGACTGCCACACAAATAACAATTTAGTATATCACATTAGCTAGTTAGCTACACTTCAGCTGAGCGGTGTTAGCAAGTGTGCGCAAATGATCAGGGCAAGGGAGATGACACCCGCGACTTCCCATCCTTGCTCTGACACACCGCGCACTTACTAACAAACTCCGCCAACGTAGCAGCGACAAAGAACGAGTCTGTAATTTCGAACGCGATTTAGTATATATTGTGTTTTGTATAGTCGAGCATGATATTCGATCATGAGAAAAGGTAATGTCTTCGCAAAATATCAAATTTCAAACCACAAATGGTTAGACCTTTTTGTCCTCTCGGATAAAGATGATAAATTGTAGGTCTATCCGTGAATGATCATGAAGAGCCACCTTATAACATTGCCACTGATCAATCTCACTGATGTTATTGTCATTGTTGTCGTTATTGTTGTTGCTATTGTAAATCTGTTTTTTAAAACGTTAGACAAGTTGTCACACGAGCGCGCAGTTGGGGCCTTGGTAGCCTGCTTGCAGGCTCTGGTTGATTTGGAGTTCTTGTGGTGAGAGAAAGGAGGGAGAAGGGGGAGAAAGAGAAAGAGAAAGAGAAAGAGAAAGAGAAAGGAAAGCCTGCGACAAGACCCTGTGGACGAACAAGAATTTCAAAAACACAGGATCTTTTCGCAGACTCTACTTTCCCCCTCCTCTTTTTCTTTCTCCCCCTTACCCATCCTCTCTCCCACCACAAGAACCCCAAATCAACCAATAGGCCCAAATCAACCAGAGCCTGCAAGCAGGCTAGGGCCTTGGCCGAATGGCATCAAATTAGGCAAAAAGCCTATATTTACTAGCACTCGTTGCAGTTTGTATCGTTGGCAGGATTCCAGATTTCATTGACGACAAACATAATCATGTAAATAGCCTAAAAGAGGAGTAAAGGGAGGGGTGTTTGGTAAAGACTGAGAGGAGAAAAGAGGGACCCCCGTCCCCTCCTCTTATGCCGCTTCGCAGACTTCTAGTCTGATGCTTTTATTTTTATAACTCGGTTGTGAACAAAGCTGGCTTGCTTTTCGCCTATTTTTGCGAACTTCAACAGCTGTTATGGGGTTACTTAAAAAACACTGGGTTAGCGGCACTTTAAGCCCAACGCATTTCGCCGCTAGCGATAAGTTGTTGATTTCACTTTTGACCGTGAAAAGTTCTTTATGCAGATCAACTAGATCGACAGATCGATAGATCGACGATCCACGTGTTATTCTGACTAACCCTAAATTAGTGAGCAATTGGATTTACTAAGGTTAGGTTTTTTTAATATGTTGGGTTAGGATTTGGATTAGTTCACAGGACCATTAAATAACTGACAACACTGTAATTCCTCTTCTAATCTAACTCTGACTTAGTATCACCAATTGCTCGCTAATTTAGGGTTAGTCACTAGACCACGTGGATCATGGCCCCTTACCCCCGTAAAATACCTGAGCTGCCGCCCGTACAGAGATTAACACGAAAACAGGAACAAAAATGTCAGTCAGCTGTCAGGATCGTTCTGGACGGCTTCTTTGTTGGTGCTGCGCTCTGCTTTTGGCCATTTTCTTGCCTTTTCGTGTTTGGATATTTTTTGAGTAACACGACACAGCTGGGGGCCTCTGCGCCAGTCAATGCCTAAGGAAGCTAGGGCGACACGCCTACAATGCTTTGAAAAGAGCAGTTCACTTCCACATGTTCGCCGCTAAAACTTGGCTTCCTACTTTTCACGGCTCTTCATTCGCACTTCATTCGCACTTCACGTTATGCACACATTACATGACTACACTTTCTTATTTATTTTGCGTTGTACCAAATTTGGTTATGAAATCTCAATGAATGGTTTACCATTCATATCAGAAGTACAGCCAGCCTCAACTGACCGTATAGAAGGCGTATACAATACTATTAGGGAATGTTCGAATGAGATATAAGCCGGATAAATAATTTGATATGTTTTTCCCACTAGGGTTTGTAAACCCCCGCCCATTTATTTCATCTCTCTCCCTTCTCTCCCTTCCCTGCCTCCCACCCTCTCCAACAAGAGCGCGTGACACGATCACGCAAACACCAGAGCGCGTGACATGCATAAAGCTGGATCCGCTCTTGTAACTGCTGCCTACACAAACACGAAATAGGTATGTTTTTAATGCATTTCCTGTATTAAGCGGTCAAAAGCCATTCGATCAATGCAAGAAATAGAGATTACTTAATGGGAAGTGCTGGCGTATGGTATTTACGCACGAGTTTGTTTTCACAAAACGAACGAGCGAGGTACGAGCGAGTGAGTATTGTGAAAACAAACCATCGCCAGAAATTCGAGACATCGTTATTGCGCAACACATTATTGACCCCTGTTCAGAAATTTACAGAGAAATGTATGGGATCCTAAACATTTTCGTTAATTCTCATGAAATACGGTACAATCGTAAAAATGTGCGATCGAGACATTATTTCTACAGATATTATCAATTCAGTTTTGATATTTTCAAATCCAAGTCCTTTCTTTGATTTTAGAAGAAGTATTTATTTACAGTGGACATTAAACGATTTCCAGTAAAAACATGCAGATAACAGTTTATAAAATGTATCTGCTGCAAATCTACTAGCCTGGGAAACCAGCCGACTCTTATCGCTCCCCACTCGCGAAAGAGACGTCTGGGCAGCGAGGCAGAAAATGCCATACTGATGACGTAGCAGATAGCCGTTTCACGATGCATAAATTAGTTGCAATTCTCAGAAACCAAATGCGAACAACAGAGTTCTTTTCAAGGAATATAACTACCAAGGCTGCTCATTTGCTTGGCAGTGGATCACCGTCACGAACAACCATGAAACTATTCAAACCTATTTAGCGTGTGCCGGTGCTGTTGTTGGCTCCTTTGCATACTGGGTTCTTTCAGCGGCTAGTAAAGCGAAATGTTGTACTGTCAAAACATTTACAAGTAAGTGATCAAAAAGGTACTGTCATAGTTGTTTATAATTTCATATCAATAAACCTACACACACTGAGCTATCACAGAACACTGAATGAGTTGTTGTTGCCGGATAAATCGTTCAGACAGTGAATCTGGGCTATGAATAAACATAATTACATGTAAGTGCGCTATGAATCACGAACGTGATGACCATTCACCCAAGCAAACGGGCAGTCTCGGGAGTATACCTGAAAATAACCACTGCATTCTGTAGCTAACCTCTTTGGCTACTGACCTGGCAAAAGAGCTGGCTTGAAAAGTGGCCTGCTGTGCTGTGTGTAGGTTTTGAAATTATAAACAACTCGTAGGGCAAATTCTCTTGACCGGGCCGAGCCACTGAAAGAACGAAGCAAACGAGCTACCAACACACGCTAAATAGTATAGGCTTGAATTTCATGGTTGTTCATGACGGTGATCCACTGCCAAGCAAACGAGCAGCCTCGGTAGTTATATAATTTCCTTGAAAAGAACTCGGCTTCTGAGAATTGCAACTAATTTATGCATCGTGAAACGGCTATCTGTTACGTCATCAGTATGGAATTTTCTGCCTCGCTCTCCAGACGTCACGAGTGGGGAGTGATAAGAGTCGGCTGGTTTCCCAGGCTACAAATCTACAACCTTGGCAAAAAATGTGCGGGCGAAGAGTTGAAAACGTAAACAAGACATACCGTATTCTTCCCTTCTGATGTCCCAAAGTCCATTTTCGATGATTCCTTTTCGACAAGAAACCTCAGACTCCATATTTGCACGCTAAAACCCGTAATATTGCTCGTCTTGAGACTGCCATAACTCTGACCACAAGTGACCAAATCCAACAAACATGGCACCTTTGGAAACCTTGTTATGTACTCTAGAAACTGCAGTGTGTTTGTTTAAACAGCCAGCAGTTATTCAAGCTAATTTGTTTTTTTGGAAAGTAGGTCCTAAACGGACCAAAAGACAGAAAAGAGTCTGCGATAAAATTCTGGTGAGCGGTGTTACCCAATTATGTGTTGGTACTTTATGTATCCTGCGTTATAGTGTCCCAATGTACCATATGCTATGTCTACCATCTGTATACTATCAGGCCTCAATGTCTCGAATTTCTGGCGATGAAGTGTGTAAATACCATACAAAAGCACTTTCCATCTTGTAATTTGTTTATTATATACATACTGAGATTTTTCTCCAATATCAAACAGGTTTTATTTAGGTCTTGTCATTGAACACGTACAACAACAACTTTATTCGTACTCTTATAGTAATGATTTACATGTAAATATATAGAAAAAATATATATAGCAAGAGTACTGGGACATTTGTAGCTTTCAATTTTTTGTTTTGCATTTCGTATCCGACTCAACGCAGACTAAAATTTATGCTCGGTACAATCAAAATGGAAAGAAAATCTTACTCTCTAAACTGACATCAGCCTTGAAATAGTTTTCAACATCAATATGAAACTGTCTTTAATTCAACAAATAAAGTTTACATCGTCAATAGATTAGTATACCTGCTTTTGTCCAAGTTGTTTGCTACGAGTTTTCAGACATCTCCACGGCTTGTAGGTTTTCTCTGCTCACAGAATATTTACGATTTTTCAAATGTCGATGGTCTATGGAAGTTGAAATCACTCCACGAAGGATTGAAAGCTCGTAATCTTCGACGTATTTTCTTTTGACACTAAGAATGATTTCACATAGATTATCTCAATATCTGTTGAGTTCTTTCGGTATAATTTCGCTTCTTCTTTGTCGCTTTAAGTCACTTTACGTCTGTTTCTCTAAGTTTTTGCTCTTGCGATTTTGTTTTCTTGGTCGATAATATACTCCTCAATTGACTTGGAAGTTTTAACATCGTTAGTTGGCTGTTTACAGATCAATATTACATTATTTAAAGAAAAAGTCAAAACTCCGACTTTCGTAGTGAATGAAAATGGCGCCTCCGATCTCAAGTCCCAGTTTGAAAATCCCGATATGTTTTGGCAGGTGTTTTCTGATTGGACGAAACGCTTTTCGCACGTGTGAAAAATTAGTTTCGCGATTCTGATTGGCTAAGGAAAATTGTGAAGTGGGTTTTCGCATGAATGATTCCATTCGTAAATCTCAGTATGTATGTGATAATCGTTATTATTACATCATGTCTGGAAGCTGACCCGCCGAGCAGTGGTAATTGTGGTAATTGTGACCTTGGATTACGACAATTGAAGAGGGCGACTTAGAAGGAAGAAAACTTAGTAAGAATCGATTTTCTAGCAATGGGTTTAAAAGGTAAGTTCATTCAATTATTTTAAGTTATGTTTAGGCCATCCCTTTTTTATTTTCCGTTTCTCATCGTCCGACCGACCCATTTTTGTGGCTTTTTGTAGAAATAAAAAAATAATTGGGGGGAGGGGTGGGGATGAAGAAACCCTAGAGCAGCTCCTGGAAGCTCATGCTCGAGGGTAGGTTACGCAATAGTTTCGGCGGTGCATTTGTAATTCCATGTTTGTAGCGTATACGGACGACGACATCGATGGTTTCGTCGTCCATGTTGGTTTGTAACCTCGCCTGTGCAACCGCGCCTTATTAGTTCGAGTCTATCCGCGTATTTTTTATTACAATTTTTTTTTCTCACCCGACCGACCCAATTTTTTAAAACCCCACCGATGAGAAACGGAAAAAAAATAGGGATGGCCTTATTGTTAAAAACTGCTGATTCAATAGGTTTCTGCTCGAGATTTTGCACTGACTATTGTCGAAGAGAAAGACTTGACTGTTTACAAATTCATGTTGCCATTTCGTCGAAATTCACACCGCTCGTGTGAAGCACTGAGAAGATAACCCAAACTAATTCTCATATATGTTTTAGATCAATGCTAACTTGAACAAAAACGAAGCTTCAATGGATTCTTAATTATACCACAAATAAAATTTATTTTTCAAAAAAGTGCCCTGAAATAAAGTTTTCAAATTAGCAAACTACAGCGTATTTAAGTGGGCTCTCAGGATCTTGAGAATAAAGCTATAATCTAATTATTGCACTAAAACAGTTGATCAATACTTTCTAAACAAATATCAGAATTCGAAAAATACGAAGCTCCTTTAGCGTTTGTACAGTACAGGGCAAGGTAAGAGAGACCGGTAAAATTACTTTTATTTCAGGCTGTCTCGGACTCACGCCGGCCGTAACCGTTTTTTTAATTTTTCTCAAAGTTAAATAAAGTTTTGAACAAAAGAATCCCAGCACGTTTACTAACTGACCAAAGCCTATCTTTGAACGAAATATGAAGACAATTTTGTTTCATCTTTCGCCGCGATATTCTGATTTCGCTCGATATTAGTAGACAGTCGCTCTTAAGCCCTTCGTTGAGTTTGGTTGTCTCTTTTTTCTAGTTCCGAGCATGCCTCCATCAAACGTTCACGTCACGAACCAGACCTCCACCACCGTTGTTGTCCGTTGGGACTCAATACCTCGCGATCAGGTCAATGGTATTCTGTTGGGTTATAGAGTCTCATATGGTAAGATCAATGGATCGAGCTCGATGACCAGTGAAACAGGATCTGACACGCTACAGATTGAGATAACAGGGCTGCAGAAGCACTCGCTATACTGGATTACTGTTACTTGTTTTACCAGAATTGGAGCTGGACCAGCAAGTTCTCCGCTTACCGCAACTACGGATCAAGATGGTAACAAAATATTACGTAACACATTCCAATATAAACTTCTTAATTCTGTAGCGAACATGCGTACTTCTAAGAAAATTACAAATGATAGCGATAAAGTTGGGAATATGCCGGTGGGCATATTCAGGTGAGAGGTCAGAGAAGCTTCAATTATATCTTATTGTAAAACTACACAATTACAGAATCTGTTTACAGACATTTTTGTGATGCGAACTTCTGAACATGTTCGTGATTTCTTGTTGAATAAAGCGCTGTGCCCTGAAAGTGTAATAGTATAAGACTCGAAGTACTGTTCAGCGGAATCTACTTAAAGTTGCGCACCGTAACTATAGCCCGATCGTGATGTCCATTTGACAAAGCAATAATCGATCCACCACCCCTCAGAAAGTTTCAAGGGTAATGCTATTGAGAGGAGGGTAAGTATGGGTTTGGCAACTGCCGACTGATTACCGAATGGGTCACGAAGTGGAAGTCAACAGTTCGGCGCCTTTCCGAACAGGTTCAAGGAGCGTGAAATCTGAATTCGATCAGACTCCACTGTCTTCTAAAAAGTCAACCCAACAATAGACCATTCATTGATATGATTTTTAAGGTATTTGCTGGCAATGATGTGAACACACTCAAAGTACAAATGAATATGAACCAATATGATATTTTTAACGTGTATAATGGTAGTGATGTGATCAGCATAGAGATGGTTGCACGAGGTAGATAAAGCAGATGTGATGCCGCACGGCCACAGTTCCGCACTGCTTTGTGATTTCTAGCCTGGAATGAATCCGCCTCTTTCTTCTATTTTTAGTTCCCAGTGTTCCTCCTCCAAACGTACGTGCGGTGAATGAGAGTTCTACAAGCATTCGTGTTGACTGGGATCCAATACCTTCCAACCAGGTGCATGGAATCCTGCTAGGATATGTTGTGACCTACAGCAAGAGAGGTGATGCCGTCATCTTCACTAACCAAACAGGACCTAAGACATTGAGCTTGTTATTAACTGGTCTCGACATCTATGCGATGTACGATATTCAACTGACTGCTTTCAATATCAAAGGACAAGGACCAATAAGTGGTGTTGTCTCTGTGTACACGGGCGAAGATGGTAAGTTAAAATGGATCCACGAATATGACATAAAACAAAATACAGAGAGTCAGATGGCACTTCAACAATTCACGCGGGTCATTTGTATTTTTTGTGTCCATTTTACTTGTGTCATAGTGCTCTTGAATAGAAAAAAGTCATTCAAAGTTGATCGGTCGTGAAGAGACTCGTTGTTATTTGGCAGGTAAATGCTCTTTGCTATCTTAGATGCGTCTCTACCAACACAAATCTACTTTTTATATCCATGTCAGGATTGTCGCCAGGATTTGGTGGTAAGGTCAGGCAAAATCAGAAATAGGGAAAAATGTAAATAAATTGGGAGTAAGTGAGGCAAAAAGAGAGAAAAAGTGTTGGAGACTCCGAGACTGAACGCGATTATATTGTAACCCAGTGAGTGACATCCATTAGCTAAATTTAAATCGGGACTTGATGTGAGAGTGGTGAAGGGAGTAGGGATGTAGGCCAGTTCCTTGGGGAAGGGGGGCTATTGTCCCCTATTTAACCTCTGGCGACAGCCCTGCATGTTGTGAGTGACTTAACCTAAGGGAAAACATAATGAATGCTATCAATAGAAAAATAAATTTACAGAAGCCAAAATATCAAGATGAAAATGTAGTTTTTAATTTTCTGTCTGTCTCATTGACGCCCACCAAATCCGAAGATGTAACCTGGAAGTCAAACTGCGATGCATCGGGTGTTACTGCTTAAAATATGCTTATATAAATGACTTTTTCAAGCTTAAAATGGTAAGCTACAACTTGCGCGGAAATGGTACCAGCTAGACTACGACAGCCTCGTTTTAATTTGGAATGGCTTCATAAATCGTTTTCATATATAGCAAGTGTTCTGTGGAACAAACTACCTACTAAAATAAGGGCATGCAAAGAAATTATAACTTTTAAAAGCGCTTTACGATCACATATGTTATCGTCATAAATAATTACCAGTGAAGGCCGGTGAAGGCCGGTGAAGGCCAGTGGAGGCTAGTGAAGGTAAGTGAAGGCAAGTGAAGGATAGTGAAGGCTGGTGAAGGCATGTGAAGCCTAGTGAATGCAAGTGAAGCCTAGTGAACGCAAGTGAAGGCTAGTGAATGCAAGTGAAGGCTAGTGAATGCAAGTGAAGGCTAGTGAAGGCTAGTGAATGCAAGTGAAGACTAGTGAATGCAAGTGAAGGCTAGTGAATGCAAGTGAAGGCAGGTGAAGGATAATGAAGGCAAAGGAAAGCAGGTGAAGTGAAGGCAAGTGACTCGTACTATAGATATCGTATTTGTATGTGAAAGCTGCGTTAGCCCAGCGCTTTACGATCACACATGTTATCGTCATAAGTAATTACCTCGAAATTTCTAATATAAATTTATTATAATGAGTATATATGCATAGTTTAATATACATTTTTAATATTGTAATATTTCAAGACTTCGTAATATTTAAAGACTTTTAATACTCCTAAACATCAAGTGTATCTAAACTTTTTTAAATTATAAGTTTGTACGTATTTTTATTTGCCTATCTTTTGTTCACGTTCACGTTTAAACGAGTTGTATAAGCTCCTAGGTGACACGTGGTTAAATAAAGTATTGTATTGTATATAAAACAAATCATGTTCTTTAACAAGAAGCAAAATGGTTATCACAAGTTCTGATAATTGAAGCTTTGGAAGGCATGTACGTGTTATAGACAGTAGTCTTATAAAACGGGCAACAACGAAACAACAAAGGAAGACATTAGCTTGTTAAATGCGCTGACAACAATTAGTTCTTGTAGCTGGCGCGGCAACACATTAATGTTCTGTAATATTTTTCAAACTGTCTTTCAGTTCCCATCAGTGCTCCGCATAACGTACGAGCAGCTAATCTCAGTTCTACTAGCATTCTCGTACAGTGGCATCCAGTCCCTCCTTACCAGGTCCATGGTATTTTACTGGGATACCTCGTCACTTACAGGAAGGCTAATGGTTCGACGAGCCTCACGAATCAAACTGCACCCAGTGCTCATCAGCTTGTACTATCAGGGTTAGACATGTACACAGCTTATTGGATTCAGGTTGCTGCATTCACACGAAAAGGACGAGGACCGTCGAGTCATGCAATCGTAGCTTGGACGGACGAAGATGGTAATATTGTTTGGCCTGTTTTTTTGAAATCGTGCTCAAGTTGTTCTGTTATGTTCTTCTGCTCGATATTTGACTTGTTTAAACTTAAAAAGTGTACATTCTCTACGCTTATACACGGATGAAGATGGTACGTCAGTCGTGAATAACATGATTCCGTATTTTCTCACCTAAGTTATATTCGTATTTCTTAGTAAATAGAGGAAGGGTGATATGAACACTACTGCTGTCCAACTTTGCTCAGGCTGGAATTTGTGGTAAAAGTATACTCAGCGTACATGCAGGAGGAAATTGAAAACAAATCTTTAGACCCTTACCCCCTCAAGCATTCCTTTGACATTGCCTACCTCTATGTGTTTAGTTCCAAGTGTTCCTCCACCGAACGTCCACGTCACGAACCAGTCCACCATGACCATTTTTGTCCGCTGGGATTCGATACCTCGAGAACAGATCAATGGTATCCTGTTGGGTTATCGAGTCTCATATGGTAACATTAACGGATCGAGCTCGATGACCAAGCAAACAGGACGTGACACGCTACATCTTGAGATAACAGGGCTACAGAAGCACTCGTCATACTGGTTTACTGTTACTGGTTTTACCAGAATTGGAGCTGGGCCAACAAGTCCTTCGTTTAAAGTAACCACGGACCAAGATGGTAATAAAATATAATTAACACATTGCAGTACGAAATATCTTAATTCTGTATGGAACTTGCAATTTCGTACTTTGCTAAAATCTGAATTTGCTACGCAAAGTACAAATGAAGGCGATGATGTTAACAGTATGATACTTTATAATGTGTTTACTAGTAGTGATGATGTGATCAGGATAGACAGGGGTGCGTGAGTTAGATAAAGCGGATGTGATGCTGCACAGCGAAAGTATGACAACTCAGCTTTTTGGTTACTAACCTTGAATGAATCCTCTTTCTTGTATTTCTAGTTCCCAGTGTTCCTCCTCCAAGCGTACGTGCGGTAAATGAGAGTTCTACCAGCATTCGTGTTGACTGGGATCCAATACCTTCCAACCAGGTGCATGGAATCCTACTAGGATATGTCGTGATCTACAACAAGAGAGGCGATGCCGCGATCTTCACTAACCAAACAGGACCTAAGACATTGAGCTTGTTATTAACTGGGCTCGACATCTATACTATGTACGATATTCATCTGACTGCCTTCACTATCAAAGGTCAAGGACCAAGAAGTGGTGTTGTCTCTGTGTACACGGGCGAAGGTGGTAGGTTAAACTCAATCCCAGAATATCACATAAAACGAAATACAGTTAGATGGCACTGCAATGTATTGCTTAGAATAATTGACGCGCGTCATATATAATTACGTCCATTTTACTTATGTCAGTGCTTTTGAATAAAACAAACGTAATTCCAGCTTGATTGGTCCATTCTTCTTTTCCAGGCAAATGATTTTCACAGCATGCGTGTTTGCTATCTGAAATGCTTCTCGACCAACACAAACGTACTTTGTATATCCATGTTGTGATTGACGACCACCAAATCCGAAGATGTACGTGGAAGCCAAGCTGCGATGCATCAGTCGTGACTGTTCAAACGATGCTGTAAAACAAATTAGGTTCTTTGACAAGAAGCAATATATTTATCACAAGTTCTGACAATTGGAGCTTCGGAGGGAGAAATACAAATTTCAGTCGAGGTGTTATTATTATCATTAGTATTGTTACAGATAATTGAATTGACGCTTCATATTCTTTTCCAGTACCCATGACAGCTCCTTCTGGCCTCCAAGGGGCAAACCAAAGTTCCACAAGCCTAGTTGTCTACTGGAATCCAATCCAGTCTGCCCATGTACGCGGTGTTCTTCTTGGCTATCGTGTCCGGTATCAAGCTGTTAACATTTCTACTACTTCCATTGTCACTACGAGTGCCAATACTGTGCGCTATTCTATCCGGGGACTGTTGAAGTACACATCTTACAGAGTTCAAGTAGCTGCTTTCACCAGGAAGGGAACTGGACCACGAAGTAACATCATTGTTGTATACACGGATGAGGATGGTACGTCGGTCATATACAACATACACAACCAGGGATTGAATATGACATGATCCCGTACTTTTCTATTCTAAGTATTCGCATAACTTAGTAAATTGAGTAGAGGAAGGGAAATTTGACTAGTGCTGTACAAATTTGTTACTCCTGTAATTTGTATACGTATAAAATGTCATCACCGTTCATGCAGCACGATCGCAGGACCAAATTGAAATAAAATAGATTCTTGACATTTTTAAGCATTTCAAATTTAAACATTATTAAGAGGTAAAAACTCCTTAAAGCTTAAAAGCTCTTCGTTGAGTTTGGTTGCCTTTTTTTTCTAGTTCCGAGCATGCCTCCATCAAACGTTCACGTCACGAAACAAACCTCCACCACCGTTGTTGTCCGTTGGGACTCAATACCTCGCGATCAGGTCAATGGTATTCTGTTGGGTTATAGAGTCTCATATGGTAAGATCAATGGATCGAGCTCGATGACCAGTGAAACAGGATCTGACACGCTACAGATTGAGATAACAGGGCTGCAGAAGCACTCGTTATACTGGATTACTGTTACTTGTTTTACCAGAATTGGAGCTGGACCAGCAAGTTCTCCGCTTACCGCAAATACGGATCAAGATGGTAACAAAATATTACATAACACATTGCGATATAAACTTCTTAATTCTGTAGCGAACATGCGTACTTCTAAGAAAATTACAAATGATAGCGATAAAGTTGGGAATATGCTGGTGGGCATATTCAAGTGAGAGGTCAGAGAAGAATCTGTTTACAGACATTTTTGTGATGCGAACTTCTGAACATGATCGTGATTTCATGTTGAATAAAGCGTTCTGGTCTGAAAGTGTAATAGTAAGACTTGAAGCGCCGACTTCACCATGACTTGTACTCGCATGGTGTGAGTCTGGTATCTCTACTCTAGTTGTCAGAGAAGCTACAAAATGACATAATCTGTTTTCAGACATTTTTGTGGTGCGATCTTAAAATGGTCGTGAGGTTTTTCGTGTTTAACAACTGAAGCCCTTTGGTCTAGCTGAAAGAAAAAGCTGCTCAAAGCGCCGAGTTTTTAACACTTGTGAGTTCCAGCCAACTCAAATTGCGATTCTTTTCCTGACATCTCTACTTCTAAATCTAGTACTGACGTTGAAAGTACGCGTAACTGCCGGCTTGCTTTTCTCCGAGACAGTTGAGTTCATGAAAAGAAAACCTATACGGCTAAACGTTTATTCAGACAGTATGAGACATCACAGTACTACATTTTATACCATTCACTAGCTTCCAGCAAATGGCAATAGCGTAGTCACCCTGGCACTTCACATTCTATTTGTACTGTTCAGCGGAATCTGCTTAAAGTTGCGCACCGTAACTATACCCTGATCGTGATGTCCATTTGACAAAGCAATAATCAATCCACCACCCCTCAGTAAGTTTCAAGGGTAATGCTATTGGGAGGAGGGTACGCATAAGTTTGGCAACTGCCGACTGCTAACCGAATGGGTCACGAAGTGGAACATGTTCAAGCTTAAGGAGCGTGAAATCTGCATTCAACCAGACTCCATTGTCTTCTAAAAAGTCAACCAAACAATAGACCATTCATTGATATGATTTTAAAGGTATTTGCTGGCAATGATGTGAACACTACTACTCAAAGTACAAATGATATGAACAATATGATACCTTTTAATGTGTATACTAGTAGTGACATGATCAGGATAGACAGGGTTGCGTGAGTTAGATAAAGCGGATGTGATGCCGCACAGCGAAAGTATGACAACTCAGCTTTTTGATTACTACCCTTGGATGAATCCTCTTTCTTGTATTTCTAGTTCCCAGTGTTCCTCCTCCAAACGTACGTGCGGCGAATGAGAGTTCTACCAGCATTCGTGTTGACTGGGATCCAATACCTTCCAACCAGGTGCATGGAATCCTACTTGGATATGTCGTGACCTACAACAAGAGAGGTGATGCCGCAATCTTCACTAACCAAACAGGACCTAAGACATTGAGCTTGTTATTAACTGGTCTCGACATCTATACTATGTACGATATTCATCTGACTGCCTTCACTATCAAAGGTCAAGGACCAAGAAGTGGTGTTGTCTCTGTGTACACGGGCGAAGATGGTAGGTTAAACTCAATCCCAGAATATAACATAAAACAGAATACAGTTAGATGGCACTGCAATGTATTGCTTAGAATAATTGACGCGCGTCAAATATAATTACGTCCATTTTACTTATGTGTAAGTGCTTTTGAATAGAAAAAAGTAAGTCCTGCTTAACTGGTCCATTCTTCTTTGCCAGGCAAATGCTTTTCACAGCATGGGTGTTTGCTATCTTAAATGCGTCTCGACCAACACAAACATACTTTATATATCCATGTTGTGATTGCCGCCCATCAAATCCGAAGATATACGTGGAAGCCAAGCTGCGATGCATCAGTCGTGACTGTTCAAACGATGCTGTAAAACAAATTAGATTCTTTGCCGAGGAGCAAAATATTAATCACAAGTTCTGACAATTGGAACTTCGGAGGGAGAAATACAAATTTCAGTCGAGGTGTTATTATTATCATTAGTATTGTTACAGATAATTGAATTGACAGTTCACATTCTTTTCCAGTACCCATGACAGCTCCTTCTGGCCTCCAAGGGGCAAACCAAAGTTCCACAAGCCTCGTTGTCTACTGGAATCCAATCCAGTCTGCCCATGTACGCGGTGTTCTTCTTGGCTATCGTGTCTGGTATCAAGCTGTTAACATTTCTACTACTTCCATTGTCACTACGAGTGCCAATACTGTGCGCTATTCTATCCGGGGACTGTTGAAGTACACATCTTACAGAGTTCAAGTAGCTGCTTTCACCAGGAAGGGAACTGGACCACGAAGTAACATCATTGTTGTATACACGGATGAGGATGGTACGTCAGTCATATACAACCAGGGATTGAATATGACATGATACCGTACTTTTCTCATCTAAGTATTCGCATAACTTAAGTAAATTGATTAGAGGAAGGGGGATTTGACTAGTGCTGTACAAATTTGTTACTCCTGGAATTTGTATACGTACAAAATGTCATCACCGTTCATGCAGCACGATCGCAGGACCAAATTGAAATAAAATAGATTCTTGACATTTTTAAGCATTTCAAATTTAAACCTTATTAGGGGGTAAAATCTCCTTAAAGCTTTACCCACTTAAGCCCTTCGTTGAGTTTGGTTGTCTCTTTTATCTAGTTCCAAGCATGCCTCCATCAAACGTTCACGTCACGAACCAGACCTCCACCACCGTTGTTGTCCGTTGGGACTCAATACCTCGCGATCAGGTCAATGGTATTCTGTTGGGTTATAGAGTCTCATATGGTAAGATCAATGGATCGAGCTCGATGACCAGTCAAACAGGATCTGACACACTACAGATTGAGATAACAGGGCTGCAGAAGCACTCGTTATACTGGATTACTGTTACTTGTTTTACCAGAATTGGAGCTGGACCAGCAAGTTCTCCGCTTACCGCAACTACGGATCAAGATGGTAACAAAATATTACATAACACATTGCGATATAAACTTCTTAATTCTGTAGCGAACATGCGTACTTCTAAGAAAATTACAAATGATAGCGATAAAGTTGGGAATATGCCGGTGGGTATATTCAGATGAGAGGTCAGAGAAGCTTCAATTATATCTTATTGTAAAACTACACAATTACAGAATCTGTTTACAGACATTTTTGTGATGCGAACTTCTGAACATGTTCGTGATTTCTTGTTGAATTAAGTGCTGTGGCCTGAAAGTGTAATAGTAAGACTCGAAGTACTGTTCAGCGGAATCTACTTAAAGTTGCGCACCCAAAGCAATAATCGATCCACCACCCCTCAGTAAGTTTCAAGGGTAATGCTATTGGGAGGAGAGTAAGTATGGGTTTGGCAACTGCCGACTGATTACCGAATTGGTCACGAAGTGGAAGTCAACAGTTCGGCGCCTTTCCGAACATGTTCAAGGAGCGTGAAATCTGAATTCGATCAGACTCCATTGTCTTCTAAAAAGTCAACCCAACAATAGACCATTCATTGATATGATTTTTAAGGTATTTGCTGGCAATGATGTGAACACTACTCAAAGTACAAATGAATATGAACAATATGATATTTTTAACGTGTATAATGGTAGTGATGTGATCAGCATAGAGATGGTTGCACGAGGTAGATAAAGCAGATGTGATGCCGCACGGCCACAGTTCCGCACTGCTTTGTGGTTTCTAGCCTGGAATGAATCCGCCTCTTTCTTCTATTTTTAGTTCCCAGTGTTCCTCCTCCAAACGTACGTGCGGTGAATGAGAGTTCTACAAGTATTCGTATTGACTGGGATCCAATACCTTCCAACCAGGTGCATGGAATCCTGCTAGGATATGTTGTGACCTACAGCAAGAGAGGTGATGCCGTCATCTTCACTAACCAAACAGGACCGAAGACATTGAGCTTGTTATTAACTGGTCTCGACATCTATGCGATGTACGATATTCAACTGACTGCTTTCAACATCAAAGGACAAGGACCAAGAAGTGGCGTTGTCTCTATGTACACGGACGAAGATGGTAGGTTTAAATGGATCCAGGAATATCACTTAAAACAAAATACAGAGAGTCAGATGGTACTTCAACAATTAACGCGGGTCATTTGTATTTTTTGTGTCCATTTTACTTGTGTTATAGTGCTCTTGAATAGAAAAAAGTCATTCAAAGTTGATCGGTCGTGAAGAGACTCGTTATTTGGCAGGTAAATGCTCTTTGCTATCTTAGATGCGTCTCTACCAACACAAATCTACTTTTTTATATCCATGTCAGGATTGTCGCCAGGATTTGGTGGTAAGGTCAGGCAAAATCAGAAATGGGGAAAAATTAAAAAAAAAAGTGGGAGTAAGTGAGGCAAAAAGACAGAAAAAGTGTTGGAGACTCCGATACTGAACGTGATTATATTGTAACCCAGTGAGTGAAATCCATTAGGTAAATTTAAATCGGGACTTGATATGAGAGTGGTGAAGGGAGTAGGGATGTAGGCCAGTTCCTTGGGGAAGGGGGCCTATTGTCCCCTCTGCCCCCTATTTAACCTCTGGTGACAGCCCTGCATGTTGTGAGTGACTTAACCTAAGGAAAAACATAATGAATGCTATCAATAGAAAAATAAATTTACAGAAGCCAAAATATCAAGATGAAAATGTTGTTTTTAATTTTCTGTCTGTCTGATTGACGCCCACCAAATCCGAAGATGTAACCTGGAAGTCAAACTGCGATGCATCGGGTGTTACTGCTTAAAATATGCTTATATAAATGACTTTTTCAAGCTTAAAATGGTAAGCTACAACTTGCGCGGAAATGGTACCAGACTACGACAGCCTCGTTTTAATTTGGAATGGCTTCATAAATCGTTTTCATATATAGCAAGTGTTCTGTGGAACAAACTACCTACTAAAATAAGGGCATGCAAATAAATTATATCTTTTAAAAGCGCTTTCCGATCACATATGTTATCGTCATAAATAATTACCAGTGAAGGCCAGTGGAGGCTAATGAAGGTAAGTACACGCAGGTGAAGGCTAGTGCATGTAGGTGAAGGCCAGTGAAGGCTGGTGAAGACCAGTGAAGGCCAGTGAAGGCTGGTGAAGGCTAATGCATGTAGGTGAAGGCTGGTGAAGGTAAGTGAAGGCAGGTGAAGGCTAGTGCATGCGGGTGAAGGCCAGTGGCCAGTGAAGGCTGGTGAAGGCTGGTGAAGGCAAGTGAAGGCAAATGACGCCTGGTGAAGGCAAGTGAAGACAGGTCAAGGCAGATGAAGGTAGGTGAAGGCAAGTGAAGCCTAGTGAAGGCAAGTGAAGCCTAGTGAAGGCAAGTGAAGCCTAGTGAAGGCAAGTGAAGCCTAGTGAAGGCAAGTGAAGCCTAGTGAAGGCAAGTGAAGCCTAGTGAATGCAAGTGAAGGCAGGTGAAGGATAATGAAGGCAAAGGAAAGCAGGTGAAGTGAAGGCAAGTGACTCGTACTATAGATATCGTATTTGTATGTGAAAGCTGCGTTAGCCCAGCGCTTTACGATCACATATGTTATCGTCATAAATAATTACCTCGAAATTTCTAATATAAATTTATTATAATGAGTATATATGCATAGTTTAATATACATTTTTAATATTGTAATATTTCAAGACTTCGTAATATTTAAAGACTTTTTAATACTCCTAAACATCAAGTGTATCTAAACTTTTTTAAATTATAAGTTTGTACGTATTTTTATTTGCCTATCTTTTGTTCACGTTCACGTTTAAACGAGTTGTATAAGCTCCTAGGTGACACGTGGTTAAATAAAGTATTGTATTGTATATAAAACAAATCATGTTCTTTAACAAGAAGCAAAATGGTTATCACAAGTTCTGATAATTGAAGCTTTGGAAGGCATGTACGTGTTATAGACAGTAGTCTTATAAAACGGGCAACAACGAAACAACAAAGGAAGACATTAGCTTGTTAAATGCGCTGACAACAATTAGTTCTTGTAGCTGGCGCGGCAACACATTAATGTTCTGTAATATTTTTCAAACTGTCTTTCAGTTCCCATCAGTGCTCCGCATAACGTACGAGCAGCTAATCTCAGTTCTACTAGCATTCTCGTACAGTGGCATCCAGTCCCTCCTTACCAGGTCCATGGTATTTTACTGGGATACCTCGTCACTTACAGGCAGGCTAATGGTTCGATGAGCCTCACGAATCAAACTGCACCCAGTGCTCATCAGCTTGTACTATCAGGGTTAGACATGTACACAGCTTATTGGATTCAGGTTGCTGCATTCACACGAAAAGGACGAGGACCGTCGAGTCATGCAATCGTAGCTTGGACGGACGAAGATGGTAATATTGTTTGGCCTGTTTTTTTTAAAATCGTGCTCAAGTTGTTCTGTTATGTTCTTCTGCTCGATATTTGACTTGTTTAAACTTAAAAAGTGTACATTATCTACGCTTATACACGGATGAAGATGGTACGTCAGTCGTGAATGACATGATTCCGTATTTTCTCACCTAAGTTATATTCGTATTTCTTAGTAAATAGAGGAAGGGTGATATGAACACTACTGCTGTCCAACTTTGCTCAGGCTGGAATTTGTGGAAAAAGTATACTCAGTGTACATGCAGGAGGAAATTGAAAACAAATATTTAGACCCTTACCCCCTCAAGCATTCCTTTGACATTGCCTACCTCTATGTGTTTAGTTCCAAGTGTTCCTCCACCGAACGTCCACGTCACGAACCAGTCCACCATGACCATTTTTGTCCGCTGGGATTCGATACCTCGAGAACAGATCAATGGTATCCTGTTGGGTTATCGAGTCTCATATGGTAAGATTAACGGATCGAGCTCGATGACCAAGCAAACAGGACGTGACACGCTACATCTTGAGATAACAGGGCTACAGAAGCACTCGTCATACTGGTTTACTGTTACTGGTTTTACCAGAATTGGAGCTGGGCCAACAAGTCCTTCGTTTACAGTAACCACGGACCAAGATGGTAATAAAATATAATTAACACATTGCAGTACGAAATATCTTAATTCTGTATGGAACTTGCAATTTCGTACTTTGCTAAAATCTGAATTTGCTACGCAAAGTACAAATGAAGGCGATAATGTTAACAGTATGATACTTTATAATGTGTATACTAGTAGTGATGATGTGATCAGGATAGACAGGGGTGCGTGAGTTAGATAAAGCGGATGTGATGCTGCACAGCGAAAGTATGACAACTCAGCTTTTTGATTACTACCCTTGAATGAATCCCTTTCTTGTATTTCTAGTTCCCAGTGTTCCTCCTCCAAACGTACGTGCGGTAAATGAGAGTTCTACCAGCATTCGTGTTGACTGGGATCCAATACCTTCCAACCAGGTGCATGGAATCCTACTAGGATATGTCGTGATCTACAACAAGAGAGGCGATGCCGCGATCTTCACTAACCAAACAGGACCTAAGACATTGAGCTTGTTATTAACTGGGCTCGACATCTATACTATGTACGATATTCATCTGACTGCCTTCACTATCAAAGGTCAAGGACCAAGAAGTGGTGTTGTCTCTGTGTACACGGGCGAAGGTGGTAGGTTAAACTCAATCCCAGAATATCACATAAAACGAAATACAGTTAGATGGCACTGCAATGTATTGCTTAGAATAATTGACGCGCGTCATATATAATTACGTCCATTTTACTTATGTCAGTGCTTTTGAATAAAACAAACGTAATTCCAGCTTGATTGGTCCATTCTTCTTTTCCAGGCAAATGATTTTCACAGCATGCGTGTTTGCTATCTGAAATGCTTCCTCGACCAACACAAACGTACTTTATATATCCATGTCGTGATTGACGACCACCAAATCCGAAGATATACGTGGAAGCCAAGCTGCGATGCATCAGTCGTGACTGTTCAAACGATGCTGTAAAACAAATTAGGTTCTTTGACGAGAAGCAAAATATTTATCACAAGGTCTGACAATTGGAGCTTCGGAGGGAGAAATACAAATTTCAGTCGAGGTGTTATTATTATCATTAGTATTGTTACAGATAATTGAATTGACACTTCATATTCTTTTCCAGTACCCATGACAGCTCCTTCTGGCCTCCAAGGGGCAAACCAAAGTTCCACAAGCCTCGTTGTCTACTGGAATCCAATCCAGTCTGCCCATGTACGCGGTGTTCTTCTTGGCTATCGTGTCTGGTATCAAGCTGTTAACATTTCTACTACTTCCATTGTCACTACGAGTGCCAATACTGTGCGCTATTCTATCCGGGGACTGTTGAAGTACACATCTTACAGAGTTCATGTAGCTGCTTTCACCAGGAAGGGAACTGGTCCACGAAGTAACAGCATTGTTGTATACACGGATGAGGATGGTACGTCGGTCATATACAACATATAAAGCCAGGGATTGAATGACATGATCCCATACTTTTCTCATCTAAGTATTCGCATAACTTAGTAAATCGAGTAGAGGAAGGGGGATTTGACTAGTGCTGTACAAATTTGGTAAATGCTTTCCACTGCATGTGTGTTTGTTATCTTAAATGCGTCTCGACCAACACAAACGTACTTTATATATCCATGTTGTGATTGGCGCCCACCAAATCCGAAGATGTACGTGGAAGCCAAGCTGCGATGCATCAGTTGTGATTGTTCAAACGATTAGGTTCTTTGACGAGAAGCAAAATATTTATCACAAGTTCTGACAATTGGAGCTTCGGAAGGCATGTACGTGTTATATACACTGATGTTGTAAAACGGCAACAACAAAATAAACCAGTAGTTTAATGTGCTGATAAAAAAATAGCTCTTATAGGTATCACGGCTCAACCCATCACCGTGCTTTATTGTTATAATTCAAGTATTTTTCCAAACTGTCTTTCATTTCCCATCAGTTCTCCACACAACGTACGAGCAGCTAATCTCAGTTCTACTAGCATTCTCGTACAGTGACATCCAGTCCCTCCTTACCAGGACTTGAAAGTGTTATTCCTGAGTTTCAACTCAAACCATCACTTCATATACTGACAGTACATTTTATCCTAACTACTGCATTGACTAATAGAGCAGATTTCGTATGAGTGGGACAAACGACAAAGGAACGGTTACTTTACGGCAAGCTGTGATATTGTAATGGTTTCCCTATTGTTGTTGTCCTTTTGATTCAATCAAGTTACAGAGTTTTGGTACGGCGCGGTTACAGTACGGATACGGTAAGGCTACGGACATGCTGAAGTTTGTCCCACTCATACGAAATCCGCTCTATGTCCCGGGAAAACCCAACCTAAAGGTGTATCAATGGAATGATTGAGGAATACTGCTACCATAACGAATTAAGCCAGGGTGGGAATGCGGAATAATACATGTATGCTTCCTTGTAAAAAAAACTAAGATTATTTTTATTTTTTCCCAATGAACAGTTCCTAATACTGCTCCAACAAAAGTCGTTGCTGAACCTGTCAATTCTACCAGCGCCATTATCCAATGGACAGCAGTGTTTGAAAAGCATGTGAATGGCAAACTACGTGGATACCACGTGATTTACTCAAAGTTTGGAGTCGAGTCACATACTATATTAACGAGTGCTGGCCCAAATGATTTGGAGGTAAGCTTGGTATCACTCATCCCTGCCGTGGAATACAAAGTCCAGGTTGCAGCATTTACGAGAAAAGGAGATGGACCACGAAGTGCAATGATTACATTTGCTACACAGAGTAAGTAATCGTACGTTTGGTGTTAAATCAAATTCATCTTTTTGTTTCATTATCCCCTGAACACAAAAGTCGCTTCCGGCATTACTTCTGGAAACACTGGAAAGTGTGACGGTTGTCAATGCATATTTATCACATACATACTGAGATTTACGAATGGAATCATTCATGCGAAAACCCACTTCACAATTTTGCTTAGCCAATCAGAATCGCGAAACGAATTTTTCACACGTGCGAAAAGCGTTTCGTCCAATCAGAAAACACCTGCCAAAACATATCGGGATTCAAACTGGACTTGAGATCGGAGGCGCCACTTTCATTCACTACGAAAGTTGGAGGTTTTAACTTCTTTTTTTTGATAATATAATATTGATCTGTAAACAGCCAACTAACGATGTTAAAACTTCCAAGTCAATTGAGGAGTATATTATCGACCAAGAAAACAAAATCACAACAGCAAAAACTTAGAGAAACAGACGGAAAGTGACTTAAAGAGACAAAGAAGAAGCGAAATTCTACCGAAAGAACTCGACAGATATTGAGATAATCTATGTGAAATCATTCTTAGTGTCAAAAGAAAATACGTCGAAGATTACGAGCTTTCAATCCTTCGTGGAGTGATTTCAACTTCCAAAGACCATCGACATTTGAAAAATCGTAAATATTCTGTGAGCAGAGAAAACCTACAAGCCGTGGAGATGTCTGGAAACTCGTAGCAAACAACTTGGAAAAAGCAGGTATACTAATCTAATGACGATGTAAACTTGTAAACTTTATTTGTTGAATCAAAGACAGTTTCATATTGATGTTGAAAACTATTTCAAGGCTGATGTCAGTTTAGAAAGTAAGATTTTCTTTCCATTTTAGTTGTATCGAGCATAAATTTTAGTCTACGTTGAGTCGGATACGAAATGCAAAACAAAAAATTGAAAGCTACAAATGTACGTGTTCAATGACAAGACCTAAATAAAACCTGTTTGATATTGGAGAAAAATCTCAGTATGTATATAATAAACAAATTACAAGATGGAAAGTGCTTTTGTATGGTATTTACACACTTATTTGTTTTCACAAATCTCACTCGCTCGTACCTCGCTCGTTCGTTTTGTGAAAACAAACTCGTGCGTAAATACCATACGCCAGCACTTCCCATTAAGTAATCTCTCTCTCTATATATTTTTTATCCTCTTTTTTAACTTCCGTTTAGGTACGTTTAACGATTTGCAGCTAGTGTTTGGTCTTGAGAGCATATGAATTTCCGTTTTCTTTTTATTTGACAGAAAAAAAGGATAGGATACCATTAGCCAGCACAGGAATGGAGAAAATAGCTTTGACCATCATCGCACCAGGAGTTGGGGGCTTTATAATACTAGCTATACTATTGGTAGGTATTGCCTACTGCTACAAGAAACAACGAAAACCAAGAAACCTAAATCCTGCTAATGTTGTCATATACTCTCACAATGACGTGGAGATGGAGGATATTGATACTAAGGCAATTGGATTCGAAAACCCGGCATATGACCACACGACTTTCACGCGTGGTGGAAATTATCAGGAGACCACGTTGGATAACAAACCAATTTACGATTATCCACGACCTGTTGGGCTGGTTGGTGCTAGTAAAGAAAATAGGGAAGAAAAAGAGAAACACGAGGAGAAAGAGGAGGATCTGGAAGGGGAGAAGTCAAATTTCTTCTACACCTCTGAAGATCAATTTAGTGGTGTCTCAAGTCCGCTGTACGATATGGCGGCACCTGATCAACTACTTCTGAATTTGGATGATTATGACGATGGAGATAGACAGACATATGCTTAGAGATTCATTATGTTGCTTTGCTAGTTGCACTCTTAGAGGTAATTGAAAACAGTGAAGCTATCCAAGAATTCTAAAAGACAGGTGCATGATCCGAAGTAAACTCGCTTCGCCTGAATGAGATGGAAATTTTCTCTTTGTAGAATATGAAAACACAAAGGGTGTGCAATTGGCATAAAGTAGTGTTTTTTTGTAAAGATGAACTTTATTTTTTAACTATTTCAGGAACAGTAATTAGCATTTTATCAGATGAGGAACTTTAAGTACGAGTAGTCAGATGCTACGAAACTGCATTGGAGGCTAAATTATTATAATTCTCACCAAGGTGACAAAATATCGACATACAATGGTCTATGTTGAGTTTGCTATCGTAAATTAACAGTGCTGGATGATGGTGATGCTGACGAGGAAGAAGAGAAGAAGAAGAAAGGGGAAGCGAGTACAGCAAATACCTTCTTTTTGTCCAAAAATAACTTTTACAAAACTTTGGAGAGGAAGATAAATATCAAGATAAATACTTTACTTGCGATTTATTTTGTCATCCTCTTAGATAAACTTTCAGTAATAACTGTACTATCTGTAATAATTAGTTGGACATGCGATTTTTAGAATGCAGCAGCAGTTTTAACAGCTTTCTGTAAGGTTGGTACATAAATATATTAATTGCCAAGTACAACTTCACAGTCCTTAGCGTTTACCCTCAGGTATCCCAAGCTCATTAAGACCTAAAATAATATTGATCTTGAAACTGAATTTGTTCTTTGTGCATGTATGTCTTTTATCTCTAAAGAAAATATGAAACCGTTTTGCCTGAAATTGGAAGAGTTATAACGGTTAAATGTTTCTTATTCCCACCAGTAAGAAAGAAGAGAAAGTAGCTAGGTCACTCGAACTGACAGCAAGTTCAGACTCGAGTGCAGACTCGGGTCCACTAAAATGCTCTAAATGTAAATACAGAAAATGAATTAAATATATCAAAATTCGAAATAACGACAGAACAGTCCAATGCATGCCTGATATTTCACACTACCATTTCCTTCCCTTGCTCCTCGCTATCCACAACGGAGGCACGTTTTGGGGCTGACCTCGAATCGGAGATATTTCGAATTAGCTCCGTTCTGCTTGGTTAGTTTAGACAATGGTTCAGGTATTTGTAATCCTCACAGGAGGGTACGGCAAGTGTCAAATATACCTCTGTCAAGTGTCAAATATACCTCTGTCGCTCCTCGGACGTGTAGAGTTTTGAAACGGCCATCGAAGACCGTAATGTATGAGGCTGATGGACGCGCGCATCTTCGTTTCAATTCAAGCCACTAAAGCCTGCCTTCGTCATTATCAACTCACGCCTCTGTCACTCATCGATTGGCTACACAGCGGTCCAGTTTTTTCCCATCAGGACCTTGCTGATATATCCAACTAGTAAAAGCCTCTACTGCACGACTGTTCTATACACTTCACGCTTCAATTCTTACCCGTGTTCGTATTGGCTTATTGTAAAAATAAAGGTTGATGACGTCAGAAACATGAAAGTCTATGAAGTCCATCAGACGGGGAGGGGGAGGAAGTGAGCCGACGATCTCGTACCGTCTGAACATCAGGCTACATGTGGATCTGCTATTGACAAGGTTGGTCGCCAAACCTACAAGTATGCATCGATAGTTGACATGGGTAGCTAATTTACGTATGCTGAGCTAATTACGAAACGGCCGCTTAGGTTGCGCGAGCGCAGACTCGTATTTACAAGCGTGGTCCTCTTTAGGTGGACCTCTTACGGACCAAACGTGGACCTCTTACGGTATTATTACAAGTGGATCCAGGGCGAGAGTTCATAGGTAGTGTATCACCACTTCTTGCGAAGCAAGGAGTCGAACTCTAGCAAGGAGAGACGAACAAACACAAGGTGCAAATCATCGTGGATAGGATGAATCGAACTTTAACTGAGCGCTTGTCCACCCATCAATAAGCTCAGGAGTGCTCCTTTTTCAGACGGGATCGAATTTCTGACCATCAGAGTGAGTGCGACACTCTCGTTGTTGCCGTCCTGGACGACACCCTCGTCGCTACTTACAGTCAATCGGAAAGTCAAATGTTAACATAGAGAGCTTACCTTCGAGCTCGACCATTTGTTGTCAAAAATTTTCATAAACGCTCGCAAAGTGAACGGCGAGGATTATGAACCGGATACTCTGTCTGGCCTCCAACGAAGTATTCAGCGACACCTTACTGAGCTGAAGTCCACAGTTAATATCCTTAAAGATGCTGAGTTCAACAAGTCCCGTCATCCAAACGTAAACGACTGGTAACACTCGGCAAGGGAAACAAGCCACAGGCAGCGAAATCATTGACTGACGATGAAGAAAGTATGCTGCTTCAGTCGGGACAGTTCGGGGAAGACAATCCTGAGGCCCTTCAGAGAGCAGTGTGGTGGTTCTTGGCAATGCAATTCGGCTTTCGTGCGAGAGATGAAAGCCGAAAAATGAAATGGGGCGATGTTGGTAATGCACTAGTCAATTGAAACCCCCATCCCCCCAGTCCCGGGGAAGGGTGGGGGATAACAGGGGCATTGATCACTTTTGAACCAAAGTCTGTCCCGTGGGGGTAGTAGATTTGACTGACTTCGACTTTTCGGGTGTCCCCACCTCGGGGAAGAGGGGAACTGGGAACTAGTATGGAAGCTTCCAAGATGGCGGACAAGCTGATACTTCTTTTGAATAAATATTTCTATAGATGGTTGGTTGATTTTAGAGTACAGACGAGTTCTCCTTTAAGCTGAACTTCAGCCAAGAGAGACTTAGTTTGTGTGATTACTAAAGAAAACTATTAAAGCTACACAAAACTTGGAAGAAGAACATTAAAAATCTCTCCTTTTAAAAGTTTTTTCCCTTCAAAATTTTTTATCTCAACTTTCTTACCCCAGGGATAAGGGCGTTTGATTTGAACTAAAGCCTCTGGGGTGGGGGTATTGATGATTTTTGATCAGGTCTCTGTCAAATCCCCCACCCTTCCCCGGGACCAGGGGGGTGGGGGTTTCAATTGACTAGTGCATAAGCTTGCAACAAGATCCCACAGATGGCCGTGAAATGCTCGTATGGCTGTCAGAGCGGGGGCACGAAGACAAGAAAAGGACAGGAAAAAGGCCACCAGCGACAGTTCCAACCCAAGATCTATGCAAGTGGTACAGAGAAATGCCCCATAAAGTACTACAAGATCTTTCGTAATCACCGTCCAGCCGAGATGAACCATCCAGAGGCACCGTTTTTCCTTGCTGTAAATTATACACGGGCTCAACAAAATAGCATTTGGTACAAGAAAGCCCCGCTCGGAAAGAATGAAATCGGTAAATTTCTCACCAAAGCAGCCACACAAGCCGGTATCCAGCGTCCAGGAAGAAAGATAACAAACCATTCAGTCAGAAAAACCTGTATTTCTCGACTGCTTGACGCTAATATTCCTGAAAATTACGTCGCGCAGCTAAGTGGGCACAAGAAATTGGAAAGCCTCCAATCGTACAAAACCGCCAGCCTCCAGCATTAGCGACAAATATATCTCATTCTCAATCGAGCACAAGGACAGCCATCAGCATCCTCCGCTGCAAACAACCAACTGGCTTCAGAGTCCGCTATTGTACCGCAGTTATCTGCTCCAACAGGTGCAACAGTGCCAGTTCACCATGAAGTACTGCAAAGCACGTCAAATTCCCTCACTATAAACCTGAGGGAAGTTCAGAGAACAACAACTCTTGTGAAGCCATTTTTAACGGAGCCAGCATCTCCAACTGTCAGTTCCAAATCTTTAATGGTCCCATAAAAGTTGTCCAAGATGGAAATAAAAGGCGAAGAGTTGTCATAGAAAGCGACGATGAAGGATTAGACGACTGATTTTCTTCGCCGAGCCAGCACGTGGGATCGCAAGCACGTTTGGTCTCAATCATTTAATCACCTCTTGAAGACTTGACTGTATTTTCTTGTGATTTTTTTGCACACTACTTCATTTACGCTTTCATATTCATATTCACTTCGTATTTGCAAATTCAACTAATTCTGGATTGATTCTGACATTGTGTTTCCATTCATCTTTTGAAGAGCTTTCAAGTAAATCCCACAATGAATTCTGAATCTCGGTACGTAAATTTATGCAAATTACATATCGCATGTTGTGTTACGGGCGCGAGTCACGGTGCGAGTCACTTATTTTCTCATTCTTAGTTTATCGCAAATGCCATATAATAAACTTCTTATTAACCTCGTCCGCTCGGTTAATAAGAAGTTAATATTTTATCTTACAACTTGCTTATTTTAGTTGTTCACAGTTTCCTCTACACGCCTCGTTATTTTCATTACTTTCACCGCATTAGTTTGTCCTATTCGGTGGTCGGCATTCCTCTCTTCGCTAAGTTTAGTTTGTCATATTATTTGGCGGGTGTCGCCCGGGAATTTGGTGTTTCGCCTAAATATTTGGCGTGTATCGCCTTGAAATTGCCGCGTGTGACGCCCCACAGTTTGGCATAGAATTTGGCGTGTGTCGCTCCTTTTATCAATGTATTCACCCATGACATCAAGGAGAGGGACGCCGACCTATGTCATTTCTGATAATGGTACCAACTTCGTTGGCACGGATCGTGAACTACGGGAATTTATTGAAGCCTTTGACCAAGACAGAATAGCGTGTGCGACCGCTCAACAATATCGCATTGATTGGAAGTTAACCCCTCCCTCTGCTCCGTATTTTGTAGGCGTTTTGTAGGCAATTATCAAAAGTGCCAAGAAAGCAATCGAGGCCAGCCTTTACTAACTCATGCGAACAGGATCCCCTAAAAGTTACAGAGGCCATAATTGGTACCCCTAAAAGGAGCGCCGAGCAATTGTATACAACCAATTGTTATTTTTCCTAAAAAAGCATATTCTATTTTATTCAAATTTAAATATCAATTCGGATTTCGGAAAGGACATCCCATTGAACGTGCTATTCTTGAAATTATTAACAATATTAAAACTAGACAGACAAGAAATTAACAACCTGTGGGATATTCATCGACTTTTCCAAAGCTTTAATTTCGACACAATCACAACATTCTAATTGCAATACTTAATAGATATGGAATTCGTTCTCCAGTTATCTATGTGATAGAAAATAATATGTAAAAATAGACTAAATCTCTAACTGTTATACAAAACAGTTCGTCTCTAACAGGAACTCTAATCATCTTTCTAGGTATAAATCATACCGTAATAAATTAACACAGATAATAAAATACAGCAAAAAGATGTACTATAACAACTTTTTTTCAGCTAACAGTAACAACATTAAAAATACATGGCAAGGTATTACACAACTAATAACACTAAAACAAAATGGGAGTAATATTTCTACAAAACATATTGAAATATAGTAGTTCAATTGCTAATGCCTTTAATTATTATTTTGCTAATATCGGAACCGAATTAGCTGATAAAATTCCTTCGCACAGTGGCAGTAAAACAACGTACCTCACGAATACCTAGATGATCCACTTCGAATTCCATCTAGTTTTTTTCTATATCCCATAGCCTCAAGTGAAATAGAAAATGAAATTATGACTCTTATGATAGAAAAACAGTTGGCCCATATAGTATCCCATTAAGTTACTCAGAATTCTTAAAACCTCTAGAAATGTGTATAATTACTCCTTGTCTATGGGACGGTGTAGTTCCTGGTAAATTTAAACTTTGATTTTTATATTTTTTCTGCTGATACTAATCTATTTTGTTCAAATAAAGCCTCTAGAAAAGACCATATCAAACTTCCGTTTAACAAAAGGTCACTAGACGCGAGTTACTCTCACGCCCCCTCCGGGAGTTCACTCAAATTCGCCAAAATTACGGAATTTTCTTGCAATTTGTTAATTTTATGCCTCGTAATAAAAAAACTCGAACCTACGAACGGAATACAAAACAATAATGTCTTTTCTCTGTAGTTTTAATAGTTTAAACCCCATAGTCGCTTATTTTTCGCGGTCAATTTGCAATTGTTTTCGACCGGTTGAGTCAAAATATACAAGGCGTTCCTCTATTTCTGGGCATATGCCAGGGAAGTCTGGGCTATAAAAGGCTGGGAAAAGAACCAATCAAAAACCTACAACCGAATTCAATTAGTCTATTGAATTTCCCGCGTTTTGATGTATAGTTTGCCCACATTCGTAACGCTGGAATAAGCGCGGTCAAAATGACAACGAAAATCTGATATTACATCTGCTTGCAATACTTGTTCTTCCTGCCGTCGAAGCGTTCGGGGAGCAAAATACTGGAAATGCTGGCTCACAACGCGCTGAATGTCCATCTTTTATGCACGAAATTAACAAGTAAGTACAGTTTTACTATAAATATTGGAGTGATTCAGCACAACTTTATATTTTTACACTGTGGCTAGATACCCGGAAGCCGGGAACCGTTTTCAAAATACTAGATACCCGGCAGTCTAATTCAAACTATTCTATCTTTGTTTAGAAGTAAACAGTCCCTAAGATGGATGTCTGAGATTTCGATTAGAGTAATTCCCTTGTCCTCGGCTGTAGCACGGACACATTTCGTGACACTAATATTAAACAAACTTTGATAAGCAAACACTGGTGTTATGAGTCGAATTTAGTATCCTATTCGCATCATTCCCTTTATGCTCGTGCAATAAGAATGGGCATTGTCGCCCGAGTTCAGGTAGAAGGAGAGCAGAATTAGCAGCAGGGAGGGAGGGAAGGGACGGAAAAACTGAACTCGGTCGAAAGGAAGGGGAGCGAAAGTGAATGATCGAACGCAATAGTGGAGGAAGGTCATCCCGGTACTAGAGGCGATAGCGATCCTGACGCGAACTGTGCGACGAACCTTGGTGGAGTTCTTATTTATACCCGCTCTGGAAGGGACTGGTGTGAATAGTATCCTATTCGCATAATTCCCTTTATGCTCGTGCAATAAGAATGGGCATTGTCGCCCTCGTCGCCCTCGCGAGATCAGGGAACTCCATGACTCATATCCCCGGCCAGCTAGGGAGAACACCCATACTCGCCACACCCTTAAAGGTGTTATGTCGGAGTAGATAGAAGATGAGCCAGCGGTAAGGGTACCCCAGCGGAAAGCAACTCAGTCGGACCTCCATGCAGGGCGTAGGAATTGGGCCAGCATCAAGTAATAGGATGTGGTGTGGGTATTGTGCCAGCCCACATGACTCATCATGTCCGCCCAACAAACTAATAACTAGCAGGTCTATTCTGTAGGTCAATACAGTGGCGGCACCATCCAGAGTAAAAGACCGAGAAACCGGCAGGTAGCAAGGTTGGAAACTGGGAAGGGGAAGGGAGAGAGGGTGCCATCCCCTGGGGAGCACGACCAGAATAGCGGCCAGAGGCAAGCCGGGTTAATTGCAGTGGAATGTGGGGACGCGGGAAACCCAGGGGATGGCAGCCTGAGTGTCAGTAATCCGACTAGGGAATTAGTATCCCTTTCACGCTGCCATGGGGAATAGGGCGGGGTGAGGGAGGGGTGGGGAGGTGATGGGGAAAGGGGTGGTCGGCGGAGGGGTACTAGACGGCATAAACGCTACAATACGTATACCCCCGAAATGAATGAAATAAAACAAATAGAACATAAAGACTAACCCATCGAATAAAAACAGCACGGCACAAATGGAGCACGTGTGCGCGAATTACTCTGGCAACTGATGCCAAACGTACGGATGAATGGGGAATATAAACTAAATCATGAAAGGTGAACCAACCAGTAATACCAACGGCGTAATATAAACCTGCAGAAGCGTTAAGCGAGAAAAAATGCGTGAGGAACAATAGGCTCATGGCAAACTACATGCTAAACGTATGATGACAATAACACTTAGCCCCAAACTCCTTATGGTAAGTTAAGCCCGGGCACGACTGAAATGGTCGTAACTACACATACAACGTGCACTGCAAATAGAGTTATAATGGAACAGAGAAAGATTGAAACAATGCTCCACAAAAACACGCTTGTACTCAAGAAACAATCACCCATGCTAAACTCACAAAAACCCATACTAAAAGGTAGTGTGCAAAGAAATAACAAGTCGAACGACCAGGAGAAAGCACTAACCGAGGAACATCAATGATAGGAATCCGTGACCGTTAGGCAAACCCGTATAACGACCATGTATCAACTTCCGAACATTACGTTAGTGCATATAACAGTGGTGCCCATATGTCAAAGCAAATATATAGATATCTGATCCAAAAGGAAAAGATATGGCAACACAAGTACCAAACTCACGGCAGAGCATGCCAAAAGATGGAAAAATAGAATATTAAAGCGAAGATTAGAAAAACGAATCAGAACATTACGGCACTGTGAGGCCAGCACGCAAACTCACGACAACACATGTGCCAAACTCACGGGCGAAAATATGCCAAAACGTGCAAAATAAAAGACTAAAACGAGGAATAGAAAACTAACTAGAACATTATCGCACTGTACAATCCGTATTTGTGAGGCTAGCATGCAAATGCACGGCGACACATGTACCAAAGGCACGGCAAAACATGCCAAAACGTGCAAAATGAAAGACTAAAGCGAAGAAATGGACACTAATTAAAATACCACCCACTACACAAATCCGTATTCGAGAGACCATAATGCAAACTTGTAACTACACACGAGTGTCAAATTGACGGCAGTGCATGCGAAAATGTACAAAAAATAAAAGACTATTTAAGCGAGGAAAAGAAAGTAATTAGAACATTACTGCAATGCACAATCTGTATTTGTGAGGCCAGCCCGCAAACTTACGGCAACACATGTGCCAAACATACGGCAAAACATGCCAAAACGCTACAGCGAGGAATGGCAAACTAATAAAAACATTATCGCACTACACAAACGTAACCGTATTTGCATGTGAGGCTAGCATGTAAAATCACGGCAACACGTGTGCCATGCAGAGTCTCGGCAAAACATGCCAAATGTAAATAAAATAAAATAAAAACTAAAGCAAGGATTACGAAACTAATTAGAACATTTATTTACCATGCACACTGCACAAATCCGTATTTGTGAGGCCAGCACGTAAACTCACGGCAACACATGTGCCAAACTCACGGCAGTACATGCCAAACATGCAAAATAAAGGACTAAACGAAGAATATAAAATTAACTAGAACATTTATACCGCACTACACACATCTGTATTTGTGAGGCCAGCCGTAAACTAATGCCAACACAGGTGCCAACGGCAAAACATGCCAAACGTGCAAAATAAAGGACTAAAAACGAAGAATAGAAAATTAACTAGAACATTTATACCGCACTGCACAAATCCGTATTTGTGAGGCCAGCACGTAAACCTATGCCAACACAAGTGCCAACGGCAAAACATGCCGAACGTGCAAAATAAAGGACTAAAAACGAAGAATAGAAAATTAACTAGAACATTTATACCGCACTGCACAAATCCGTATTTGTGAGGCCAGCACGTAAACTTATGCCAACACAAGTGCCAACGGCAAAACATGACAAGCGTGCAAAATAAAGGACTAAAAACGAAGAATAGAAAATTAACTAGAACATTTATACCGCACTACACACATCCGTATTTGTGAGGCCAGCACGTAAACTTATGCCAACGGCAAACATGCCAAACGTGCAAAATAAAGGACTAAAAACGAAGAATAGCAAATTTACTAGAACATTTATACCGCACTGCACAAATCCGCGTCCAGAACATTGGTAGTAACGAAGGAATAAAGCAATATAGACCAAAGCTGAATTACAACGAAGGCAAAATACACCGGCGAAACTATAAAAGGAGACTAAAATGGTGAGGCAACGCAAACCATGATAGACCAAACAAAATACACACACAAGCGTAAGTGCATGAGCACGAGGAGAAAAGGCAAACACCAATTAACCTGAACCACATGTCGGAGGAGCAGCTGGTGGAAGATCTTGACCACCTGGAACATTCTGTTGAGCTGCCGGAATTCTCGCGGCTTGGGTTACTTGTCCTTCCATTTTCTTAGTACGATAAGCAGCGAGGAACGAGGTGTAGGTGTTCTGACGCGAACTGTGCGACGAACCTTGGTGGAGTTCTTATTTATACTCGCTCTGGAAGGGAGTGGTGCGAATAGGACTTATATTTACGTTAGTTTTTTTAACTGCTGATAGACAGTCTTAGTTTCTTTCGTTCTATAAAATATTTTGCTGTCGACGTTGTGAGTCCTCCCTCGAACATATCCTGTTCAACACAAACCTCTATCCGCAACAGCTGCTTCGTCTAAGAATATAATTTTCTCTTAACTTCTCGATATACATGTAATCCCGCAAAATAAGACTGACCGGTTTGTCAGGGAAACTCTGAACTGTCTGAAGGAACACCAAGGTCTTTCAGTGCAAATGCTTATAATAAGTTATATATAGTTTCATCACCGAATGGTATCCACTAGTCATACATAGATACGCTGTTCACTGAACCCCGCATGTATTTTTACTCGCTCCCTCATCGTAAAGTTTATTATCCTTTTTGCCTTTTTCCTCATTATTGGTGACGAATTCGACGAAATCTCGTCGATAAATTTTATATTGCATAGGGTTTTGGATTCACGTTTGACCTCTGTGTGGACAGTCGGCGTCTGTTTTTTCTTCCTTTCAACGACTACATTACGCATGCGAAATAAGGAAATAAGCAAGAGCAAATGTTCTCGCTTGTATGGGATAAGTTTCATATGCTCAATGATTCTTTAGTATGTAGGGTAAGGGATGTAAAATTCGCCCAAATTCGCTGAAACTACGTACAGACACAGCCAAGACACAGATTATAGACACCAGATAAGTTTTATTCATTTTATTACAGTATATTTATCGAAAAGCTAGATTTAAAAATTCCTATACAAACCCTTACAATTAAATTTACATAAACAGAGCTTGGGCTTCCTGTGGTGAAATGAAGACGCGCCAGCTTTCCCGCACTTTCGTTACAGCTGAGTGATCCACTTTATATATGTTAATTGATCTGCTGTTAATCAAACAGAGCCTTTTACTTCCGGTTAAAAAAATATTTTGGTTATTTAATTTTTTTGAACAGAGTCTTTGGTATTATGAAACATTGCTACCAAAACTCCGTTTCTGTGGGAAAACGTACATTTTCCCCCATCTTTTTCGTTTTGAAGGTATCCGGTAACCTTAATTGGATGATGTCTATCAATGGGTCAGGAAAGGTCAGTTTTTCCTGATTTCAAACAAGCATAGAACATAGAGTATCCTCTGTAAACCAAAACTTTCTTCACAGAAGTGAAGAAAGAAGAACTTGTAGATATTTGTTTAAAAAATAAACGTTAGGTGCACTTTAAGTCAGTAAGCGAACAACGCAAAGAAATTTTAAGCTTCCCTGCCTCTCAGGTTATGGAACGAACTACAAATAGACATTAGATCGAGTAGCAATGTGAAAATTTAAAAAAATCTAAGCTTAAAACACATCTTTTTAAACGTGCATATAATTTATAGTCAATTTGTTTGTTATATTGTTTAAGTTCAATTTTAAATCTATTTTAATTCTTAGCTTAAGCCATAATTGTATTTGCATTGTAAAGCGCTTAGAACAGAAATGTATAAGCGCTATATAAATATTATTATTATTATTATTAAGACTTTCAACTTTTGATTATTCGCGACTGATTCGTGTAGAAAGAGTCTGTATGAACAGATAGTTCGAGATATTCGAGGGAACTCGAGGTTCGGAAATCCTTGAAATCTGTTGAAAACTCTTCGATTCCTTTTTCATGCAAAATGAACCTGGTCCTTGTCTAAGATGATATTTTCTGTCGGTTCGCCTGGAAAATCCGTTTTAGACTGACTTAAGAAAGTACTACTACGACGAAATTTCTTTTGGCACTTTTTTGTCTTCCAAAAGGACAAGGTGGTGGATCTAATTCAGTGAAAATAGTGCCAAAGGACCAAATTTAACTATGAATTTTCCGGAGCGTTTACCGTCAAAATCACCGTCCGCATTACTGAAATGTGTTCCAAATATTTCGCGATTTTCGTCCAGCGGTTTGTTGACGGACGTCATTTTCAAAACTCGTCGCTCTTTTAAGAACATATTTCGATTCAAAACCGGCTTCGTTCTTTTCTTTCGTTTGTGGGAAGATAGTAAAATATTGTACATTACCAATATAAGTTCGCGCAACGTAGCTCTGCTTGTTGTTGATTTGGGTAGGTAAATGACGTCACATCCGCTGAAAATAAGCTCTTACCGGAAGCATGAAGGCAAAATGTCACGTGATTGAAACCCAAGAATAGACTGAAGTAAGAGATTAAAACAAATAACCTTGGTCCAAGTAAGAATATGAATCGTTTATTTATAAAACCCCACAAACATCAATTGATAGCATGTGACGTCATGCAATATTTAAGAAATAGAAAACGTTTTCCATGTTTACATAGCCTGATGCAAACAAACCCGACCTTCGGTCTCGGGTTTACACAACAACTTCAGATTCTCCCCAAGTTATCCGAGTGTTTGCATCAGGCTATGTAAACACGGAAAACATTTTCTATTTCTTTTTTAAAATACACAAAAGATCGAGTGCAAAGAGTGGATTTATGTAACTTTACGTCATTTCCGTGTTTACGTTGCCGCATGCAAACCGGCACGAATAACAGCCAATCAGGCACCGCGTACTATCCAATCTATTTTATAAAGTATTTTAGCAGAAACCAACTTGTATTCCAACACGAATCCTGCAATCTGATTGGCTAAGCTACTCACTATCCTTTGAGTAGCGAAAAAGCTGGTTTTCAAAAATAACACAAAGGCCACCAACTCAAATACAAGAAGGTTGTGTTTTTATTTAAGACTAGTTGGTTTCTACTAAAACAATTAGACTACTCGCTCTTGAGCAGTTTCTATGGCTAATGGCTGATATTACCGATATAAACCTCGAACTCGAAGGCCAAGTAATTGTTAAAGAAAAACTATGAATTTAGAACACAACAGTAGCACAACTAATCAGTGATGCTTAAGAACTCAGCTAATATATTTTATAAAGCATTAATATTGACAGACACCCCGAGTTTGTTCAGGTTGATAGAGAGGTTATTGGCTTGACAATAAAAGTTTTATGTCCTACCCGTATTGGTAATGTAATACCATACAAAGCACATGGTAAGCACGTGCACAATGCATGCGGAGTGGGAGTCAATTATTCACACCCCCTAGAGGGGCTTTCATTTACAGCACGAGGTCCAACTCCTGTGAGATCAGTCTTCGCTGCTTACGCTCGACCTAACAGCTTTGTCATTTTCCAACCCTCCTCTTCCCCTTGGTCTGTGCCACCTTACTTGTGTTAAGGGCGCTAAGTCGTTTTTAAGTCCCCACCTACGCTGGGCAAATTATATTTTTCTAAATATAACATCTGTAATGATATAAATATTAATGAGTTATTAAAGCGGCTATGTGCTCAAAATTTGCACAAAACAATAGCCGTAATTACAAAATAGAATAACTGCACGCGAAAATGCATGCAGTCGCCTACATTTCAACCGTTGTCTGGCAAAACACTGTGAAAACCCCAAATTTTACGTTAACAAGAGAACGCAAACGTAAGAAAATAAGTCACTCTGCTTTTCGTTCTGCGTGAACAAAACTTTATGCTTATCATATTTTTCGAAGATCTCGATGTGAAACATAATTAAAAGCGAATACAGGAACTTATAAACACCACATTTCTGGAGAAAATACTTGTGTACCTCCCATCGTCACTGCGATGTGGTTGCATGAGGTCCATATTGAGAATGGAAGGGCCGGAGGGCAACATATTGGGTTTAAGGTCATGGCATACGGACCGAGCACACGTACACTGAAAATGACCGACGGCCAACTATTTTCCCGTTCGGCCCGACCTAACTCAGTCAATAAATTTTGTTTTAGCATGTGACCACTTCCAAATGGATAACTGAAGAAGCAAAAATCGCTACCCCGAGGGTTAACTGTACAGATTACAATTACAGATTTCGCGCTATCCTAGGCCCAGGTGCTAAATCGCCATCATGATTTACCCATAGCTAGAGTGTAGTCTAAAAGCATTGGAAGTATTACGTTTCCTGTTTTCCCCATCACAAATGGAATTTAGTATTTGATCACGTGGATGATCACGTGACATCTGTGAAGACCCAATTGCAAGATAAAAATCTCAAGGTCGATTAGTTTATTCTTCTGCTCTGATTAGCTGGAGACGTCGGCCTGGATTGCTTTTAACTTTTATTGCAGGGTATAAGGGTACAATCAGGTCTTAACAAGATAATCTACTACAACAAAATAATAATTCGCTTTGTGTTCTTTGTCAGTAGACTTGCGAATGACCATTAACTGGGGTGAATTTTTTTAATAGAAACCTGTTTTGACTTGCTCCATTAATTACGGGCATGTCATTCTCGTAATTATAAAGCAATTATTTCTGCATTCCCCTCTGAGCCCTATAAGCCACTCGTCTACGACCTTACCATTAATTAAAGCATAACAAAACGCTACAAAACGTACATCCCATCTAAAGTACGAATCACCCACATCAGAATTTGGTGCCGGTAGTACTTAACTCGTCTGTGTCCAATTAATATAATGACATGCGGCTAAGCATCCGTCTGATTGTTTTCATCTTCATCGTTATCCAACTTCAAATGTAGTACTCGAGGAAAAGCCACATCGTACAACGGGCTTGAAATGCCAATAACAGCATCCAACTCTTCTCTCTCTTGCTGCTCCTTCTCCTCTTCAGTTTTCTCCTGTACATTGGCTCGTAGATAATCGTAAACCGGTATATCATTAAAAGAAGATTCCTGCCGATGTCCATTACGTTTTAAGTCAATGGGGTCAGCATATGCCGGATTTTCGAATGCAATTGCTCCAGTGTCAACGTCCTCCATCTCCACGTCATTGTGAGAGTATATGACAACATTAGCAGGATTTAGGTTTCTTGGTTTTCGTTGTTTCCTGTAGCAGTAGGCAATACATACCAATAACATAGCTAGTATTATAAAGCCTCCAACGCCTGGTGCAATGATGGTCAAGATTATTGTCTTCATACTTTTGCCTGTACTGGCCGAAGGTTCTAATGAAGAAAAGCAGGAGATTAATAAACTGACATTTCTAAAATCAAACAAAATTCGGGAAACTATGAAGAAAAAACCTACAGTTATGTAATAATAGTACTTATTGTATAGCTAAGTAATTTCACGAGCTATAAATCATTTAAGTTTGAAATATAATGCATCATTTTGCAGACATTGTCAATGTACTAGTATATAGTGACCTGACTGTCTAAAACGAGGAACTACGTGTTCCAATTTGGTTTACTGAAGTAAGGAGTTTAATATGCAAGCCTTTATGCTTTCACAGCTTGACCCCAAGCACACATTCCATAATTCTCAAATCAGGAAGGATAAGGGGGATTTATAAATATTGAAAATATTGAAAATTTAAAAGACCTGACAATTGATCACGAGGACTGCGTAAATCTTAATCATGGTTATGTACTGCCTCCATGGTGCAAAGTTCGAAATCCGCCGGAAAGTTCTTGCACAGGGCCCGGTTAGAAGAAATGGTAAGCGCTACCCCGGGGTTAAATCACTAACTCGAAGTTAAACTGTACAGATTACAATTGGGATAAAGTTACCCTTGCTTTGAACAACCGGGCCCTGGAGAATAACTCATGCCTCTATGGTTGCTAATTCAGTAACCCATTTCTAATTACAATACGCATATTAAAACGTCTAGGATTGCTCAGTGTTGTAGTTAATACATTGTCTCCCTTGGACATGCATTAAGCACCGTAAAGTAAAGGTAAATAATATTTATGCAAAATATTGACTGTAAAGCAGTCCCTTAAAGCTTTCATATCAAAACTAGTCTAAACGCAGGAGAACGAGATGCCACACATGTCTCCCCAATCCCCTTTCCTTTGGTCGCGTGTTTAGACTGATCAGTTAAGTACTATTTTACAGTATAGTAACATACATTACCAGTGTGTACGAGTACTATCACCCGAACAGATAAAATACTTGGCCTTTTCTAACAATCATTTCTGTCATAAGATTATTTCTCGTTGGCACTTTACCGAAAGGTATCTCTAGTTATTATAATAAACGGCTTCAATATCTGCACTTGGGTAGTTCGAATTCTTTTATTTTTCTGCAGTAATTTGTTCATGAACAAGAAGTGCCTTATACCCTTGCATAACAGTAGGTTACTACGTGTACGACCAGATGTGTACTAGCTTACTTCTTTCTTTTGTAGTTGTAGCAAATGTGATAATCCCAGTTCGTGGTCCATTTCCTTTACTCGTAAATGCAGCCACCTGGACTTTGTACTCTACGCCAGGTTCAAGTGAAGTCAAACTCGCCTTTACTTTCCCAGGAACAATAATCTTCAGATTCCAACGTGAATTAGCTTCCATCTTGGTGTAGTGCACGTGATAGCCACGTAGATGGCCATTCACATGTTGTTGTGGCACGGCTGTCCATTGGATAATCACGCTAGTTGAATTGACGGGTTCAAAGATGACGTTTGTTGGAGCAGCATTCGGAACTGTACAAAGAAACCAAAGTATGTCTTAGTTGGTATGTAAACCTGAACTCTCCAAACATAAGTTCTAGTTCCTTTGTAATGTTTTACTACAACTAATTTAAAAGTTCGGTAACTGGTTCTGGGCTTGTCAGACTAAACATACTCCAGTTGGAGAAACCACAGTTCACGTTCAGAAGCAAATTAAACTTCTGCCGATTTTCAGTAACTGTTTTCATAGCTGTTTCAACTGTTTCAATGATGGCTAGAGTATTAGTATTAGTATGTTCTTTTGTGAATCAGTTCCTTCCCAAAACTCATCAAAATAATGTATCCAAAGTGGTTCCTTTTATCAACAAAGACAGCATACTTCAAGCCAGGATAGTTCACCAGGAACAGTTCGCCATTTTTACCGGGGGCCTCGAAAGTATCATCTTGGTTGAGTAACGAAGGAGAAACTACACAGTTGTACGCTTGTTTCTTTACGCCATTTCACTTGTCCCTATGTAGACTGACACTGATTTGTGGGATAGCACAAGTTCTTAGGCTCTTTGAACTAAATGGCAAATAAGTGATGCCTGCTTGTTGTCGACTGTATAAGTTTCGAATTTTTCGCATGAACATTTTTATTCACAATTAAAATAAACATGGCGTGCTCCGATATTATCGGCAATTATGAAAAGGAATCTCTTAAACGATTCAGAATATAGTAGGAAGGTCAGTGACTATCACTCCGTATTCTCACAGTGTCCGCCATTTTGGCAAAAATAGCATTCCATCATGTACCGCATCACCAAATGTAGTACCGCTGACCGGTGGCTCAAAAGTCTAATATTGCTGGCAACGCGTCTCTTCATTGCAGTCGAAAAAATCCATAGAGAGTTTTAGATCCTATTTTGCTTTTTCTGCTCGGAATGTTCATTTTCTTGCTGTTCATTTTAGCTATTTACATCTTCCTCTGTGATTTTCCCAAACCTGCCGCCATCTTTGTAGAGCGTGACGTCATACATATGGGAGATTGAGTGGCGTATATTTTCCATATCTTACTCCAGTGAGTGAGTAAAACACTCGTCCATATAATAAATGTTTGTAACGATCGGCTATCGTTCTATGAACGTTTTAAAGAGAGCTACTTCATAATCATGACATGTAGAAAGTAAAGATAAGTACGCGATCGCTACTTACCGTCTTCGTCCGTTGAGACATTGAGTGGTTGACTTCGTGGTCCATTTCCCTTCCTTGTAAATGCATCTACTTGTACGGTGTATACAGTAAACATATCCAACTCTTCTATGATCATCTGGTGTGCATTAGGCTCGGCAATACGCGCCTTGATCCACTCTGCACCAGTCTTCTTATACGTCACATTGTATCCGCGCAGAATGCCGTTGACATGCACTTGAGGTATTAGATCCCATTCCACAAGAATGCTGGTGGAACTCTGGTTTACTGCTCGCACGTTGAGCGGAGCAATGTTTGGAACTAAAAGAATTGAATCGACATTCACTAAGAAATGATCGATAACTGAATGCGCGCACTTTAATATTTATGTTAGTATATATATAGAGGCAAACCTGAAAGCAGAGCTCCCAGCTAACAGAGTTCAGCGATATTAGGCTTTTAAAAGAGAAATGCACGGGGGGAAAAGTTAAAAAGAGGATTGCATCAATTGGGACGCGAGCCCGGGTCAAATGTGTACAAAATGGCAGGCTCTTGTCATCGAGTCAAACCATAAACGCATAATCTCAAAACATGTGTTGTGTGTGAAAGAAAGGTGTAGCGCCTCGCTATTATATCTGCATGAGGATCATCTAGTCTCTAGCAAATTTAATTGATAAAGCAGAGACTTTTAAAAAACTTGTTTACAGAAACTTACCTCCCTCTCCAGCAGAGGCATAAACAGTATCAGATTGTGGTCCATTTCCTTGTCTGGTGAAAGCTGAAACTTTGATCTTGTAAGTAGCATATTTCTCCAGCTCTACGAGAACGAAAGTTCGCGTTCTAGAACCTGTCTCATTCTTGAATATCACCAATCCATCGATTTTCTGGTACGTAACAGAGTAACCTAATAGGATGCCATTGACCTGCTCGGCTGAGACTGGGTTCCACTGTATAGCGATGAAGGTTATGCTCTGTTTCCCGACGGTTACGTTAGACGGAGCAGCACTGGGAACTACAAAGCATGCGTAAATAAGTAAGTTACTAACATTCGTATGTTTTAAACCTGTTTGATAAGAGATTTTTGAGTTATATATTAATGTAAATTGGCCTTAAGTATACACACAAGGGATGGATTTTCTCGACTGCAATGAAGAGACGAGAGCCTCACGAAATTCTCGCAGAAGAACTTTGAAAGATCGAAAGTTTGTACTTACAGTAAGTAAACCGAGTAGAGAAGAGTTCTTAGAGCAGTTTTATTGTCCATATAATAAAAAGAAAATAACACGGGGGTTTGAAGTTATGAAGTTTATCCTCGAGAGTCAAAACTTCGCACCACTGTGTAATATCCTCTATTTTCACTTCAATAAAAGTAATGGTCTGCGTAAGAACTAGGCAAAGAACAATAGGCTTGCGGCAATGAGCATATCCCACATACGATTTTGCTTGAATATGCCTTAAGTGCTGTATGAGATGTCCAAAATAGAAATTGCACCCAGAAAATAAACTATTTGTTATGCTCTTGGCCATTTTTGCTGTGAAAACTCAAAGCAACTACCGTCCAGCCAATCGGAAATGGATAAAACAAAAGATTTTTCAATCGCAAATTTGAGACCTTTCCCCATATACCGATATTCTTCAAAATTAAACCATAGTTACTTTGATCAAAAATAAATTCAAACCTCCAAAATTATCGAACGAAAATGCGTTATTTCGATGGGTTTCTATTAAATTTATGAGTATCAACCAATGAAATTACGAGAAAGAAGAATAGAAAATTAGCACCTTTCTACATTCCTTGCCGTTGGACTGCTTTGTTCTTAGCTGGACTATTACTTAAAAGGAAACCTCTACTGAAAACATTGTTTGCTCTGCTCCAGTGGATGCGTAAATATATTACTGAGTTTCTTGTAAATTGTGCACCGATTTTCTTGCCCATGAAACTCATTGAATTTTCCCGCCATTTTGGATCTTATGACGTCACACGGTTGCCGCCATTGTCAGCTATTTTGTTGTGTGACAATAGTGGCAGCCGTGTGACGTCATACGATCAAAGATAGCGGCGCTCGGGAAAGAAAGAGAAGAAGTTAAAGGGTTACAACACAGCAAATATATTTAGGTATCCATTGCATAAGGAACATTTATTTAAGCGTAAATATTGTTTTTCGGTGGAGGTTCCCTTTAAGACGAGATTAAAGGGAAACTCGGCTGAAAAACTACTCTCAAATGTTCTTTAGACACTCATTGTAATGCACTTACCATCTTCATCTGTCATTGCCATCACAGGAAGGCTTCTGGGCCCGTCTCCTATCCTGGTAAAAGCTGCTACCTGGATTTTATACGTTGAATATTTTTCAAGGTTTATCAATATTACCTCGGTAATATTTTGCTTTATTTTTCTCGTGAAGTTGGCCTTGCTGTAGATGACATGATATCCAAGCAGAATACCGTTGTTTTGTTCTTGAACAACTGGATCCCAACGGACAATGATACTGGTAGAACTCAGATTAGTTGCTTGAACGTTTGAAGGGGGAGCACCAGGAACTGCGATTGGATGTATTATAGAGCGGATTAGATTGGCCCAAGTTGGTGGACAGAAAAGAAAAAACAAACACAGTTTCAGTTGGGGGAAACTTTACCAACATTTACCGTTTTGGGACTCAATTAATATGTATTTTAGATTACATACTTACAAATAGGTGAACTTAAGTTTAACTTTAGCAGTTGCGAATGTTCTCAAAAACAATCTAACTAATGAGGCAATAAATGAACAAAATACTAATCTTTTCAAAAAACTTGGACGCAAGCATATTTGATTATCCTTTATAATAAGTAAAGTATTTTACCTAGCATTGTACATTAACGCTTTATTTAGAGCCCATTTTTATCAACTCGGCATGTATTAATATATAGAGTCGAAATCTATAATTGCAGATAGTACATTTTTTATTATTAACTTGTCTTATATTACTTACATATTTTCACACGGCTCCCTGCAAGAGCATTTATTCTGTGTAATGATAGGATACCGTGTATAATAAAGTTGATGATAATGACTTTTGATATGTATTGTTTAACAAATAGAAGATGGTTCTCAAAAACGATATCGAGGTGTCGAAAAGCTGTAGATGCACGAGCGAAAAATTTGGAAAACTAGATCAGCTGAGACCTTCACACAGGCAATCAAATGCTTTCTGACAGACCTTAGAACTAGCTTAGAATGTCAGGGAAACCTACCGTCTTCGTCTGTAGACACAGCAAGCTTGTCACTGGTTGGTCCGTCCCCTTTACCCGTGAAGGCTGCAACATAGATCACGTACTCAGTGTACTTCTCCAGCCCTGTCAACACCAACCGCCTTGTGTTCGGTCCTGTCTGAGTCAGGCTGGACGTCTTATTGACGTTGCTGTACTTAACGTGATATCCTAGCAATATTCCAGGAACTTGGGCAAGAGGTACTGGATCCCACTGTACCAGAATGCTGGTAGAACTGACGTTCGAAGCTTGTGTGTTTGGCGGGGAAATAGTGGGAACTGAAAATCAGGTAGATCCACGACATTCACTTTTTCAGTTCTTTATGCGCCTTTATCTGGCTGCAATATATCTTATTACCCTTTGGCCGCCTCAGTAATTATCTATTAAATATTTGTTATAATAACCTACGGCTTAACAAATTTATTTATACTACAGTGCTGAAAGCTTTTTGTGCCTTTTTCCACTGTGAATTATACCTAGAGGATATTACAACTTGAATGTTATCTTCTCGTATTGATGAAATATCTTACTAGTGAGCGCAGCGAAATGTTTGAAGTGTCATCTTCACGTGTGCATGAAGATATCAATTTTTAGAAAGAGATAAACACTGGTCATCGATACTTAATATATACAAATTGGTACGTACCATCTTCGTCCGTCTTTACGACGAGGACGCTACTATTGATTCCATTCCCTTTACGTGTAAACCCTGCCAGCTGGATCTTATATGACGTGTATTTGTGAAGTCCATCTATTGTTATCTCCAACGTACCAGGTGCGGTTTGGTAAGAACGGACAACCGATTCATTAACTGCGCTGTAGAACACTCGATATCCCAGTAGAATACCATGGAGCTTGCCTTTGGGGATTTCACGCCACTGGATTAAAATGCTGGTAGAACTCGTGTTAACAGCTCGGTATATTAACGGTGGACCAGTGGGAACTGGAAAGAAATATTGAATAAACGCAGTTACAAAATAAGTAAAGCAATCCATTACTTTGCGGAAGCACTTTTTTCTTATTGGAAATTATCTTACAGTAGAACAAAAACGGCTTACTTCCTTCGTCGGTGCGCACACTGATAGGCTGGGTTTTAGGCGCACTTCCTTTCCTGGTGAATGCCGTAACCTGTATACTGTATGCCGTGTATACCTCTAGTCCACTCAATATCAGGAAAACATCATGTGGTCCAGTGTCCTTGACGAATATCAAAGAATCATTCAACTTGCTGTATGTGACACGATATCCAAGTAGTATGCCATTGACCTGATCTTCAGGGATTTGACTCCAACGCACTTGAATAGTGGTGGTGCTTAGATTGGTTGCTTGAACGTTTTGTGGACCAGAAATAGGAACTACAACAAAAACGCATAGTCAAAGAAAACAAAAGTAAGACGTAAACAACTGAGTCGTAGACCAACGGAACAATACAGCCATGTTCAGCTTAAGTAATGGCTCGCATAAGAACTACCCCGAGAACAATAAACGCGGCGCAATACACATATCCCCATATACGATTTTGCTAGAAGATATATGTGCTGTCTGAGATGTCCACAGTCAAAGTTACAAATAAAATTGTAGGAAACTGTATGCTGTTGACCATAATTACTGTGAAAACGTAAAGAAAACACCATCTACCCAATGGTAAAGGGAGAAATTAAACAAAATATCTTTGAATCACAAATTTGATAACATTCACCACATACGAATTTCTCCAAAATCAAACCATAGCTAGTTAGATCAAAAATAAATTTAACCTTCGATGCTCTTCTATTGAATTTACGAGTATCAACCAATGAAATCTGTTTACATACCTTGCCGTTCAGCCGTTCCCTTCTTACCCGGAGCATTACTTAATTGCCCATCGAACATTCACATTTTAAGAAAAAAAATATTTGAAACTGTAATCCAACAATATTTTATCTTATACGAGAATGGTCTGTAAGGTCCTATATATAGTTGATCTGAAGGGGTTTTGTGGTTTGTTTGGTTAGGGTTAGTCGTATTGTTTGGTAAGCCATGTTCTTTGTTGTGCTTGGCTACCCTATTATTCATTCGCCAATGGTGTGGCTCGTTGAGAACACTAGGTACTGAATAAGAATGATGGAATTGCGTCGCGTAACAATAACCGTTTCTCGCCAAGTGGCGGTTACCAGCTGGTAAGAGAAATCGTGAGAGTAGCGTGGGTCAGGGCTTCCGATGAAAGAAAATATTTGAAGGATAATAAAGAAAATTCACAGCCTTCGACATCCACTGTTTTTTCTCGTAACAGAAAATAATACTGCCTATTTCATTGCCACAAGTAGGTTATATAAATACAATAACCTATTTGTGGCGTGGAAATATGCCCTGATATTTCGTCCGAGAAGAGAACAATTCCCGAGAGCGAATTGAAGCTCGAGGGAAACTGTGAGCTTCGAGGATAAGACAAATATCAGGGTTTAGTATATACCACACCAGTGAATATCACTTTTCGCACGCTCTGATTGGTTACTCAAACAGTCAATATGATTTCATATTCACCTCCGAGCGAAGCAGCGATCACCTCGCGCGAGTTTATGTCCATTTGACAGAAAATATAATAACTATTTGGTGCTGGCTATTCATCTGCAGTGTAGTATATGTAAGGCGTTAACACGAAAAGGATTTGAAGTGGAAGCACTATAGTTAGCGCTTCACATCAATGCGTTATCAAAGCTAGCTCATAAAACACGTTACCGAGACCGTATGGACGAAGGGAGCATATCGGGACTAGTGCTCAAATTGGGGTTGAGGCGGTATGACTGCTTTTATGATAACAGCTAGCCTTCATATACTAAAACAATTATTCACCATTATCCATCTCCACTTCGGTGAATAATTGTTAAATATTTCGACGCCACAACAATGTAGGTTATTGTTGTTATCATCCTTCAAATATTTGCTTTGACGCGCGCTTATACGCTCACAGGGGGTGTATTCGTTCATATTTCCCGCTCGCGGCGAGAAAATATCGGGTCACGTGACGCATTCCACCAATCACGCGAGAGAGAAAATATTTGATGGGTTACAATGCTTTTTTTAATCCATCAAATATTTTCTCTCGCGCGTAATTGGTTGACTCGATATTTTCTCTCCGCCAGACGAAATAGGTTATTGTAAATATAGCATTTAAGTACAAACGGCTTATAAATAACAATACAACACGACCACTCATTCTGTAAATAGTACCGACATAAATGCTACTGCTGAGAATATATATGTTTGACGTCCTCGCAGTGTTTATCTAGATAATAACCTAAGTTATGAAAACACTACACGTACCATCTTCGTCAGTTGTGACAAGTAAAGGAGTACAAGGTGGTCCAGTGCCCTTGATCGTAAATGCAGTAATTTGAATGACGTAAGAAGTGAATATCTCAAGGCCCTGTAGTGCTAAGTGTACTGTGTTTGGTCCTGTGTATTTGGTAAGAATTACTGATCCATTCACTTTACTATATGTAACTTGATATCCCAGAAGAACGCCGTGGATCTTGTCGGTGGGTAGTTGAACCCACTGGACCAGGATGCTGGTTGAACTTAGATTCGTTGCTTGAGCACCAGATGGGGAAGCAGTAGGGACTGTCCACATACAAGCAAAACAAAACTGAAGTCAACATGTGTTGGGAACTTTGAGGTTTCACTTTTCATTTTCAGGACTAGAGCGCCATAAGTCCATAACGTAAAGTGATGAGGAGTTTCCCGTGAGTTTGGATTTCTCAGTTCAAGATTACTTTAATGGAATTAGCAGTATATGCAAATTGGTCTTTCTGGTTGTTAAGTTCGAAATATATAGTACAGATCTAAAAAATCGTTAATGCTTAACTTGGGATCTTTACACGAGGGAGGTACTAGATTTGATAGTGTGAAAAAGGTATCATATTTGGCGCTATCCAAGTAATGGCCGACGAATTTTAGTCTCAAAGACTTGTTCTCTTCAATATGTTTGTAAGAACACAATGATGGTATACCTTGTTCCAAAGATTGATAAAAAAAAGATGAGTGCAATGCGTAAGCGTGATCGCCTTTTAAGACGTTATTGTAGAAATAAGTCCGTTGAGTATTGGGAAAAATACCGGCGTATTCAGCGGAATTTGGTAGTGAGTCTCTGATTCGTGAAGCCAAATCCCAATACAATAGAAAGATTAACATTTTGTTGTCAGATCCTGATACCTCTTCGAAAAAATGGTGGGGTGTTATTAAGTAATGGTCCAGATAAGACCTGTAGTGTCTACGGCAAGGAATGTTAAAAGGTGTTAATTTTCTATTATTCTTTCTCGTAATTTCATTGGTTGATACTTATAGATTCAATAGAAACCCATCGAAATAATGCATTTTCATTCGATATTTTTTTGTGGTTTGAATTTATTTTTGATCAAACTAACTATGGTTTAATTTCGAAGAATATCGTGTGTGCATGTGGGGAAAGTCCTCAAATTTGCGATTGAAAAATCCTTTGTTTTCTCTATATCCGATTGGCTGGATGGTGGCTTCTCTGCGTTTTCACAGAAAAAAGAGCCAATAGCAATTTTTAAAATTTATTTTCGAGATGTAGTTTGGACTGTAGATACTTCTTAAAGCACTTAAGGCATATTCAAGCAAATCGTATGTGGGGGAGGCTCATTGCCACAGAACGATGGATTCTACTACAGTTCTTATCTGGACCATTAATACTTAAATATAAGCATGGCAATGAGTTTTATACATCTATTCCCGCCCTCTTGGAAAACAATGAGTTTATTTACGATTCTGAGAAAAAAGCCATTATATTTAATGATTTTTTATTAGTCAAACAATACTGCCAATGTCTAGTTCTACAAATTTACTTGGTCTAAGGCGATTTTCTCAGAGCTGTTCATTATCTGATATCACCGTGTCCGAGGTTGAAGTTTTTGACATTCTAAGTAATTTAAATGTTGGAAAGGCGTGTGGGCACGATGGAATTAGTAACACAATTCTTAAAATGTGCGGCCTTGGAATTCGTAAGTCTCTTAGGATCTTAATTAATCTGTCGTTTTCTTGTGGTCGGTATCCTCATTCTTGGAAACTAGCTAATGTTTTGCCTTTATTCAAGAAAGACAATCGTCAATCAAAGTTAAATTATCGTCCGGTATCTCTCCTCCCTTGTGTGTCAAAGATATGCGAAAAACTGGCCTTCATGCGTCTTTATAGCTATCTTTTGGAATTAGGTTTTTTAATTATCACTTGCAATCTGGTTTTCGTTCAGGCGACTCAACAGTCATGCAGCTAATTTATATCGTTCAGAAAATTATTTATGCCCTAAGGTCATGAAGTTAGAGCAGTTTTTTAGATATATCTAAAGCTTTTGATAAAGTATGGCACGAGTGTCCGCTTGCTAAATTAGGACAATTGGATGTAAAAGGTAATTTGTACAATTGGTTTGTAAGCTATTTATCCAATCGCTCCCAAAGGGTTGTTGTAGATGGCCATAATTCAGAGGGGAAAGAAATTCAAGCTGGTGTCCCTCAGTTTCTGTACTCGGTCCTCTACTTTTTCTTATTTACGTCAATAATATTGCAAATGATATCGCCTCTGACTGTTTTTTATTTGCTGATGATACTTTATTACTGGAAGAAGTTGTTTTACCCGTCATTTCGGCTCAAAAATTGAATTCTGACTTGCAACTTATTTCTGCTTGGTCTGATAGATGGTTAGTCACTTTGAATGCATCCAAAACGAAATCGATGATTTTCTCTTCTAAACGCGTTAAACCTGTACATCATTGTCTGAATCTTGGTCAATGCCCAATTGATGTAGTGGGCTCTCATAAGCATCTTGGTGTTATTCTATCAAGTGATATGTCTTGGCGCCCTCACATTTTAGAGGTTCATCAAAAAGCTTCGAAAAAGTTAAACATGCTAAAAAGTATTAAGTTTCAACTGATTAGATCTACTCTAGAAATTCTTTATAAAACTTTGGTTCGATCTACTATATGCGGATTTCGTCTGGGATGGATGCTTGATAGGTGAAAAGGAATTGTTGGAAAGCGTCCAATATGAAGCTGCTATTGTCGTGACAGGTGCAATGAAGGGGACGCATAGGGTGAGTTTACTTCAAGACACAGCTTGGTATTTATTGGAACATAGACGTTCCGTTCATAAATTAATTATAATATTCAAGATTATTAATAATTTAGTGCCCTCTGATCTTCATTCTTTGTGTCCAAGTTTTGTTAGTCAAAGAACAACGTACTCTCTTCGCACTTGTAACAACCTTAGTCTGCCCCAAGCTCGAACCGAAAGATTCAAGAGGTCATTTATTTATTTTACACGGAGTTCCAACTATTGATTTTCAGTCTAATGCTCGTTTTTTTAAGCTGTTCAATCGTACATTATTCAGTCCGCATGCTTTAATTCCTTTAGTCCCTAGTCTACTTATTTCTCTATTTGTGTGTATGTACATGTATGTGTACATTAGTGTCCCTTATCCGCAGATTATGTTTGTTTATTTAAATGACATAAGCCCCCTCGATGAGCTTTAACTCTTGGAGCAAATGTAACGAATATATATTGTTTAAATAAATAAAAAGAAGGAAAAAAAAGATTATATTCATTTGCTGACTGACCGAGAATGTGTGCAGACGAAAAGTATTGTTTAATATTTTTCCGAAGAAGTGCCAGCTGGTCAAGCTTACATACTTGTGGACTTGACAGGGATGCAAAAGTGAATATTGAATGTTCACTATAGCGACGGTGAGTCCGATTCTTGACCAGAGCTAAGCTCATCGTGTGACTGAAGTCAAAGCATCTTTGCAAGGTGTCAATAACTCTGGAGGTACCCTAGCATCAAGAGAGCGTTAAAAGCGGAGAACCAGCAAGGGCTATTTTTGATCGGTTATTTTAACTAATGCATTTAATGTTCTCTATTATATGTTCAATTTCTATTTAGTGAATGATGTTGTAAGGGAGTAAAAATGTCGCTACTGACGTCTGCTAAAAACACATATTGCGAATGGCTTAGCATCACAATGTCAGCAGGATGGATGACATCCGTTAAGCTAATAGAACGTTTGTTAATCAGTCTCACCAGACAGTCACGAGTAACCAACGTTAAATGAAGTTGCTTTAATTACCTTTACTTCAATAACGAATGAATTGCGCTCGTGATCCCATGGAAAAGTATTTACTGAATGGCAAACAAACGGCTTCAAACGCTGTTTTAAAAACATCGACAATCGATTGGAAGTGGAAAATAGCATTTATAAACAGGTTTTGCTATATAATAACACTATTGATCTCGTACAAGTGCCTTTAAATAAATGAAATCAGTTTTTTTGCCATTCAGTCAACCACGTGATTGCATGCATTCCTACAAAAGGTTCATTGTTTAAATATTAATGGAATGAAATAAAACAATACCTGCTTCATCGGTCGCCACGTCTACAGTCGGGCTCTTAGGACCTTCACCCTTACTGGTGAATGCAACGACTTGAATATTGTATACAGTATATACCTCAAGACCTGACAAGATTGTGTCTCTCGAATTCGCTCCAGTCTCCGTGGTAAAGGTTGCATTGGCTATTGCCTTGCCGTAGACTATACGATATCCCAGTAGAATACCATTAATCTCATCTCTTGGGACTGGATCCCATTGGACCATTAGGCTAGTTGAGCTTTGATTAACAGCTTGAACACTGGAAGGAGCAATCGAGGGTACTGGAAAAAAAAATGGATAAAACATTTAAAATATTTTAATAAATATATATAGATAGATAGATAGATAGATAATTGGATAGATAGATTTTAACAGTACTGTAGATAATTGGATATAGATAGATACGATAGATAGATAGATAGATAGATAGATAGATAGATAGATGTCTTTAAAGTGCATATAAGCCCTAGCCAGTTATCTTTCATATCGATTGTACATGAAGTGAGTAGTCCAACGGTGGAAGATTTCTTGATTTGGGTGTTGCGTCTACGAGATATTAAGGTTTATATTTCCAATATGCTAATGATGTGATGTCATCACCGACATCACTTATTATACAAAAGCATGCTAGTAGAGACAAATTACCTATTTTTAAATTCTAAGTTATATTTGAAACTTATCAAAGTGATTTTTACCACAAAAAAATATAAATTAGAAAATAGCTTAATTCACAAGCACAAAGAAATTCAGCAAATGTCGGTGATGACATCACATCATTAGCATATTGGAAATATAAACCTTAATATCTCGTAGACGCAACACCCAAATCAAGAAATCTTCTACCGTTGGACTATCCACTTCATGTACAATCGATATCAAAGATAACTGGCTAGGGCTTATATGCACTTTAAAGAAACTGTGTCACGGTGAGGGACACGCCTTTATATAGGAAAATATTGCATAATTATCCTTTCAATCAAGCATTAAGGGAGGGGACTTTAACTGTTTGAAGCCAATTAACAGCCACCAATCGAACATTGATTCCAGACATGTCACTAGGCGACTAAATACGTGCTGAACCTGCCCTTCGCCTGCGAAGAGTCTTACAAAGAAACTGAGATGTATAAAACTTGAACTGCTCCCTCTTACCTATTGGCATGAATATTTGGACATGGCTTTCTTTTTAAAATCAATTAAGGGGTCTAATAAATGTAAATCCTGCTGTAATTCCAGCAGTCCGCACTTCAAAGTTTACTAGATCGAATAGCATTCCTAACACTGTCCAATTTCTCACTCGTTAATGTAAAAACCACAACGTTTCAGAAATCCGGCTTTCTTTAATAGAATAAGCAGACTACGGAACACCTTAATCAACGATCTTGAGCTGTCTACACTGGAACTGGCCTCATTTAGAGCTGTCCTTACTATTTTAGCGCACTCGCCAACTCATATGATCCCGAGGACCCTCGCTCATGGAAAACTATATGCCCTACATGTAACTCGCGTAGTCTCCCCAGGAATATTACATGCTGTTTTGAGTGTTATACCGTATGTTTGTAATCTATTTTATTAGTTGATTTGGGCCCGCAGTACTTGGCTCACGCTGTAGCGGTCACCCTGCCATAGTTGTTTGTTTTCTCTTTATGTTTGTGAATAGTTTTTCTTTCCTACTTTGTTTTTTTCTTTTGTGTTGTAATTACATGGCGAAACTAATAAAAAAAAATAAAAAATAAAAAAAAATAAAAAAACATGACACAGCGCCTTTAACATGTTTTATTCCCAAAAGATTAATAATAAAAAAACAGAAAGAAATGCCCATACCATCTTCATCAGTAGATACGACAGTCTGCCTTTCAGATCCCGTTCCTTTGCTGGTGAAGGCAGCAACCCTAATGTCATACACTGTGAACTTCTCGAGTCCGCTAATAATCAGCTGCAGTTCATTGGGCTCCGTCTTATTTCTGAAGAAAACTGATGTATTGAGCTGATTCCAGATAACTTGATATCCGAGAAGAATACCTGGGACATGGTTTAGAGGGACTGGGTCCCACTGGACGACAACACGGGTAGAGCTGAGGTTAGCCGCACGAAGATTATGTGGCGCCACACTGGGGACTATGAAAGCATTTCAACAAACGTTTGTAGTGTATAATTGGTACATTAACTTTTCAGTTTAGATTATGTCGATCTTGGCTAGTATTCACAGTATGTACGCCAACAGAGTTTGCCGTTTGTGATCATAAAATGATTAAATCAAGATTATACGTTTTTAGTCATATCGAGAAAACTACGGCTCAAGACGAACCAGATTAAGAAGCTGCATAACATAAGCATACATGTAAGAACTAGGTACTATAAGTGTGTCCCTACTATATAACAAATAAATGAAAAACATACCGTCTTCATCGGTCCAGACTTCGAGTGCTTGACTTCTTGGTCCGTTCCCCTTCTTAGTAAAAGCAGAAACCTGGATCCAATAAGCCGTGTACATGTCTAACCCTGTCAGAAGCAGCTGTTTTGTATTAGGTCCAAGTTGATTGATAATGTTTTGAGAAGCATTCCGCTTGCTGTATGTCACGTAATAGCCCAGTAGAATACCACGAACCTCTTTGGAAGTAAGTGTATCCCAATGTAGAAGAATACTGGTTGAACTGAAATTAGCTGCCCTCACGTTGGGCGGAGCCTTGAGAGGAACTGAAAACATCAAATCAGAGAGGCACGTTAAAAAGTATAGGTACAATGTAACTGTTGTTTTTTGGTTAGAAATCCGTACATACCATCTTCGTCGGTGTAAACAGCGACGACGCCACTTTTTGGTCCATACCCTTTAACAGTGTATGCAGCAATGTGAATGCTGTACAGGGTGTAACTGTTGAGACCCGTCAGCAACACGGTCAGTTTGTTGGGTCCTGTCTGTGTTGTGAAGTTTACTGATCCTGGACTATAGGTGACACGATATCCTAGTAGAATTCCGTGAACCATATTTGAGGGGACTAGATCCCACTGGACGATGATACTAGTTGAACTCTGGTTGATTGCCTGTACATCCTGGGGTGCGACGATCGGAACTGGAATATTAAGTGAACCATTATTTTTCATTAAAAAAAATTGCATATACACTACTATATATGTCATACAAAACAAAGAGAAGGATATGATACCTAAATAGAAAAGTTGAAACGGATTTAAAACACTTTGCTTATGCTTTAGACATGAAAGGAATTATCGGAAGTCGTGCTTTTTTTGTCTTGGATTTTAAGTATAAATGCAATTAATATCAGTATTTTTGCTTATTTATGAAGTTCCAAAAATTAAACATTTAATATACACGATCTAGAAAGTGATGTGTCAATTACGAATTATCAACAATACAAAGAAGCTAAGAAGAGCATCGTAAAACCAAATGACAAACACTAACCGTCTTCGTCAGTTCTGACATGCACAGGAGGACAAAGCGGTCCATTGCCCTTTCTTGTAAATGCCGCAACTTGGATAACATAAGGAGTGAAGATTTCAAGTCCTCTTAGTAATAGCTGTACTGTGTTTGGTCCGGCGTAATCGGTTTTAGTTGCCGATCCATTCGCTTGTCTGTATGTAACTTGATAACCAAGCAGAACACCGTGGATCGTTTTTCCGGGCAATGGACCCCACTGAACAGTGATGCTAGTAGAGCTTTGGTTTGTTGCTTCAACACTGGGAGGAGGAGCACTTGGTACTAAAAGTACAGGGAAGAAATGTTGGGGAAAAGTGCACGATTTTTTACCAGTCACGTACTGACATGTTGCTTGTACCTCACTAGTTCATTTATAATGAGTCGCAAGTAATGAATAAGAATCTTATGCATGCATCAGTCATGAAAAATATAAACCGTCCAAGGCATGCGCACGGCACGTGGATGTTTACGCATGTGGTGTGCGGGCTCAGTTATTCCTGTTAGAATACTACGGAGATCGATTTTTGTGATAATCCCTTAGAAAAAAAAACTTATTTGTACTTATTACGTATTAATGTACTTTGGTAGATGAATTTTTATTTTTACTGAAGTGGCTTGAAAACATAATCTAAATGGCTACTTCACTAACAAGGAAACGACTGGGATTACAATGGTGTACGCAGGTTTTATGGATACCGATTTGGGTAGACAGGTTCGTAAACTGATCATGTTGGAAATAGTGAGGAATACTGCAGTTCTTCTCTAAAAAGGTCAACATTTGTTCCTTTACTCTCTCCAGTAGTATGAGACACACTTGATTCTCATTACAAGCAGCATTTCAAAGTGGTAAGAGACTTGGAATTTTCTAAGGTTCGGGGTACATAAAGCTTGAAAAAGCACCAAATGTTCCAACTAAGTATCTATCTATATCTATCTCGTTTGTGTAGTCATCACTAAAGTCCACAAGAATTACGCGCACCCACATGGACAATTTAAATTTCGTATTTAATTTTCTTAAGTTAAAAAAAGGTGACTGTCTGCACAGGGAGTTCTAACTTATATTTTGTCTTTCGGGAGCCAACGGGCTATTTTAAGTTACAACTCCCTGTGTGTCTGAGGACTGATCACACCTCTCCATTTCAGATAAAACGAAAATAGAACGTTTAATACCATCTTCATCCGTCCACGGTTCGATCGTTTGACTACTTGGTCCGTGCCCTTTCTTGGTATAGGCAGACATCCTGATCCAATACGGCGTGTACATGACTAATCCGGTTAGCACGACCTGCTGACTATTTGGACCACATTCACGCGACAAGTTCATGGAACCATTATTGATGTTTCCATAAGTCACATGGTACCCTAGTAGAATCCCGTGCACCTGTTCAGGAGGAACTCGATCCCACTGTACACGAATGCTAGTAGAACTGAGGTTAGCTGCTCGTACGTTTGGTGGAGCACTGATGGGAACTGTAGATTAAATATTAATGGTCAGATAATTATACGGAATGTCCCTGAAATTCTTTTGCATTTTGCAAGGCACGGAAATATATTGAATACGTCCAAACATTTCCCCCTGATCAATATGGAGCTATTCTCTGTTTTAGAAAATACTTATAAGTCTACGATCTGACGATCATGCTTTCCAAATCTAAACTAAATAAAAAATGTTTGACTTATTTTGTCAATCGTCTATATTTTAGCCACTTTTCCTAGTTTACTTAAAGGAAAGTTCGTTAGCATTAACCGTTCACGTAATGAAAGCTATAAAGTACCCAAGACGTACCGTCTTCATCGGTGAACACACTGACAACGCCACTTCTCGGTCCATCACCTTTGATAGTAAAGGCAGTCACGTGAATGTTGTATAATGTATAGATGTCGAGACCAGTCAACAACATGCTAAGTGTGCTCGGTCCTGCCAGGTTTGTGAAGATCATTGTATCACTTCTTTTGCTGTAGGTGACACGATATCCTAACAGAATTCCGTGGACCTGATTTGAGGGAACTACATCCCAGTTGACGCGAATGCTGGTAGAGCTCTCATTCACCGCGCGTACGTTTGGTGGAGGAACACTGGGAACTAAAGGACGGGTAATTTGGGATATGATAGATTAAGATTAAAATCATTTATTATTCTTACAACTCTTTTAAATAGTTTTTATTTTGTTATTTAACGAATGGTGTTGACATGTCTTTACCATCTTGGTCAGTAGTTGCTGTGAGTGAAGGACTTGATGGTCCAGCTCCAATTCTGGTAAAACCAGTTATAGTAATCCAGTATGACGAGTGCTTCTGTAGTCCTGTTATCTGAAGTTGAAGCGTGTCAGGTCCTGTTTGACTGGTCATCGAACTTGATCCATTGATCTTACCATATGAGACTCGATAACCCAACAGAATACCATTGACCTGATCTCGAGGTATTGAGTCCCAACGGACAACAATGGCAGTGGAGGTCTGATTCATAAGGTGAACGTTTGGTGGAGGCATGCCTGGAACTAAGAATAGAAGAAATGGTAAGAAACTCGTCTAGCAAAGAGATCTTTACTTTACCTTGTGAAGGAAAATAATTCAAATAAATACAAAGAGAAAAGGAAAATAATTAAATTGAAAATATCAAGAACGGATTTCGGATTACTTTTAAAAACATCGTAGGTCTGCCTTATTAAAATGTTCTTAAATTGTTGAGATGCAGGTACGTACCATCTTCAAGAGTCACGACAGTCACACTTGTGCTCTTAGGCCCATCCCCTTTACTTGTGAAGGCAGTAACTTGTATTTCGTATTGCTTGTACATCCTCAGCTGTCTGAGCACAATTCTTAGTTTGGCTGGAGCTGTAACGTTGCTGTGTAAAACTGACCCACTGTACGTACTATAAAAGACTCGGTATCCCAGCAGAATACCGTTAACCTTGTCCTGAGGAATTGCAGACCACTGGACAAGAACGCTGCTGGAGCTTTGACTCATTGCTTGAACATTTGAAGGTGAAGCACCAGGAACTAAAGAAAATAGTGCCAGGAACATTTTAAATAAGCAATTTAAATGAACAGATTTGAAATACTTTAAGCCCACGGTAATTTATGTATATACTTTACGGTTTTAGGCAAGCAAGAAACTCCAATTTTTCAAACTAAACCTGTGACCCCAGCACCGTCAGCTTCAACTAGTGACATGGCCAAATATTATATATTATATATTATGTATATCAACATTTTCTGGGAGATTTGAGTTATCTAGCTAGCTGTAGCCGTAAAGTCCATTTCCGTTTTGGCAGCTTTACGCCTTTCATGCGTTTGATCAATGTATTTCAGCACTTGTGACCAATGAACCGAACTGGAGTTAACTTAAATCTAAGACAGCTCATTTTCAAGTGTAGTTCCAGAGCATGCTCATGTAGGTTAAGGTTGCTTGTGAGGTAAGACCGCAATTATATATGTTAAAATACTACGGAGACTTTGGTGGACCTGTCAAAACTCTAAAAAAACAATCCTTAAAGGAATGCACAATGATGGTACGACGATTGACAACGTACTGGAGCAGTGTAAAATAAAACGCAGTCCATATGTAATAATAAAGCAGCAATTAACAACTATTAACTCCTGATAGTATACCGAAAAAAGCACATTTTAAATCATTTAAACTTCATGTAAACCATTTAGTTGCAAATGGCGATAGCCTGGGTATATTAAAACAGGGACGGATCCAGGAGTTTGTGAAAGGGGGGGGTTTGCAAAAGGATTTCTTTTAATGTAGAGTTTTTAAAATTGTATTTACAGTGATTTACAGTAATCATAATGGGGGTTGCAACCGCCAAAACCCCTCCCCTGGATCCGCCAGTGTTAAAAACATCACTACTCATATAACCCTAAATTACAGATAACAAGAGAATCATTCATGAGAAATATAGATACCATCTTCATCGGTCCACGCTTCGAGTGCTTGACTACTTGGTCCAGCTCCAATTCTGGTAAAACCAGTAACAGTAATCCAGTATGAGGAGTACTTTTGCAGTCCTGTTATCTGAAGTTGAAGCGTGTCAGGTCCTGTTTGACTGGTCATCGAACTTGATCCATTGATCTTACCATATGAGACTCGATAACCCAACAGAATACCATTGACCTGATCTCGGGGTATTGAGTCCCAGCGGATAACAATGGCAGTGGAGGTCTGATTCATAAGGTGAACGTTCGATGGAGGAATACTTGGAACTAGGAATTGTCGAACAAATGTACAGAAATTCATCAAATAAAACAAAGTGCAACATTTTTCTTTGTGAAAGAAATAATTTTTAAAGGATAAAATTATTAAAATAAATGCAATCTAGATCGTCTGGAATACAGCCGCCTCGATCCTTTGGCTCCTTCCAACTATCTCTGGGAGCGATTCATGACAACGAGCAAAGGCAACGGCTGTATTTCAGGCTAAAGCGACAGTGAAAGGGAAAATAATGCGATTGAAAATATCAAGAACAGATCTTGAAATATTTTCAAAACATCTGCCTTAGTAAAATATTTCTTAAAATTTCGAGATCTAGGTACATACCATCTTCTAGAGTCATGGCAGTCACACTTGTGCTCTTAGGCCCATCCCCTTTACTTGTGAAGGCAGTAACTTGTATTTCGTATTGCCTGTACATCCTCAGCTGTCTGAGCACAATTCTTAGATTGTCTGGAGCTGTAACGTTGCTGTGTATAGCTGACCCATTGGACGTACTATAAAAGACTCGGTATCCCAGCAGAATACCGTTAACCTTGTTCTGAGGAATTGCAGACCACTGAACAAGAACGCTGCTGGAGCTTTGACTCATTGCTTGAACATTTGAAGGTGAACCACCAGGAACTAAAGAAAATCGTGCCAGGACAATCTTAATTACTATAATATCCAATAGTTTCTTCCCATTTATCTTGTACATCAAGTAAGATATTGCCAAGTAATATGTAAGAATGGTCGCAAACTTACAGAAATATTTTACGTTGAAGGACTAAAATGGCGTAAGCGAATTTTGAATATAAAGAAATCACTAGTGTTAGTCACATAACGCTATAACAGATAAGAAAAAATAGAACATTTAATACCATCTTCATCTGTCCACGCCTCGAGTGCTTGACTACTTGGTCCGTACCCTTTCTTGGTATAGGCAGCAACCTGGAGCCAGTAAGACGTGTACATCACTAACCCGGTTAGAACGACCTGCTGACTATTTGGACCAGATACACGCGACAAGTTCATGGAACCATTGACTTTTCCGTAAGTCACATGGTACCCTAGTAGAATCCCGTGCACCTGTTCAGGAGGAACTCGATCCCACTGAACGAGGATGCTTGTAGAACTTAAGTTTGCTGCTCGTACGTTTGGAGGAGCACTGACTGGAACTGCGGGTTAAAATGTTGATAAAGACATCGTAAAGTGAAAATTCATTTCCTGAGATTATTTTGCACGTTGTATGGAAAACAAATTTAAAAAGAGGAAAATACATGACAATTGAAGAGACACTGGAAAAAATATCGAAAATATGTTTTTCTCTGCTAAAGTGGATCATTTCTCTGTTTTTAAATATGCCTTACGAATCTTTTTGTTTCATGATCGTTCTGTTCTTCTACGGTTTATCTAGTAGTTATTAATAAATTATAATTAATGTTGTCGTTTATCTAAATGTACATCCCGTTCAAATCTGTTTTGCTGAAAAGGCAGTTGCTTCGCAAAAAAACCAGCATGCATGATATAAGTCGCAGACGTACCGTCTTCATCGGTGAACACACTGACAACGCCACTTCTCGGTCCATCACCTTTGATAGTAAAGGCAGTTACGTGAATGTTGTATAAGGTATAGATGTCGAGACCAGTCAATAACAAGCTGTATGTGCTCGGTCCTGTCTGGTTTGTGAAGATCGCTGTATCACTTCGTTTGCTGTAGCTGACCCGATATCCTAATATAATTCCATGGACCTGATTTGAGGGGACTGCATCCCAGTTGACGCGAATACTGGTAGAGCTCTCATTTGCCGCTCGTACGTTTGGTGGAGGAACACTGGGAACTAAAGGTAAATAGGAGTATTAATATTTAGGTAGAGTAAGAAGCTTGAAACACTTTTTCTATTGTTTTAAAGAAATTGTATATTTGCTATTTAACGAATGGTGTTGATATATCTTTACCATCTTCGTCAGTTGTTACGGCTAGTGGATGACTTGATGGTCCAGCTCCAATTCTGGTAAAACCAGTAACAGTAATCCAGTATGAGGAGTATTTTTGTAGTCCTGTTATCTCAAGCTGTAGCGTGTCAGGTCCTGTTTGATTGGTCATCGAGCTCGATCCATTGATCTTACCATATGAGACTCGATAACCCAACAGAATACCATTGACCTGATCTCGAGGTATCGAGTCCCAACGGACAACAATGATGGCGGAGGTCTGGTTCATGACGATAACGTTTGAAGGAGGCATGCTTGGAACTAAGAATAGTAGAAGAAATGTTAAGAAATTCGTCTAGAAAAGAGGAAAGGAAAATGATTAAATTGAAAATATCAAGAACGGATTTCGGATTACTTTAAATTAAAAACATCGTATGTCTGCCTTATTAAAATGTTCTTAAATTGTTGAGATGCAGGTACGTACCATCTTCAAGAGTCATAACAGTCACACTTGTGCTCTTAGGCCCATCCCCTTTGCTTGTGAAGGCAGTAACTTGTATTACGTATTGCTTGTACATCCTCAGCTTTCTGAGCACAATTCTTAGATTGTCTGGAGCTGTGACGTTGCTGTGTATAGCTGACCCATTAGACGTACTATAAAAGACTCCGTATCCCAGCAGAATACCGTTAACCTTGTCCTGAGGAATTGCAGACCACTGAACAAGAACGCTGCTGGAGCTTTGACTCATTGCTTGCAAACGTTACTAGTGCTACCCTATTAGGTCTGGTGATTGATAGTCATTTGTCATTTAACGATCACGTAGACAAACTCTGTAAGAAACTTTCCCAACGCATAGCATTACTAAGAAAAATAAGGTCATATTTACCTTTGCCACAAAGAATTCTTTTTTATAACGCCATGATCCGACCAGTAATGAATTATGTAAGCGTTATATGGGCAGCTTGTGATAAAGAGTGTTTAGGCAGAGTACTGAAATTACAGAAAAGAGCTGCAAGAGTAATCTTATTTGCAGATCGACTTTCACCATCGGTGCAACTGTTTAATAAACTGCGCTTGCTACCTTTTTATGAAGAGTCAAAAATAAGTAAATGTTCAATTGTATATAAGCGTATCCATGGCAACCTTCCATCCTACTTAATGGAGCAAATCAAGCTTAATAATCAATTACATGCCCGTAACACAAGATACTCTGGTATTAATGTGATTTGTCCCCGTTATTCTAGAGAAACTGAAGGAGGTAGAACATTTGCTGTTACTAGTTGTAAATTGTGGAACTCTCTACCATTAGATTTAAGGAAGCAAGACTCTTTACATTCTTTTAGACGTAACATGTGGAATCGAATTTTTAGTGAGCAAAAATTTATACATCATTTTGTTATTTAATTCAATTTTATCCGTTATCTTTTCCTGTTGTCCATTTTTATGCCTAGTCTAGTTTTATATATTCTTGCATTTTTATACTTAAATTTAGCTAGTTATAGATTAGTAGTTTTTTAGATTTTAATATTGTATATGTAGAACGTAGAGCTTTTTATATCACTGTTTGTATTTTAACTACTAGGAGGGCCACAAGTTTATTAGCGTTGCTATTATGTGTTACCCTCGCTAAATAAAGTCTTTATTATTATTATTATTATTATTGCTTGAATATTTGAAGGTGAAACACCAGGAACTAAAGAAAATCGTGCCAGGAACATTTTAAATAAGCAATTTATACGAACAGATTTGAAATACTTTAAGCCCACGGTAATGTATGTATATACTTTACGGTTTTAGGCAAGCAAGAAACTCCAATTTTTCAAACCAAACCTGTGACCCCAGCACCGTCAGCTTCAACTAGTGACATGGCCAGATATTATATATTATGTATATCAACATTTTCTGGGAGATTTGAGTTATCTAGCTAGCTGTAGCTTAAAGTCCATTTCCGTTTTGGCAGCTTTACGCTTTCGTGCGTTTGATAAACATATTTCAGCACTTGTGACACAATGAACCGAACTGGAGTTAACTTAAATCTAAGACAGCTCATTTCCAGAGCATGCTCATGTAGGTTAAGGTTGCGTGTGAGGTGGGAGCGCAATTATATATGTTAAAATACTACGGAGACTTTGGTGGACCTGTCAAAACTCTAAGAAAACAATCCTTAAAGGAATGCACAATGATGGTACGACGATTGACAACGTACTGGAGCAGTGTAAAATAAAACGCAGTCCATTTGTAATAATAAAGCAGCAATTAACAACTATTAACTCCTGATAGTATACCGAAAAAAAGCACATTTTTAATCATTTAGGCTTCATGTAATACATTTAGTTGCAAATGGCGATAGCATGGGTATATCAGTTAAAACAGGGGCGGATCCAGGAGTTTGTGAAAGGGGGGAGTGGGTTTGCAAAATAATTTCTTTTAATGTAGAGATTTTAAAATTATATTCACTGTGATTTACAGTAATCATAGTGGGGGTTGCAACCGCCAAAACCCCTCCGCTGGATCCGCCAGTGTTAAAAACATCACTACTCATATAACCCTAAATTACAGATAACAAGAGAATCATTCATGACAATTATACATACCATCTTCATCGGTCGACGCTTCGAGTGCTTGACTACTTGGTCCAGCTCCAATTCTGGTAAAACCAGTAACAGCTATCCAGTATGAGGAGTATTTTTGTAGTCCTGTTATCTCAAGCTGTAGCCTGTCAGGTCCTGTTTGACTGGTCATCGAGCTCGATCCATTGATCTTACCATATGAGACTCGATAACCCAACAGAATACCATTGACCTGATCTCGAGGTATTGAGTCCCAGCGGACAACAATGGCAGTGGAGGTCTGATTCATAAGGTGAACGTTCGATGGAGGAATACTTGGAACTAGGAATTGTCGAACAAATGTACAGAAATTCATCAAATAAAAGATTTTCCTTTGTGAAAGAAAGTTTTAAAGGAGAAAATTGTAAACTGAAATGCAATCTTGATCGTCTGAAATACAGCTGCCTCGATCCTTTGGCTCCTTCCAACTATCTCTGGGAGCGATTCATGAGAACGAGCAAAGGCAACGGCTGTATTTCAGGCTAAAGCGACAGTGAAAGGGAAAATAATGCGATTGAAAATATCAAGAACAGATCTTGGATTATTTTCAAAACATCTGCCTTAGTAATTTTTTTTTTCAATTTCGAGATCTAGGTACATACCATCTTCCAGAGTCACGACAGTCACACTTGTGCTCTTAGGCCCATCCCCTTTACTTGTGAAGGCAGTAACTTGTATTACGTATTGCTTATACATCCTCAGCTGTCTGAGCACAATTCTTAGATTGTCTGGAGCTGTAACGTTGCTGTGTATAGCTGACCCATTAGACGTACTATAAAAGACTCCGTATCCCAGCAGAATACCATTAACCTTGTCCTGAGGAATTGCAGACCACTGAACAAGAACGCTGCTGGAGCTTTGACTCATTGCTTGAACATTTGAAGGTGAACCACCAGGAACTAAAGAAAATCGTGGCAGGAACAATCTTAATTACTATAATATCCAATAGTTTCTTCCTAGTTATCTTGTACATCAAGTAAGATATTGCCAAGTTAACGTAATATGTAAAAATGGTCGCAAACTTACAGAAATCTTTTACATGTACGTCGAAGGACTAAAATGGCGTCGGCGAATTTTGAATATAAAGACACACTAGTGTTGGTCGCATAATGCTATAACAGATAAAAAACAATAGAACATTTAATACCATCTTCATCTGTCCACGCCTCGAGTGCTTGACTACTTGGTCCATACCCTTTCTTGGTATAGGCAGCAACCTGGAGCCAGTAAGACGTGTACATGACTAACCCGGATAGAACAACCTGCTGACTATTTGGATCAGATACACGCGACAAGTTCATGGAACCATTGACTTTTCCGTAAGTCACATGGTACCCTAGTAGAATCCCGTGCACCTGTTCAGGAGGAACTCGATCCCACTGAACGAGGATGCTTGTAGAACTTAAGTTTGCTGCTCGTACGTTTGGAGGAGCACTGACTGGAACTGTGGGATAAAATGTCGATAAAGACATCGTAAAGTGAAAATTAATTTCCTGAGATTATTTTGCACGTTGTATGGAAAACAAATTTAAAAAGAGGAAAATACATGACAATTGAAGAGACACTGGAAAAATATCGAAAATATGCTATTATCTGCTAAAATGGATCATTTCTCTGTTCTTCTACGGTTTATCGAGTAGCTATTAATAAATTATGATTAATTTTGTCGTTTATCTAAATGTACATCCCGTTCAAATCTGTTTTGCTGAAAAGGCAGTTTCTTAGCAAAAAAAACAGCATGCATGCATGATGTAAGTCGCAGACGTACCGTCTTCATCGGTGAACACACTGACAACGCCACTTCTCGGTCCATCACCTTTGATAGTAAAGGCAGTCACGTGAATGTTGTATAATGTATAGATGTCGAGACCAGTCAACAACATGCTAAGTGTGCTCGGTCCTGCCAGGTTTGTGAAGATCATTGCATCACTTCTTTTGCTGTAGGTGACACGATATCCTAACAGAATTCCGTGGACTTGATTTGAAGGGACTGCATTCCAGTTGACGCGAATGCTGGTAGAGCTCTCATTCACCGCGCGTACGTTTGGTGGAGGAACACTGGGAACTAAAGTACGGTTGATTTGGGATGATGATAGATTAGGTTAAAAACATTTATTATACTTGTGAAATTCATTAATAATTCATAAGGGTACTAGCCAATTCCATGTGCTGAATGACACCACATGATCGCCTCTGTATACCCTCGTACAAACCTGATGAATAAAACATCAGGTTCTGTATCGAGATACAGACACCATGGTCCGTGATACAGACCCCATGGTCCGTTATAGCTCTAGTAGTATTCTGTATCAGGTACAGAATACTAGCTAAGATCGTGAGGGAAGTCTCACGACCGATCACTGACTACCCCTATCCCGGGACGGGTGAAATGACAAAGTATACATCTGCTCTCTTATTATGTACACACCATCTATTCCATGTGGGACCTGTTTTTCTGCACGCTACGCTCTGCTCTCTTATTGCATACACATTGTCTCTTCAATGTGGGATATGTTTTTGTGAGAAACTAATTCATCCCACATCGATACCAAGGTGGAAGAAATCAAATCAATCAAAATTTTATGTCGTGCATATCAATGGTTTTTAGTTATCTATTTCACAAGTAAGATAAAATATTCGCGTCCGAAGCGGCTCGCCATTGTAAATGCCCATACAGATCTCCCGCTCATATTTTATCTACTACTTAAAACTCTTTTAAATAATTTTTATTTTGCTATTCAATAAATGGTGTTGACATGTCTTTACCATCTTGGTCAGTAGTTGCTATGAGTGAAGGACTTGATGGTCCAGCTCCAATTCTGGTAAAACCAGTAACAGTAAACCAGTATGACGAGTGCTTCTGCAGCCCTGTTATCTGAAGTTGAAGCGTGCCAGGTCCTGTTTGACTGGTCATCGAACTTGATCCATTGATCTTACCATATGAGACTCGATAACCCAACAGAATACCATTGACCTGATCTCGAGGTATTGAGTCCCAGCGGACAACAATGGTCGTGGATGTCTGGTTCATGACATGAACGTTTAGTGGAGGGATGCTTGGAACTAGGAATTGTCGAACAGATCCAATGAGGTTCATCAAACAAATATTAGCCATTCAAAGAGCATTACAAATAGTGAGAAAGTTGATTTCTTTTAAATGAATGACAATGTTGACAAGAATACGAAATTGGAAATACTAAGAAGGTCTAAGAACATAATGATTAATACTATTAGTAAAAGAGTCTTTGTTTTTTCTCTCACGGATAAACATACATATAATTCATTGAGAATATTTAAAATGAAAGCAAAGCCACTGCTTATAGTTTATATCTGCTGACTGACTTTTAGGAAAGCTGGAAGGTCCAATTTTCAAAACTAAAAGTTTATCAATCCCTTACGCTACCACCATCACAAAATATATTATTATATGGATGCATGTGCAATATATTTTAACAATTTACCATCTTCATCTGTAGAAATAACAATCTTGGCACTTTTCGGTCCATTTCCTTGTCTATTGTATCCCGCTACTTGTATCTCGTAGGAAGTGTACATATCCAAACCCGATAGAACGATTCGCAGGTTGTTTGGTCCTGTCTGACTTGTCAAGGTTGCCGATCCACTGACTCTGCGGTAGAAAGTGCGATATCCCAGTAAGGTACCTTGGGTATTTGTAGGAGGGATTTGATTCCACTGAACCAAGATACTTGTGGAGCTCTGTTTAACTGCTCGAACATTAGTTGGCGATGCAGTGGGAACTGAAGAATAAAGATATCCTAATTAGTTATGCCTCTGTATTATAAGACTTAGTGGGAGCTAAATGTTAAGAAATATATATAGCTTAAATGTAATAAATTTGGAACGAACAATCTCCTCCAGTACAGCGCGTACTTCAGCGACAATGAGTTGTTAAATAGTACATTTTCATTATGACATCATTTTACTACGACTACATCCTTTTCAAATTCTCATTCTCATTCAGATTTATCAACTCCTTTGAGAATTCCAAGACAATAATACAAATTAAAGGAACAAAAGAATCCGCGCAAAGAATTCTGCTAGTTGTAGTATGTGACGCCATCATGCAAACGTCATATTCAAATGATTACAAAACCTTGTAAGTGTTGTATAAACTTCTGTAAACCTATTCGTGACCCGCGGAATACGCTCGCACATTTTCACTTGTTTTACCTGTATTTGCAGTCGGAAACGCCATGCAAATTCCATAATAAACATCTACATGTATTATACGATTTAGTGGGAGCTAAAGCTTAAGAAATAGAGATTAAATGTAATAAATTTGGGACGATTCTCCTACCAGTTGCTCTCGTTGTGACAATAATTGCTTGACTGCGAGGTCCGTTTCCTATCCTATTAAACGCAACCACTTGGATACTATATGCTCTGTTTGACTGTAATCCTGCCAGCCGTAACTGTACAGTGTTTGGTCCAGTCTGGGATGTGAGAACTACCGATCCACTTTGCTTGTTATAGATTACACGATATCCTAGTAGAACGCCGTTAACCTGATTGGAGGAGATTGCATTCCACTGGACAACGATACTGTTGACAGTCTGGACTGATGATCGAACGCTTGATGGAGCTGCACTCGGTACTGAAACAATATTGGAGGTGAATAGGTCACATAACTTCCCTGTTTGTGATCGGTCTAAAAGAGCATACATAAATAGTTCCTCGCGCTTTATTAATATTAGGAAATGTATAATAAAGGCCGCACCTAGCGAAAAGGGAACGTTTGACATATGACGTACTTTCTAGAAAAACGCGAATTGCCGCGATACCGAAAACAATTTCCTCAGCTCTTTTATTATGAAATAAAAATGAAAGAGCAGTAATTTAGCACTAAACGTTTTCATTGATCTGAAAGATGTTTTACATGAAACCTCTTTTGATATAAATAGTATTAAATAAATTTGTATGTCAATTTGTTGTCTTCAATCTGTTTTCGTAACGGACATACAACGAGTTGTCCTCAGCTCAGTCTATTGAGAAGGTTCGTTTAGAAACGTGTTTGGACAATGATCTTAGAATATTTTGACAACGTAGAGTAATGGCGCTTTTTTTTGTAAAGCTAAGGAGAGGGATCGTGAGGAGCTTATTGGACTGACGGCGGAACTAGGAAGGCGAGGACGAAGAGTCGGTTAGGTGACTCGGATTAGTTGATTCTCTGAAAAAAATTCTCTCTCACTAATTTCTCTCTCACTAATGAAAACTGACATATAATTCACTGGGAATATTTAAAGTGAAAGTATCAGACAATACTTAGTTTAATTCTGCTCAAGGCTTTTAGAAAAGCTGGAAGCTCCAATTTTCAAACATAAAAGATTACTTACCGCAATGACCGTCACTGCTTAACAAATTAAACACAAAAATATTGGTATATACTTCATGGTAGTGTTTCGTTCCATATGGTCTCCCTGCATAATCATTTTCTCTACTGTATTACAGTACTATGCAGGGATACTATATGGAACGAAACACTACCATGAAGTATATACCAAAATATTATTATATGCATGTACAATATATTTTAATAAATTACCAGCTTCATCTGTAGAAATAACAATCTTGACACTTTTCGGTCCATTTCCTTGTCTATTGTATCCCGCTACTTGTATCTCGTAGGATGTGTACATATCCAAACCCGATAGAACGATTCGCAGGTTGTTTGGTCCTGTCTGACTTGTCAAGGTTGCCGATCCACTGACTTTGCGGTAGAAAATCCGATATCCCAGTAGAGTACCTTGGGTATTTGTAGGAGGGATTTGATTCCACTGAACCAAGATACTTGTGGAGCTCTGTTTAACGGCTCGAACATTAGCTGGCGATGCAGTGGGAACTGAAGAATAAAGATATCCTAATTAGTTATGCCTCTGTATTATAAGACTTAGTGGGAGCTAAATGTTAAGAAATATATATAGCTTAAATGTAATAAATTTGGGAGGAACATTCTCCAACAGTACAGTACTTCAGTGATAATGAGTTGTTAAATCAGTTCAAATGATTACAAAACCTTGTAAGTGTTGCATAAACTTCTGCAAACCTATTCGTGACCCGTGGAATACGCTCGCATATTTTCACTTGTTTTACCTGTATTTGCAGTCGGAAACGCCATGCAAATTCCATAATAAACATCTACATGTATTATACGATTTAGTGGGAGCTAAAGCTTAAAGTGCCCCTAAACCCTTTTGCAATTTTTATATATATGCGGAAACTTTGAAAGGTTTTGAGTACTTCTGCGAAGAATATTTTGGCTTACAGAGAATACTCTGTGTTCTATGCTTGTTTGAAATGGTGAAAATGTGACCTCTCCTGACCCATTACCGTGTAAGAAAAAGCCTGGGTCGATTCCCTATCTTACGTCACCTCATTAATGCATTATTCTCCATGACGCCTTTCTATCACAACAGCATCGATATATAGAGAATATACACAGTCTGTGAGATTTTAGTAAAGAAAACAGCTATTTTATACAAAATGCTAAATATTTATTCAAGTTATTGCAAAGTCGAATGAATTGGATGACGTAAGATAGGGAATCGACCCAGTCTTTTTCTTACGCGGTCATGGGTCAGGAAAGGTCACATTTTCACCATTTCAAACAAGCATAGAACATAGTGTATTCTCTGTAAGCCACAAATTTCTTCGCAGAAGTATTCAAAGCCTTTCAAAGTTTCATATATATAAACATTGCAAAAGGGTTTAGGGGCACTTTAAGAAATAGAGATTAAATGTAATAAATTTGGGATGATTCTCTTACCAGTTGCTCTCGTTGTGACAATAATTGCTTGACTGCGAGGTCCGTTTCCTATCCTATTAAACGCAACCACTTGGATACTATATGCTCTGTTTGACTGTAATCCTGCCAGCCGTAACTGTAGAGTGTTTGGTCCAGTCTGGGATGTGAGAACTACCGATCCACTTTGCTTGTTATAGAATACACGATATCCTAGTAGAACGCCGTTAACCTGATTGGAGGAGATTGCATTCCACTGGACAACGATACTGTTGACAGTCTGGACTGTTGATCGAACGTTTGATGGGGCTGCACTCGGTACTGAAACAATATTTAAATAAGAAGTTCCGGTATAAAACGATAAGCCCCGCCCGCTTTCCAGTGCAAAATTTGAATAAAAGTGAGGGACAACGGCTGTGCCAAAATAGAGAAAACAGAGGTTTATCATAATAAAGATACCGTAAAGATTCGATTAAGCGCCCGGGGCGCTTATTTAATTTTTGAGGGTCGAGGGGGGTGCTTATTCGAGAGAGGGCGCTTATTCGGGAGGGGGCGCTTATTGAAAAAAATGCTGCAATCCAAGTCAATAAAAAAACATACCTTTTATTAAGATCCTAACAAGAACTGTAACATGTAATGTGCCCGAATGTGGTAAATAAAATGTCGAAGTTGACTTTGTGGGTCGCCTCGCAGCGCTCGTAAGATTTGCTCCAATTTGCTACTACCTTCACCGACAAACAATAGAACAAACTGATTAATAGAACGAAGCAAACAATAACATCTATTGTTTTGGTTATCCAATCAAGAAATATGTTCCGAGCAGCTGCGACCTTACACTTTGTACCGATGACACGTGTTTTTTATTATCGAGGGAGCGGCGCTTATTTGGGTGGGGGCGCTTATTTCAGAAAATGCAGTGGAAGGGGGGCGCTTATTCGAGAGGGGGCGCTTATTTGAAGGAGGGCGCTTAATCGAATCTTTACGGTACTTTAGTACACATACACTGCTATATTCGCCATAAAAGTAAGTAATACTGGTGATAGAGTAAAAAAGTTCTCGAAAATAGTCCAAAGCGAGCCAAACTCGAGCCGCTAGAACAATGTTTCCTTTTGAATTTGGCGCTCTACCATTTGAGCCAACCGATTGGAGAACATAACCGAACTCAGTTCTTCGCTGAGAATGAATGTTTGAGCCTGCTTTGGAGGTTTACAGCAGTATATATCCAATTTCGGATGCGCTGAACTTCTTTCCGATAATTCTTTTAGTCTTACCGAAGGCTCTCGTGCTGCATTCGGCTGATAGAAGATCAGACTCGTGAGCGGCCCGTGTGTGTAAACATGAAAGGAGTATATTGTCACCCCTTAATGGAACTTATATTATCTTCTAAGTTTTTTTTCAATGCCCATAATTATGTGTATTGGTTAGAGAAACAGCCCGATTTGGTGAAACGAGGCAGTGAAATGGCTGCAGTCGTATCGGCCCAGTCACCTCACTCGAAAATACATGGTTTGGGGAGCTATTTTACCTTCTAAAAGAAATAAAATGATTTATGACTTCTTTCTACCTTCAAATCAAACTTAAGTAACATCTAATCTGCAACTGGTAACTGTTTGGAGTGATTATGTTAAGATTTCGACCGTACAAATTTGAATTTGCTTTCGCGAGTGAGTAAATTGTTACAAGGCGTTACTGGTTTAGGAACTACCGAGCAGAGAAAACCTGGGTTTATCTTGAAGACGCATGTCTGAACTGATAGGACAATAAATACCAGCATTTTGTTGCATAGATCATCGAGGTTTCTCGAGTTTAGAGTGGTACAAATCGCTGTTAGAGTTCCAGTTCATACTATTTTTTTCTTGGTATGGCGGGAGCTGCAGTAGGAGAGTTTTGGAGCAGTCAAAACGAAAGCAGAGAATTCTCCTTCCTATAGTTCCGGTATCAGCAGGTAAGCCACATTATAAACTTGTAATGCGACTGAAATTGTTATCTCTCTCAAATAAAATCGCATTTACTTCAAAGCGATGACCATACCAAATGTCCTCTTCTGTGTGCAATGATTTTGATATGATTATGGTCGTCACCTCGTGGATCTTCTTTCTTTCCGTCTTTCTCTGATAAACACGTTAAAGTGCCTATCACACTTTTGCAATTTCGATAGCTTATGAACCTCCGAAAAGTTTTGAGTACTTCTGTGACGAAATTTTTGGTTTAAAGTGAATACTTTATGTTCTACGCTTGTTTGAAACTTGTAAATGTGACCTTTCCTGACCCATGATCGCGTAAGTAAAAGCCTGGGTCGAAACCTGGGAAGACGTCATCTCATTAATGCATTATTCTCCATGGCGCCTTTCATTATCACAACAACATCGATGCATAGAAAATATACAGTTTTTGAGTTGCTAGTGAAGAAAAAAGTCATTTTAGTCAACATGTTAAGTATTTCTTCAAATGATTGCAAAGCCGAATTAATTATATGACTTCAAGATGACGTCTATACAGGTATCGACCCAGGCTTTTACTTACGTGGTCATGGGTCAGGAAAGGTTACATTTACACGATTTCAAACAAGCGTAGAACATAAAGTATTCACTCAAAACCAAAACTTTCTTCACAGAAGTACTAAAACCTTTTCGGAGCCGTTCATAAGCTATAAAAAATGGAAAAGGGTTATAGGCACTTTAAGCATCTGATGCCGACACTTTTAGCGTCAATGATAGCTCTGAGAACTAGCTAGGTTCGCAGCCGTTTGTTCACGTAAATATTCCAAAACAACTTTATATTTATATTTATAGAGCTTTCTTAGCTCAGGCCATTTTATCTTTATCTTTATAAACCGTCACATAACTACACTTGCGGACGATCTAGAACTGAAACAATGTCAGTGCAAAAGAATCTAGAACTATAAGATAAAAGATAAATGTAGTCAATCAAGAGGGTCAGAAAGCTCCAGCAATTTTATCGAGTGTGAGGCCATTAGCCTGACTTCGTTCTCTTGACCGCGCGCGGAGCTCTGCATTCTACGACGGTTGAGTGACAACTGGAGCTGTCAGTGGCCTGACCACGCTCCTTTTATACCGGAACAGATAACTTCCCTGTTTATGGCCGGTCTAAAATAGGATGCATATAGTTGCTCGAGCTATAAGCTTATTAGGAAAAATCACATATTGTTCGGCATTTTGAATAATGATTATATTTTCTTCCGCTTACCTGACTCATCAGTACGCATTACATTCGACATAGGGCCAAAAGAATTAAATTGCAGCTCCTGTACTCTAAAATAATACTGAGTGTAAGTCGTAAGCCCAACAATGGTAGCTGAAGTCGATGTAACGGAACATGAACCCGTGGACTGGCCTTGACACGTGGCTGTGTTCCAGGATGACGTTCCACTCGCACGAACCTATCATTGAAAATATTAATCTATAAAGACGAGCAATCCATGGTTCTCCCAAATAGTTCTCTAAATGACGTAGTTTCAAGGAATTCTGGCCGAAATTTCAAGACTCTGTTCGTTTTAAAAGGGCGTTACAAATTTAAAATGTTTAACTGATCATGGCCTTGTTTTAGTTGAGAGATAGTATATATATGAAAGCTTAAAACAAGAAACTCATGGAAATTCTTATAACACGATCAAGCCGTACCTAAAGTAGCATGGGTTGCTTAGCCTGCGTCGCATCCGAACTGAACCCCGGTTAAGTCCGTCTGCGAATCAGTAACGAACGAAAGCTTGTTTTGGACCCCAAGCGGAGTAGCACGATTATATATACCCTCCTCTGATTGGTTTTTAATAATGCTCATTCTTACAGGTCTTATGACTGGCCATTCAACTGTCACCAGCCTCGGAGATTGAAACTGTTCGTTTGCATGTGAGTCAGCTGTTTACTTTGGAATTTCTCGCCCTAGACGAGCTCAGTCGTCATTTCCCTGAGTTTTACTATCGGAGAAGGTTAGGTTTATTTCAATTTCCGGTCAGGTTTTGAAGTAATGTAACATAATAGGCTGGCTGTGATTTTGTGCCACATGAAAGGAAACTAGCCGAACACATTAAATAGAATCTGTCACGACAAAATGCTCGTTCGAGGAACGCACAAACAAATCTCCCATGCAGCTTGGAAAGATCTAGTATGTGCCACATCTGAACTCAACTACGGTCAACTGCTCTTGTTCTAGCAAACGAATCTTGATTTCAAACTGATATTCAGTACAGATGCCATTTCTCGTGTATAAAAGCCGCCATATTTTGAAATGTAAATTAGCCGTAAGTCGCACTGGTGACAGTTGAATGGCCATTCAGAAAACGTGTAAGAATGAGCATTTGTAAAAACCTATCAGAGGAGGGTACATATAATCGCGCTACTCTGCTGGGGGTCCAAAACAAGCTTTCGTTCGTTCATTCGCAGACGGACTACCCTGGATGCCAGAGGCTCGAAGCGAGACGTCTTACCGTCGAGCGAAGCGCGACCTCATTTAAGCTGAAGTGGCGAAGCGACGAGCCTCTGGGAGATTCAAGTACTGTTTACGGTTCCTTTGAATGTAATTCAATTAGATTGGCATGCGTAAAATGTGCTAAAAATATAAACCTGGCCAAATCGGTTTTGTTAACGTGGTAATGTGGGCTGTCAAAAGCGACTTTCCCATGCCCGTTGGAAGAACAGCAAATACATCTTTCTTCAGTATGAATGACAGGATTTCGATTTCGGCGAACCAAGAACGTAAAGTTTCCGCCAAAGTGAGAGCGATCTTCAAGAAGCAACAAGCCATTTCTATTAAAACAGACTTTGACCAAAATAGACAACAACAGCTCACGTTACTGAGCTTAGCTAGCCTGCAGAACAGGCGCTTTTCCGATACGAGCGGAGCGAGGTATAGCTGATACGAGCGAAGCGAGTTCTGATACCGATCCGAGCGAAAAAAATAAGCGCCTGCCGCCATATTACGGAAATTTGAATTCTGCCCCTTTTCCGCATGGATTAACGTGAATATTAAACATGTCAATCAAACTTTGTGTGCTCGTAACTTTGTCGGTAGCTAAGATATGTAGTCAAAACACTGCACAGTTCATTGTTATTACCTTTATTTCTCCTGTCCAAGTCTCTACAGGATAGGATTTCAGTATTCACGAGCACGGCCTCTATAAAGTTGCTCAGTCCCCGCTCAGTTTTTCCTTCATCAGTTCATTTACTCGACCCTGACTGACTCTTTCACTCGAACAGCCTCTGACAGCAGAAGCGAAAATTACTTTAGGGAACTCCGTAATTTCCTTCAGTTCTACGTCTAGATCGTAGAGGGAGATGGCTTTTAAGTCCCAGTGTATTTAGTTTCGATTAACTGATCCTTCACAAATATGCTATGCAAATAGGACAATGCCGAAGCGCTGCGTCCTGTCTGACTCGACTTCCACGGCAAACAGTTGGAAAATAAGGCTTTCGCCTGTTGATAAAACCGCCAAAATATCTCGCCTAGAAAGTACAAATGTAGAGTATTCACTGCCTGCTTTGTTCTTCTAGATACTTTCCTGGATTAATGCTCAACCGCTCGATCACTTCTCAGTTGTCGACGCCATTTCAGTCAGTTCGCAGGAGGAATGTGCGACATTTCGTGACACATGACAGCGATGACAGCTAATTGACTGATCAGTATTTCCCGTACAGAATCTGTACGCGAAATGAAAATGTATAAGGGATGGCTGCAGGCCCTCCTTCTTCTCTCTCGTGCCAGTCTCCTTTTTCCATTTTCACGCGGCCAAATCATTTTATCACTTCCTTTGCGTTGAAATAACACTGAGGGCCTGTTTCGCAGGCTAGAGCTTGGCGAACCGGGTTTCAAGTCACACGATCATGTGTAAGAGGGTCGACGAATCACAAGCCTTGTTAGAAGTTTAGCCAATCAGCGTGCCAGGGTCAAGATCTGACTCTGATGATATGATGCGTTCTCTAATTGGCTGATTCAAACGCTTGATTGGATTAGAAAAACAATCGCTTACAACGGGCGGCCCGAGGTTGCAGCCGCGTTGTAGATATATTGTGAGCTATTAAAGTTGTCGATATTGTGACAGTTCGGATGTGACGCAGGCTAGGGTTGCTTGACCTTTACAAATTCACGACAGGTTATGAGTGCTTCTCCACGAAAAATATCCCCGAAACACATTTATCTACACCACAAAGCTAACTAACTAATTTTATCACTTTATCCTTCAAGTTGAAATGAAAGATGAAACGTGTTATTATACTGGTTGTGTTACCTGGACTCTGTATCTTGTAGGCGGGCGGCTAGCGGACCAGGAAATGGTGATGGAAGTCGCTGTCGCTCTGACAAAGGCCGGCCTTCCTGGTGGTGCTATGGAAAAGGATGTACTGAATATCACGAATTAGATATCCATGTTAAACCATTCCGAGATATTCTCCGGCAATTAGTTTCAGATGTGTTATTAGTTAAAGTTATATCAAGGGTATTTTGATCATCACAACAATTTCGTATGAGTCGATATGAGAAAGTCTAGCTATATAGGCTCAGAAGATAAGTCAGTACCAACAGAGGACACACAAAAATCATCAACATTATGTCAATGTAAGCAGTTGTGACCTGGGCATCGCCCAACCAATAGATGACTAGATATAATCAGGTGTGTATGTACAATTATGACAACGAGTATAGGTCTGCATTGGCGGGAAAGATAACTAGTGGTATGATCAACTGAAAGTCGATTATGGTATGCTGACCGCCGCCGCCGGAAAGCGAGCAGAGCAGCATCAAAGCACAGGGCTAGCGTTCGGATCATCAGCTGCTACTCGTTTTCCACGGCGGTTAGCACCCAAGTTAGGAGTACCGTGCCTGCGGCCCAAAATGCTTGCATGTCGTCTAAACGGGACTTAAAATTTCACAGGGTCTCAGCACTCCTAGTCCTAGATCTGGATTTCCACGCACGCGTACCCGTGACATTTCTATTTACACGACCAAAATAAGCTAGGGTACCGTGCAGAAATATTTTGGCACGCGTACAAAACTTTAATACCGTGCCCAACATGCTTGTCGCGTAAATCGGACTTTAAAACCAATGACCATAGATGACTAAAACATCCGTAATCGGTTCAGAATCTTTCTCGCTGCACCTCGCTTCCGATGGCAGTTACCCTTATCAGCTCTTGGCGCAGTGTCTAACTTTAACTACGATTGTGTACACTGGTATAATCAACTAATAGCCTATTAAGGTGCACGGCACTCCAAACGGACGGGCCGAGACTAAACGACAAATATAAGAGGTGCCGTGCCGAAACATTTTGGCACGGAGACCTAAAATTTAGGAGTGCCGTGCCCAAACTGCTTGTCGTGTAAACCGGGCTTTAGTAAAAAAAACGAGTTAATGGTAGCACAGACCTTTCGTGGTGCAGATGACTCCAGCATCCTCACTGTGTCCGCAATTATGAGTGCCCCAGCCGCTAAACCGACAGTCCTTTAATGAACTTTCACTTCCACTGCACTGAACATCGTCCATCCAAATAGTCCCGGTACCTTGACCAAAGTGCGCACCTGTTGGAGCACTCTGAGCAACAAGGTTTCTTCCAAACATTCGACACAAAACAGCAGCATCACTTAAGTCCCAGGAATCATCGCAAACTGTGCCCCAGGTCCCTTCATGGAAAATCTCTACTCGTCCTTGGCCTTGATTCGAGGATGATCCTCGAACAAGTCTGACTAAAAAGTCGAGGAAGACAAAATCAAATAGTCAGACAAAGTTATCATCTCGATTGTGTTGACATATAATCTATTGTTCTTAAATACCTTAATATTGTTTGCATTCTAGTAACACTTATAAAATACATAATAACATAATACCATATGCATAATACGTTTACTTTATGTTTTCCCATGGATCACGGAATAAAGTTACTTACAATCAAAATTACAAATGACACCAGCATCCTCAGAATGTCCACAGTTATGAGAACCCCATCCGTTAAAAGAACAGTGTTTTAGTGAGCTCTCTCTTCCACTGCACCGAAGATTGTCCATCCAAATAGTGCCAGTTCCTGCGCCAAAATACGCGCCACCTACGGCAGATTGTGCACCAGGATTGTCTAGCATCCGGCATGCAACATTGGCATCATTTATGTCCCAATCATCATCGCAAACTGTGCCCCAGGCTCCTTGATGGAAAATCTCAACTCGGCCTTTGTACAGGGATAAACTTCCAACAAGTCTGACTGAAGTTAAAAATGTATTGCACGGTTTAAGAGTAATCTTAATAACCGATATTAAGAATAAATATGCTACGCTCTTTGGCTGATGGGGCAGTCACATCATCATCACCATTACAAAGCTTCACTTGGCATTTCTACTATTCACTGTTGCTTGAATCCAAACGGTGTTCAAATATGAGATTTTTTAACTCTAAAACATTGCATAAAACTACATTGCAGCACCACCTCTAAATCTCTCACATTTATTATTTAAGGCATCAAGAGACAACACCTTTTATTTGTACCCATGAAAGAAATACAGATGATAACAAATAATTTAAATACAATTAGGGTACTGACTACCTGAAATAACCATAAGGGCTAAAGATATCAGGCAGTCAATTAAATAATTATTAGATTCTTTTTACCTTTTTCCATAATCATTTTATCTCAGGGTAGATCCACATCACACAGAGTTTTATAACGTTTTTGATGTTGATGTAATGGATCAGAGGAGGCAAGACGGTGTGAAAAGCAGATCCAGGGGTTGGGGTAATGACATAAAATGACAAAAGGCTCAATCCAAAGTCATTCAAATATTTGTAAGCATAGGCACTGAAGATGTAACTAAGTAAAACTTTATTAATGTTTTTACCTTGAATAGCTAATTGGATACACTACATATACATACATAAATAGATGAATTTGAAAATAGGTATCCTATGGCATGTAAAAATGAAAAACATTATGGAGGAAGAAAGAAAACATATTGGTAATAATTAGTATGCTAAATATATCAAAATATATATATATTGATCATAACATTAGATATTTACAGAGATTGGGATAGAAAGACGATTACGTATACACCTGGTTAAATTCTAATAGAACTCGCACCTTTATAGAATAACTTGTCTTGTCATTGCTTTTTCCCTTCTTATCTTCTCGCTTCACATATTCACATATTTATTATCTATGTACTAAGTTCAGTACCACATAAGCTCCCTTGATGAGCTAATGCTCTTGGAGCAAATGTGGAGAATATATATGGTTAAAAAATAAATAAATCATTATAGCAGCAGTGCCGGAGAGGTCTTAGTTCTTATGCATCGTTTAAAACTATTTTGTTTTTAAGATTAGTTTTTTCTACATGTCGAGTTTTGACAATAGATATCTGTCTATCTTGTAGGAAACGGGATAAGCATGTAAACGTAGCAAAGTAAAATCCTTTTCTACATCAGTCTACATTCATTTGGTCGGCAACAACTATATACAAAGTACAGTTAATCTCGCCAACATTAAATTAGGAAATTAATAAAAATAGCTAAAATTTATTTCATACCCAAGGCACGGCAGATGACACCAGCGTCTTCACTGTGGCCACAGTTGTGGCTTCCCCATCCTCGATACTTGCAATGCCATAAAAGCTTCTCACGTCCAGTACACTGTACGTCGTCCATCCAAATATTGCCAGACCCTTGGCCGAATCGCGAACTACCTACCACAGACTGGGGAGCATATCCCAGCATTCCACATACCACGGCTGCATCATTCATGTCCCAGTGGTCATCGCACACTGTGCCCCAGGCTCCTCCATGATATGCCTCAACTCGGCCATATTTAGGATTTGAACCTCCAGCCAAACGAACGAGAACTAAAATAAAGAGTACAATCTTCACAGAGCGGTTTTCGATAGAGTGTCGTAAAACAATCACAGGGGAAAAACCAATGAACCAATCACGAACTGAATGAAGTATAATTCGTGATTGGTTTTACTTGAACCAATCACGAGGAATTATAATGAAACGCCATCATGGATACCACTAACCAATCAAATTCGAAAGCAATCACCTAACTGACGTTTCGACACCGCTCTAATGTTAAATCCTTTTAAAATTGCTTATTCAATCGAGAAGTTAATGAATAGAAAGCATAACTCGATTGTATTGTGTTCACATAATAGTTATATACTACAATTATTACAATTATAATGCCTGATTATGTAATATACTACGCTAATTCATACAGAAAAGATAACAGTACAATGAAATAGCATTTATATATAAGATATATGAAACTTAAATGTCATTGAAATATTGAATATTTTTTTACCATTTGTTGTTTATAATATTAACTGAAATACCTATAAAATGCCTAATTGCTATTCACTTTGATTGGGAATGAGTGTAATTAGGCTAGTACATAGTGTCTTATTAAATGAATGACAGTATGCCATCAGAACAAAATGGCGATGAAACTGCGAAGAAGCCGAAGCGCCTTTCGTTCTGTTCCCAAATACATTTAAATAAACTCATAGTAAAGCTTTGATTCGAAAATGATTGAATATTTCACCCTCGCGGGCCTCGGCCGAAAATCTTCATAAAAATATATATAACTTTTTTTAACTCAGTCACATTATTCTTAATGATCGTCCATTCCAACTTTTACTCGCGACACCTTTCGTAGTTCAAAAAGGAGAAAAGGCCTATATAGTTTTTTATGCGTCTAGGAAGTTAACTAATCCATTGATTCCTGAAGGTATCATATATGTATGCTTTTTGCAAATCCTGATAAAACTCTATTGACCATCACAAAGGAATAGCCAGCATTCTCCTTAGGCAAAATCCTCCTGGGTCTCAAGATGGCCATCCCAAATCAAGAGCGGGTAGTCTATCTCTTTCTCTTTGTAATATTTGTCCATACAATTTTGAAAAATATGATGTTTGTCACCACCTTATCAATTACATATGACAGTTTCCATGAAAAGCATTTATTTTATAGCCTCCTGCATCATGGTAAAGTATTTTCATATGCCGGGGATGTTTATGTGTGTGAATCAGAGATAGTCCATAGTTTATAAATCCAACGAGAAAAATTGAAAATATTATGGGGAAGACTCATTTACGCTAACGTGAAATTTGATACCCCAAATTTATGACCGTTTAATAATATGTTTCTCTAGTGTCCTCGTTGGATTTATAAACTATGGACTATCTCTGATTCATATGCATAAATATCCCCGGCACAGTGAAAACACTTTACCATAATGCAGGAGGCTTTTGAATATATATTTTTAAATTAGAGTTCAAAGGTCACATTCCAAGTTTCCATGGAAACTGTCATGTGTAATTGTTAAGGACATAACAACATACATCATGTTTGTCAAAGTTTTAAGCAAAACGATTACAACGAGAAAGAGATAGACTACCCCGTCTCGATTTGCCGGCGGCCATTTTGAGACCCAGGCCTTAATACACCTGAGTCGTCAGCTTGCTTCTATGTTGTGACTTACGTCCTGAACAAATAACCCCAGCGTCTTCACCGTGACCGCAATTGTGCGAGCCCCATCCATTGTGAGAGCATCTAGATAGTGACGTCTCGCTTCCGCTGCACCTCACGTCATCCATCCAAATTGATCCCGATCCTTGACCATAACGAGCACAGCAAGGCGCCGATGAGGCACCTGTAAATCCCAGAGAGCGGCAAACAACGCCTGCATCGCTGTTGTCCCAGGAATCGTCACACACAGTACCCCAGCTTCCTTGGTAAAGAAATTCTACTCGGCCTTGACCTCTCGACAAAGTTCCAGCCAAGCGTACTGAAAAATTAACAAATTGTTTTTCAAATAAGGAAGAAGACCACTGTTAACAAAGTGTCTGCAGGTTTATAGGAGTATATATAATTGCAAAATAAATTAGTTCTTGTCAAGAGATCATCCTCTCTTGTTCTTGTTTATTACCCAGTGATCTCGTCGACCCGTTGTGCCAGTGACCCATGTTTTTGAGTTTGTAAATTTAGTATTCACGTACATTTACTCGATTATCCAAATCTATATTACTTTATTGTTATTATAATGCACAGTTATCAATATGCTCTGCCACTTATTTCCAAAAGGGTTGCCAAGCAACAAGACTAGGCCTACTCCAGGTCCTAAAGTCGCTTAAATTATTTAAGTCGCCTTAAATCGCATTAAGTCGCTTTAAGAGGGTATTCAGCAGTTACTCCTTATAATAAGTTGCCCAAAGTTGCAACAAGCAATTTTTCAATTTTTCTTAAGTCGCCTGAAGTCGCCTGAAGTCGCCTGAAGTCGCCTAAAATTTCCAAAACAAATTCCCGAAATTGCTTAAGTCGCCTTAAGTTGCCGGCTTAAGTTGCTGTTCATCGGCTTAAATTACAGCGACTTAGGCCTAAGCCTTGAAGACCGCAAATAACTTATGTAATTTGTGGTCGTAATTGATTTATTCAGATGCGAACACTGTCTTTAACCAAAAAAAGGAGACTGCGGAGGAAAGTTTGTAACCTTATCTTTTTGGATATGATCATTTAAATACTATTTGTTTAAATGTATTCATAATAACCTTTTTTTGAAATAGAGTAACGCCACGTACTTTATAATTATAATGAATGATCTTGTTAATGACTATCTGAGGACTGACTCGGTTAGCCAATTACAGAAAGCCTGTACCTAATCTATCTCGCTTTCTTAAATATTGTAATTGCCATTAATAAACTTATTAATGTTGTTGTTGTTACCGTTTGAGCAAATAACTCCCGAGTCTTCGCTGTGTCCACAGTTATGAGCCCCCATCCCCTGTGAGAGCGCTTTCTAGAGACGTCTCGCTTCCACTGCACTGAACATCATCCATCCATATTGTTCCACTGCCTTGACCATAGCGAGCGCAGCAAGGAGCTAATGTGGCGCCAGTGAACCCCAACATACGACAGACAACCATCGCATCGTTAATGTCCCAGTGATCATCACAGATGGTCCCCCAGCTTCCCTGATGGAGTACTTCTACGCGACCAACTCCAAGACTCGAACTTCCTACCAAACGTACTACAAATTTAAAAAAATGTTAAAATATGTACTTTATGTATATAGCTGTAGATACTCCGACTTCGGTAATAACTGAATCTCATCCAATTCCTAACGTATTGGATGGTAAGCCCGAGTTCAGACTGCGCGCTCTTGTTTATGTTATCATGTCAACAGGATAGAGCGTTTGGCTGGCGTTACCAAATGTGGTTACACTGAGTTAGAGAGAAATAACAAACCATTCACACAACGGGAACTCGCTCTTTTATAGCTATAAATGGTTTTATATTTTTATATTCCAACCATGTTGTTATATTATCATGTATTTAACAATTTATAAATAGGACGTAGATTTTTAAAGGTTTGTCTTTACTAATGCCGTAGCTTGTAATTTTCTTTTGGCCGTAGGTGTCGTTCTACTAATTTAAAGCAACCTTTTTCATCCCAATTCGAGATAGAGGATTGTTTCACTTTATCTTTTAAGAGCTAGGTGATTATCTTTCGTTTATAAGATCTTTTGGCATTTACAAGTCCAAAGAATAGTGTAATACCATATTCAAGAATTACCGCTGGATGCGATTACTGCAGACGCATTTGCTCGAAGTTAGTCTCAGTCCGATGTTAAATATTCACAAATGCCAACGAGAAGGTGCAGAAGTTCAAACTACAATACATAGAGTTGTGAATAACTATCTTGCCGCTGGTATTTATGAATATTTAACATCAGAATGAGACTAACGTTGAGTAACGGTTGAGTCATCGGCATCCAGCGGTAATTCTCGAATGCCGGAAACTGTACTATTGAGTAAAATTAGTAAAATTTAAAGTAACGTCATCAAAAATATGGCAAACAGTACCGATAGAGATAAAATGTTTGCCTCATAACAATTAAAAAAATATATATATAAGCTCTTTCTCAACTTCAAGCCAGATATCAAATGTTAGCTGCACCTATAATATAATATGTATGTCAATTATAAATATTCACTGTAAATATCCATATTTATTCTGTAGTGTAATACCATATATCCAAACTTAGTTTGTAACAGCCATTTTTTTCTTCCTATTCTTCTCTCATTATAACTAACAGCCATACTTTTTAAAATCCTGTAAAGACACAATTAAGCCTAAGTTTTTTTAAAGCTACAAAGGTGGTCGCGTTAGCTTACGAGAGCTATTAATTACAGTGTTCGACTGAGAAATCAAACTGGAATTTAGCAAGTGGTCGCTTTGGAGGGGTGGTCGTTAACGAGAGGTATTAATTACAGTGTTTGACTGAGAAATCAAACGGGAATTTACCAAGTAGTCGCTTTTGAGGGGTGGTCGTTAACGAGAGGTATTAATTACAGTGTTTGACTGAGAAATCAAACGGGAATTTACCAAGTAGTCGCTTACCAGAGGTGGTCGCTTACGAGAGGTACTAATTACAGTGTTTGGACTGAGAAATCAAACTGGAATTTGCCAAGTGGTCTAATACGAGAGGTGGTCGCATAAAGAGAGGTTCAGTGGTCGCCCAGAGAGGCTCGACTGAAACTGTTGGACCGGTATCTTGCCGGCCACTTTGCTTCGTTTTCTTTTACATGTACCTCAATTCAAGACGCCATTCAATAAATCGGACAACCGCTTCGAACGCACTTCGGTGATATATGATTTCTTCTAGTATATGTAACCTGACCTACGAACGCATTTATCGTATATGCAGGAGTCGATCCACACGGCAGACTAAGCTCTGTAAATGGCAATATTTCATGACAACTCTATGGGATGTTTTTTAGTCTTACATTTTCAAAGTAGATCTTGAATACAACTCGACAAAACCTACAGCGTGTCTTCTTGCGTTCCTAATAAGTAACTATATCTGTTCCAATTTTAAGCGAATTTCAGCAAAGTTTTGCTTCATTAACCCTTTGGAACCCAGACGCATTTGAGTCAATTGGTGAAACTCAACCCTCCCCCCTTAGTTCAAGTTTGGCTAGCCCGGGGTAGTTAAATACTGCTGACTTTTTAAACCAAGGGCTCAAACTTTCCCCATGATGCCATTCGGCAGAACTCTACGGACTCGTCGGCGGTAAGTATGCTTTCTTCTGTAGGATTTCCAACCAAATGTGCTCTAATTTTGTACAAATAAGCCACTGTAGGAGAGCTAGAGGACATCATTAAGTCTGATGATGGCTGAAAAGTACTTGGTTTGCTTTTAGTAGGCCTTGTGAGGGGTTTCACAGGATTTTTCTGTTGTGTTTCTTCTTTGAGACACAGGAAAAAATTATTCACTGAAACCCTTGAAATTCTGCAGTTGGTTGTCTTTTCCCCCTGCTCAACCTATTAGGATGTGTTTTTGTCACTTTAAAGCAACGGCTTGAGTCCAAATCACCGCTCCTGGTTGTAGGGGTAAAAGACTTATAAAAAAATCCTACAGGAGTCCCAGAGGGGGGGTTTCCCTTGTCGATTTTTGTCCATTACCCAGCATGCAATTGGAGGTGGGTGCAGGAAAACATGCAGCGTTAAGAACAGCGTGCTTCACAGTCGCTTTGTGTGTTTTGTGCCAAAAAAAACTGGTGGTTGGAGAGATTAAAGAAGGTACTGTAACAACTGAATGCTGATTTTGTGTTTGCTTTTGATTTCAAGTGCGAACGGGAAAGGTTTTTTGAGCCGATTTTCAGCTCCTCGAAATTCGTGAAAATCAAAGAAACAAGACAAGATCTCCAAAACAAATGACTTTTTCTCCAAAGTGGGGAGTCAACCGAGCGCTGGTTATAGCTCTGGCTTTTAAGTAATTCATCTGTTGAAGTAAAATCGCAACATCGTACTTCTAGCATGTCTAGATTTGATACAATATTTTTTTTCCAGTTACATGCTTCATATTGGCCGGTTTTGGCCGGGTTGGGTTCGAAAGGGTTAATATGAGAGGAGGTTGATTTTCAAAGTCTTGACTTCGTGACAATTTTAATGGGATTAGCAGTATATGCAAATTGGTCTTTTTTGGTTTCAAAGCGTTTATTCCCTCTGCAAACACTGTCAAAAAAAATGTCATGCTTAACTTGGGACCTTTATAAGGGAGGTAGATTGGATATTGCGAAAAAGGTCTCGTCTTTGGGGCCATCTAGTTTTTTTTCTCAAAGAAGATGAGTTGTGAAAATAAAATGATAGTACACCTTGTTCCAAAGATTATGTGACTGCAGACCAAAAATATTTGCAGAAAACGTTTTTTTAAATGTTTTCCGGAAGATGGCGGGAGTCGAAGTGCCGATTGGTGAATATTTACCAAGACCCAGTAGCGACATGGTTAGGACCTCTCGACCAATCAGAACGCTGGAATCTCTATGAAATTATAACTAAAAATTAATGTTACTAAATATTGCCATTGCCATTCACATTGCTTGGGCTGCCCTGTGGTCGATCGCGGTTGCGCAGTCAAAGATCGGGTCACGTGCTAGGATACCAGTTGGCGATGTATTCTTTTTAAAGCGTTTTATTGCTGAGAATCATTCTTCTGCCATTAATAAGGGTGCGTTCGATTGACCGTATTCCGGAATAAGAATACACAGAATGATCACTACAAATCGCTTGTGTATTGCAAAATGTGCCGGGACCAGTGATTTCCAGAGATTATTCCATCTATTCTTATTCCGGAATACGGTCAATCGAACGCGCCCTAAATCTTCCCCTAGGGTATTTGGTCCTTGCGTAGTTCATTACTTACATTTAACCGCCACCTGGTTAGCTCAGTGGTAAAGCGCCGGTCTGTTGTGCGGAGGGTCGACGGTTCAAACCCCGGCCGGACCGACACGCTGCCTTTGTGAAACAATTTCGTGTACGAGCTGCAAATGGTTAGACTCCTTCACGTCTTCTCGGATGTTATTGGTTACCCAAACAATAGCCTACCCCTAAAACAATACAAACCCTAACCCTAAAACAATGGGATTCTTTATCAGTGAAGTCCAATAGGATACGACCTACAGAACAGTGAAGTCTAACCGCTTCTCGGATAAGGACCTTAAAACGTAGGCCCACTCATCAATGGATGAAGAGCCAGAAGAGCCACCTCGTGGATATGCCACTCATTAATCCCATTATTTATATCATTATTATTATTAGTATTATTATTATTATTATTTATTATTATTATTTAATTCTTCTTCTTGTTTTTCGCTTGACGGCTCTTTTTTTTTGGCACTATCATTCACACACATCACTAGCTCACTGACCACCTAAACAATTGGCCTTTTGCAGGATATAATCACGTCGTTGTACTGGGTGCCAAAAATATATGTAGTGTTAGTAGCAAAACCTGTTTGTATTAAAATGCTATTATTTTCCACTTCCAATCGATTGTCGATCTTAATTTCTAAAACTGCATTTTTGAAGATTGTTTGCCATCCAGTAGTAAAGCCTTTCCCATGGGATCACGAACTCAGTTCATTCATCTCTGAAGTGATATTTTCATTTCTCTTCTGTGAATAGTTTAGCATCACAGAAACACAAGATTGTTAGGTTTAGCGGGCGTTGAGCAAATGCACGATATTGCATATCAAGAGTTAGGAGAATAAAAAACCATACCCTATTTAAGGATCGGATATTATATTTAAGGGTGATAATACAGAATACGAGACCCTGAGGGCCTATATTTGCACTCAGTCCCCAGAGATTCGAATGACAAGTGGAATGGAGGCCACGTAGGTGTACAGAACAAAAGAAGCTAACGAATAATCTATTGTTACACCAACATGGCGGCTATATGACGTAAAGTGCAAAGGGTTTATTGCAACATCATCACATGTACCTTGTTAATTTATAAGCTCGAGAAACTCAATCAACATTGTCTACGCTTTGTATTAAACAATTATAACGATAGTTATGACAATTCACTTAGATTAATAGACCAACCTAGTCTTTTAAATCGAAGATATTGCGATACACTCATCTTAGTTTATAAAGCTTTGCATTCACAAGTTCCATCTTATATAACTAGTCTTTTCCAGAAGAGAACATCATCCTATAATTTACGTGGTCAGTCTACCTTGGCTATACCTAGAGTTAACAGTACTAAATATGATCTTCACTCCTTTAGATATTCTGGTGCTAAGTTATGGAACTCACTTCCCGATTATATTCGTAATCTACCTTTAAACCAGTTTAAATCCACTATCAGGTCTCTTAACTTTTCTAATGAATGTTGCTCCTTGTGTAGCACTTCAGGACTTTTTTTAATCTGTCCATTTCTCCCCTTCCCACCGACGTCACAACTATTATATTAGCAATTGTACATAATTTATTAATTAGCTTATATTTTAATATTAATTTAGTTGTCTTATTTAATTTGTCTTTACTTATAATTGTTATTCTGTTTTCGGAGATATTAGCATGTATTTGCTATCTTAAATTCGAAGCAAAATAAAGGTTATTGTATTGTATTGTAATGTTTCTGCCGAGTGTTAGCTCAGTAACCTAGTTTAGCTTCAGAGGATTCAACTGAGAAGAGAGCCAGGGTTGAAAAGTCACGTCTGTAAAAAAAATCCCTTGCATGCACGAAGATTCAGCTCGTTTCGTTTGGCCTCGTGCTCGTATTTCAAACATCCGGTCCTATGAGCGAGGTAGGTAACTAGTTCCTGTAAAAACTAGTGTTTGCCTGCGTCGGCGGGGAAGATAAACACTGGTATATAATCAAGTCGGGACTTGTTTCTGTATGTCGGTATTAGAGGGGAGAACATGAACGGGATTTGATATGCATAACTTTCTCAAAAATCCTTTTATCAGTGAAAGGACCTTCTGACAAGAACATCAGGGAAATTTCTCCCTTTATATTTTCAATAGTCAAGTTTTTTTCAAAACATCACTGATATCATATCAATTCACCAGGGGCGGATTTAGGGGGGGGGGGGGGGGGGGGGGGTGGGGCTATCCGTTTATAGAGCCACCGGCGGTCACTCATAATTATATCCACAATATTACATTCTTGACATCATTCGTGTGGCGATTCGTTGCATTATCGTTCCCGTAATAAATGAGTCTTGTTTTGTCGAATAAAGCAGCTAAATCCCTAATGGACTCTCAGTACTGGTATTATTCTACTGAGTACCGAAATCGAAGTTGACGTAGCCTGCGAAACAGGCCCTCAGTGTTATTTCAACGAAAAGGAAGTGGTAAATTATTTGGCCGCGTGAAAATGAAAAAAAAAGGAGACTGGCACGAGACTCGCTCCGCTCACATCACAACGAACTCGCTTCGCTTGCAAGACCTACTATCTGGGGTCTCTTATCAAAGTGCCTGTTCTGCAGGCTAAAGTTGACCGCGTTAATTTCGGGAATCCCATATCCCCGAGTTTGCATTGGAATCTGCGATTGAACGGGAATCAGTGCCGAGTCAGATCTTAATCGAACACGGCAGGGGCCTTCAAATTCCAAGTCTCAAAGGTACACCCCCGGGGGGTACTCTACTACTAAAGTTTGGGTAGATGGGTGCCGCTGAGACTCTCAAACCCTGACCCTGTTTAAGACACGAAATTTAGAAAATCCATACCCTGTATAATATTGCAGCCTAAATAGTATGCCCCATAAAAGATAACCAGAATCACGTGGGCTCGTGACTCGTACTGTGGACGTACAATTCGAAGGCGAAAACTGTCAAGTTCCGGTAAAAGTGATAAAATCGATACCCTAAAAATCCATATCAATAATTTTAAATGATGAATAGTGTATTCTTATTTTTATAACCCTGTTCAAGACGCTACATAGTGAAAATGTTTCCCATGTTCCTTGTTCAATTAAGACAACAGAAAACCATACCCTGTATGTCCAGCGGCACGTCCCCTCCTCCCCTCTCCCCTCTCCCCCCTGAGTGCTTGCACCTCGCGATTATTCGAATTCAGCCAAACTACCAGCACAGACAGTACCGCAACATGCAGCACAGTAATGGTAAATGAAACGTACTATCATTATTAGGTAGAAAACTATATCATTGTAATTGTCCGTTTATTACCATTCTGGATATAATTTTATTTGCTTTATTATTCTATCATGAAAATATGCTTGTAACAATTTTAATATGTAACAATGAAGAGACTACAACTTAATTACGATCGTAAGCAAAAATAAATACCATGTACTAAGTTATACTGTTATTGTAAATAGCTGGTTCGGGCCTATCCGGACCTAAAAGGCACGGCAGTGACCCTGGGCTCGGTTTGATTGTGCCGGGCGGGCATATGCACGATTCAGTGATTTGCTGAAACGGAAGAGCATAGCCGTTCACAAAATAACACCGACCTGGTTGCTGGACCACTTCTTCCTCTACAGAAACTCATATAAAAAACTAAAAGGCTCTTTTCATGCGAGTATTTCGACTCAGATCGAATTAAATCAGTTAAACATGAACGTTATTCTAGAGTATTTCTGCCCAATTTCAATATTTGGATTACCTAAAGGGGAAGAAAAGAAAATCAACTTTACTACTCTGTTTCGAGGTAGTTAGTATTGAGTATATTTTGCTTTATAACATCAAATATGTTCTCTCCCGCATGATTCGTGGACCACTGAACGTGAACCGATAACTGCGCTCCGCCAGATGGCACTCATATTATTAACTGACCCCCTGCGAGCGTAGCGCGCTTGCTCGATCTCGTAAAGGAAAATATTTGAAAGATTATACAAACAATAACATCGGTTCAAATTCAACATCAGTGCAATGTTTGTTGTGTTGAAACCGTTTGAAATAGGACGTTTGGATCAATATTATCGAGGTGGTGAGTTTTCAAAAATCACAAAATAAGAGAGCTCGGTGTGCTTTGGGGGGACGGCCATGCACCCATTCCATACTGAACTCTCTTATTTTTTGTGATATTCAAAAGCTTCCTATTCAGTTCTTATTTACTCAAAACATCTTCAAACTCGGTAAACATACTAATTTCGATGTAATCTCCCATGCGGTGGGTTTCATTTTAACTGAATAATAAACAGTTTTGACTGATTAGATGAAATTTACACATGGTGCCAGTCCTTTATCACCTGCAATAACTATCTAGTGATATTTTAGAAGAGTTGACCGCCTACTGCTCCGAAGAATCGTGCCCATGCAATCAAATCTTAATGGAACTTCGATATAAGATATCATAAGATAACTGACGTTTTGTTTTAAACTGGAATGCTTTATTCCGGCTACCGGCACAAAACCATCAAAGAAGAGGTAGACACTGCCATCGGCAATGTCTCATTGTTAATCCTTGAACTGAACGCCGGTACAATTAAACCCCGGGGGAGGGACTCCCATATAAAAGGGGTAGGGATGCTCGTCGGACATTTTCGATTTGATCCCTAAGAGGTACTAAACTGATGGGCGTGGCTCAAGCTTATTTTGACCCCTAAAAGGTACCGATAAAAACATGCCAACATTTTAAACTTTCGATGCCCTTTATTACTATTGACACCCGACACCTAAAAGGTACCGCTTTACATAGAAATGTCTGTGTTTGATCGTGGATACCCTACGTGGTACCAAACTCCTGATTTTGACCCCTAAAAGGGTACGACGAGCATCCATGTACCCCTCACATAAGGGAGTCCCCCCCCCGGGAATTTAACATTTTCAAGTCAAGAAAAACAAAAAGATTTTTCCGTGATTTGTTTTGCCTTGACTAGTCTGTTAATCATAAACAAAATGTGTGTAAGCTTTTGTAGTAAGGGTGTTGTCAAATACGATTTCAGGTAGAGAAAATCACCATGTACTAAGTTATATCCCGTGACTATAAATAGGTGTATTGATCTTGTCATTGCTTGGTAGAACTGTGGTGACCCTCGGGGCGATGAGGAGATATTTGTACCATGCTATTTGCATGATTCGGTAATTCTTTCTTTTCATTTTGATAGATACGGCACAATATGTTCAATAGTTCAAGTGTTTAAGTGATACTATAATAATTATATGTGCTAGTGCATAAAATCTGACTACCTTGATCTGACCACAATTTTATTATTACGGGCAAGTTGGAGCATATTTACCCCCTGGGGGGAGGGGGGTTCACGGACCTGGTTTTACGAGAAATAATAGCTCCAAAACCCAGATTACCAAGTTATTGTGAAAACGAATCTGGATTTTCTCCCTGTTAGATTATTCTCAATCCGGTCTACATAACCCGAAAATCGACATATTATTTTGAAAAACCCGGATCGGGAAATCAACATTAGGTTCAACCGCCGCACATATGTATTACGTCATAAACGTACTATATACACTATACTATCCCCCGGGATAGTTACCAGCAGATGGGACCCAGTTTAACTAAACCCTCATATGCCATGTGAAGACATGATCAAACTGAACTGTCAGTCTGTTATAGTAATTTACTACTTTTCCCGATATATTCCGTTTATCTAGCTAATATATTTTGTTTTAAGTCTCCGTAAACCTATCTAAATTTCTTGCACATAATAATGGGACCATTTGATAACGTTAAGAATTGTACTAAACAGATCTATTGCAAGCAGTCTCGCCTAATTTTTCTACGTTTGGAAATGGTTAGTATAGCTAGTACCGATTGCATGCACAGACTAAAAACAACTGAATTCATCATACGTACTAAGCGTACTAAACGGCTCACAGTTCGGCACCTAAAATATTGTAAGGAAATCTGATATCAGAAGGGCAATCTAGCCATGTATAACTGCAACTTTAAGTCAGTAGGTTTAGGATGGAAAAAAAATGTATAATGGAGGAAACAGTGGTTTTATGAGGCTGAACTGTGCGGTTTATGATTGGTTGAAAAGGTGCACGATAAAAGGTAATCGGCAAAAGCGATTTTTATGAGTGCTTTATGGGCCGTTAATAAAAGTGGCAACACACACACGATGCACTGAAATGCGAAATAAAATTACGAAGAGAGTTCGACTAACCTTGCAACTGTGTGAATGCTGGCAGAGAACAGCAGAGGAATATAATGGCAGCAAGTACTGTGGATACGTTTTCATTATAAAACTTCTCCATGGCACGACTCGTGTAATGCCTTTTCTGCTGTTACCAGTTTAGGCGAGATAATCTCGCTTCTCTACCGCATTCCTCTTGCGGAAGGAGCTTTTATGGACAAACTGGCTCCCCCCCAGTCAAGCAACAGCCAATAAAACCTGCCTAGTAATCGAGATTTCCCTGAACATCTTCACTCGGTGTATAATTTTCAACGTCCGCAACGTACCAGTAACGTGCCAGTGCCTGCTGGTATATAATCAAGTCGGGACTTGTTTCTGTATGTCCGTATTGGAGGGGAGAACATGAACGGGATTTGATATGCATAACTTTCTCAAAAATCCTTTTATCAATGAAAGGACCTTGTGACAAGAACATCAGGGAAATTTCTCCCTTTATATTTTCAATAGTCAAGTCTTTTTCAAAACATCATATCATATCAATTCACCAGGAGCGGGTTTAGGGTGGGTGTGGGGGGGGGGTGGGGCTATCCGTTTATAGAGCCACCGGCGGTCACTCATAATTATATCCACAATATTACATTCTTGACATCATTCGTGTGGCGATTCGTTGCATTACCGTTCCCGTAAGAATAAATGAGTGTTGTTTTGTCGAATAAAGCAACTAAATCCCTAATGTACTCTCAGTACTGATATAGTTCTACTGAGCACCAAAAACGAAGTTGACGTAGCCTGCGAAACAGGCCCTCAGTGTTATTTCAACGAAAAGGAAGTGGTAAATTATTTGGCTGCGTGAAAATGAAAAAAAAAGGAGACTGGCACGAGACTCGCTCCGATCACATCACAACGAACTCGCTTCGCTTGCAAGACCTACTATCTGGGGTCTCTTATCAAAGTGCCTGTTCTGCAGGCTAAAGTTGACCGCGTTATGTTAACTTCGGGAATCCCATATCCCCGAGTTTGGAATCTGCGATTGATCGAGAATCAGTGCCGAGTCAGATCTTAATCGAACACGGCAGGGGCCTTCAAATTCCAAGTCTCAAAGGTACACCCCCGGGGGGTACTCTACTAAAGTTTGGGTAGATGGGTGCCGCTGAGACTCTCAAACCCTGACCCTGTTTAAGACACAAAATTTAGAAAATCCATACCCTGTATAAGATAACCGGAATCACGTAGGCTCGTACCGTTGACGTACAATCCGAAGGCGAAAACTATCAAGTTCCGGTAAAAGTGATAAAATCAATACCCGAAAAATCCATATCAATATTTTTCAATGATGAATAGTGTATTCTTATTTTGATAACCCTGTTCAAGACGCTACATAGTGAAAATGTTTCCCATGTTCCTTGTTCAATTAAGACAAGAGAAAACCATACCCTGTATGTCGAGCGGCACGTCACCTCGCGATTATTCAAATTCAGCACAGACAGTACCGCAACATGCAGCACAGTAATGGTAAATGAAACGTACTATCATTATTAGGTAGAAAACTATATCATTGTAGAGACTACAACTTAATTACGATCGTAAGCAAAAATAAATACCATGTACTAATAAGTTATACTGTTATTGTAAATAGCTGGTTCGGGCCTATCCGGACCTGAAAGGCACGGCAGTGACCCTGGGCTCGGTTTGATTGTGCCGGGCGGGCATATGCACGATTCAGTTATTTGCTGAAACGGAAGAGCATACACGACTTTCATAATGGCCGCCTCCAGCCGCCTCCTAATTTGCATAATTTGGAAGATAAATATGTAAGGCAAAACCAATGTTACTACATGAAAGATCACATTAAAACTAGTAATTGTTTTGAGTTTTAGAGGAATGTGGAAAATTGCTGTTGAGCTATGAGCATTTGTAATGCAGAAAAATATGAAAGCGAGGCTATAAAGGCCTCCGTAATACTCTTTCACATGGCAATGTTCATATTTTCTATACATGTGGATAAACTACCGAAACGGGAAATCACATATGCAAATTAGGAGGCGGCCATTATGAAAGTCGTGTATAGCCGTTCACAAAATAACACCGACCTGGTTGCTAGACCACTTAGTCCTCTACATCGAAGACAGAAACTCATATAAAAAACTAAAAGGCTCTTTTCATGCGAGTATTTCGACTCAGAATTAAATATTTGGATTACCAACAATGTTGACCCATGTACTGTTATACAACAAATTAACGTTCGAACGTTCGGCTTTATACATTCGACAGTTTATCAATTTCACGCATACCGTATCTCTCAACACTATATATACGTTTGCTAACATTTAAAATCTCCTACTAATTAAGAGAGTATAAATCAGGTATAAATAATAGTGACGCTCTTGAATAGTGAATTTGAAATCCTTAAAAATGGCCCCAATGACGCTGACACCTCGTCCTAAACCCAGTCAAGTCCTGCACTGTCAACAGTACATACTCTGCTTAAAAATATGTACAAATATCAATTTGTACTTGGGCTCCCTGTGATCTGATGCTGCATGCGCCTATGAATCCAGAGGTCAGAGTTCGATTTCCCCATCGAGAGCGCAGTAGATATTGCGTCGGTTGCGTCCGTTTTTATACTGGACGAACTAACTAAAGACGCACCAAGATTTCTTTGCCCAAAAAAACAACAAGTAGAACCCATTCCCTATCGAAAATACGTGATGTGCGCCTTCGTGTTCTATCTTTTGGTCAGTGGAAGTTGAAAATAAATGGAGGATATGGCGATGCAAAAATGCGATCACGGTTCTAAAATACGGTATGTTTTGGGGAAAATTCGGTAAAGCTTGAATCGAGGCATATATAACCGAGGTTGGTACTTGAAAGGAAGGCAGGCTGTTGTACCGGGTACCAATCCCCTTCTCTTCACGAATGGCACAACAGGTTCTTTAACGTCCCGTGAACTGCTTTGAAATCAAACGAAAGCCGGTTTAAGTTCAAGTTTATTTTTACACTATTTACATTATTAGATTAAATTATATCTGTTATATATAACAAAGAAATTGAAGGATAATTTAAAATAATATCAGAGGTCAGTTACTACATTTTTGTATCTGTTCACAGTAGCCAAAGTAGCATATTAGCTGATCGGGTTTAGAACAATTGTCTGAATGGAGAATCTCGAACAGAAGTAAGTCATCAATGTAAATTTAAGCATAAATGTAACTAAACGAATCTTGTGAATCGGATAATAGCTTGTGACACTAAACTACGGCTCCAATTGAAGTCACCAAAGTACATGCAGTCTCATGTTGTCGACGGCATAAAATAAAATCGTCATGTACGATTTACAAGAGTTCTCCATGCTTGTTTAATGCCCGATTTATTTCCCGACGGCCCCGATATACGTAAAGGTTATATTCCGCTACCGAGGCATATTCGAGATTTATCAAACCGGGGCGAAGCCGAGTTGATAAATCTCGTACACACCGAGGTATCGGTATATAACACCAGTGTATATTTCTTTCTAAAAAGTGATATCTTCACACGTGAAGATATAAATGATATCTTCAAAATATGAATTGCTTTCAACTGAAAGATTTCTAGCCTTTTTCGTAAGAGATTGAAACTGGTATTTCATCGATAGTTATATATTAAACAGAACATTATATGGCCGCTTGGAGATACGGATTCTATCTTCTCGTGTTGATGAAATATCTTACTTGTTCAGTGCGCTCACTTGTAAGATATTTCATCAACACTCGAAGATAAAATTCGTATCACCGCGCGGCCATCTAATATCCTATATTTAATATACTCGGTGGTTGATAAATAGGTTATCAACCTCGTGAATTTATTAATGAGGTTGGTAACCTACTTTTAATATATAATTGTCGATGAAGTACCAGTGTATATGTGATATATTCACACGTAAAGATATAAATGATATCTTCACTCATGTTTCAAAATATAAATGGCTTTCAAAGATTTCTAGCCTTTTGAGGAAGAGATTGAAACAGGTATTTCATCGATAATTATATATTAAACAGAACATTACATGGCCGCTTGGAGATACGAATTTTATCTTCTCGTGTTGATGGAATATCATACTCGTTCGCTGCGCTCACTCGAAAGATATTTCATCAACACTCGAAGATAAAATCCGTATCTCCGCGCGGCCATGTAATATTCTCTATTTATCCTATGCCACACCCTAAATTATTTGTTGCAACTGATGGGATAAATCCCATATCCCACGTCTTAATTAGGCAAGTGGGCAGGGCTTGCGAAGAGAGGGAATTGTGAAGTAATAAATACTCATTAGTATCACAGTGTTTATCATCCCACTGTTTATCGCGTACTAATGATATATTTATACACTCGAATAAATAATTATGCAACAACAAATTAAACCACACCACCCGCAAAGAAACGACACAATTTTGCATCAAGAATGTATTAAACACAATATTTCGTTACATACCTCTTTCATTCTAGAATCCAACGCCGCTCTAAAATCAGCAAAACGAAAGTCTGCTTTTGAAGAACTGATATTGGTCTCCCCTTCCCAAATCTTCTTTGAGGTGACGACTCAAACCACATGCGAGGTAATAGAGCGTGCAAGGCGGAAGTCGTCACGGTCTTCCTTGTCGGCGTACTTCTACAACGAATCTTGCAAAGCCAAAAATTCAACTCATCTGGGCTTGATGTTCCAAGCTCGGCAATTTGAGGGTACCTTCCCAAGGCAGTATCGACAGTTTTCTTTCGAAAGTTTAATTGCACACGACTCCCAAACTTTGACTGCCCAATCCTGAAACTCGTTGTCATCCTCAAGAAACAGCAGCTCTTCCACAGAAAAATTCGCCATGTTTATCCCAGAAACAAGGTCTTGGGTATTAATCTCCTCTTAACAACTCCATTGCTAGCGAGAAGAATAATCAGCTGAGGTAGTTGTACCAAATAAACTGATTTGTCAGTTATGCCTAGCTATTTTGCATATACACAATTCCAACGAAAAATGGGCGCTTTCTCAGTGTAAGCATATTAATAATTCATTTCGTCGAATTTTCATACAAACCTTCTAAAACCTAACCCCCAAATTTGAAAAAACCCTAACCATTTTAAATACCAAATCATTAATAGAACGAGTCTAAATACACCTGAACTTAATGGAGAACTTAGCGAAGTTTTCAAGTGTTTTCAAGTTCACTTTTGCTTTAACAATTTCAGGACATGCTTACACTGAGAAACCCCCGAAAAATGTACATTTGCACGTGAATTTCAAAATATTTCATTCACGTGCATGTGATTTCGAAATATGGAACTTGTGATATTTATTTATCATTCACACACTGACAAAACTGAGTTTTTAATCTTAAAAATATATTGATTTTATTTATTTCTGGGTTATCTTACATCAACCTGGAGATTCAATAGACCCTTTCAGCTTGCCGGTTTGTTTCCACATTTCAGACCACGTGATAGTTCTCCATAGGATTCATTGCTTTGTTTTCTAATTATAGAAATTAGTACATACAGAAAAAAAAATCACTACTCAAGGGAAAGTCTAGCCTGCTATAAAGACGTATTTTTTCACTCTCATAAATTCGAAGAAAAAAGTAACGTCTGCTTACCCGAGCGCTTAATTAGTTTCCAATATGCACACCTCATTGTGCTATGGACCAATCAGATTTTACCTTCCATATCCTGGAAAGAGACGTAATTTTACATTTAAAAGGAATTCAGACAATACATTTCCCATTGTCCAATCATAGTAGAGTGTTCACTGGCGCGCCAATTCACTAAAATTGTAACAATGGCTTTGATTGGGCAGAAAAATAAAACAAACGTGCTGACGTCGCTTGCATATTGGAAACTAATTAAGCGCTCGGGTAAGCAGACGTTACTTTTTTCTTCGAATTTATGAGAGTGAAAAAATACGTCTGCATAGCAGGCTAGGGAAAGTCAGGTGGTAGATAGTTACCCGTAATCCCTGTTTATACCTTGCGAGCAAGATATCCGTTTTAAAGTCTATCGAGGAAATGAATAGAATCAGGGGAACTCAATTTAACTCTTGCCGGAAACTTCGATTCCCTGCTTCATTGATTATTTGACCCAATCATATCCGGTTTCTTCATCACCATTAGTATAGACCGTATGCAATAATTTCCTAAAGATAGAGTTTATTTGACAGAACCAAATGTGCTGACTAGCCTCGTTTTGAAGATTGTTCAAGTTTAATTTAAATTTTTAAGTAATTTAATTCCACGATATCAAACTTCTCACGGCTATTTCATACTATGGCGTGTTCAAAGAAATGGTGATATTCATTTTACCAAATAAGCTAAATGTGGACTGACTAACCTCGTTCTCGTGATAAAGGCAGCCATTATACGGTTCCATGGCGAAGCTCGCCAATAGCCCTAAAATTCGCCGCGTTTATTTCTTTAGATATTTTCTGCCGGTAGCCGGTATCGAGAAAGACCATTCACACAGAGCGAAAATACGAGCTCTACACAAATATGTGAGATGTTAGCGGAAAAAACCACAGGTAACCCAACAAACCCTGAGACAGGGAAGCGCGATTGCACCACCGCCTATTCATTGTGGCGTAATCGGGCTTTTACATCCCACGTGCATCATGGGATAGGAAGATGCGCTCTACGTACATTATAAACATAACACGACTATACAGACAGTAACGAAGAGGAAACCGGCGATGGAAACTAGACTGAAGCGAAACCCTTATGCACGTGAATTCAAACATCTACTGATGAAACTTTAAAAATTTAAAAATTGCTCTCATCAAGCTCTTTCCCAGGCTCTCTGGAGTGCTATCACCACAGTGAGTGAGTGAACGAGCGAGTGACATCGATTTGTCTGTAGACTGCAAGCAGTCCCTCCTTTTTCCTCCATTGAGTTTGCGAGCGGGGCGAGCTGCGTGCGATTCAAAAAGTGGTTCCCTGGATAATTCATTAAAGTTTCCACTAAGTAGGTTACAATCCATCCAAATTGTGAAACTTTGGACATTCCTTAACCTTGAATACAGTTTCTACCCAAAACTTTGGTTCCTTCCATTGCTGTTGTGTTCTTTGGCGAACCAATCCCTTCATAAAACTCCTCAAATAATGTATCCAAAGTGGTTCCTTTTATCAACAGACAGCATACTTCAAGGTCACCAGGAACCGTACACTATTTAAGCAATATAACACGCTTTCCATGTCTTTGTTCTCTTATATAAACACGCGGGATGTTTTTCTGTGTTCTCCCAACATATCCCGCGTATTTATATAAGAGAACAAAGACATGGAAAGCGTATTATATTGCTTTTATAAAATAACGAACAGGAAAAACACGAGATAAATCTTACGAACGCACGATCAGAAGATCAATTCTCCTAACTGTAACAGTCGTCAAAAATCGACTGACGGTGAGTTTGCACAGCGCGGAAAAATTCCCCAAGGCAGAATTAAGAAAAACGAAGGCATGCTCTGTGTTGTGTGGCTCTATTTTGAAAACATCTGGTTCAACATCCCCGAAAAGAATAACTCGGAATTCAAGACATTTTCCCCCCGGAATTTTATGCCATAAGGCATTCAAGGAGTAGAGGACTTGAACTGGGTGTTTTGTCGCTGAATGTACACGAGGAAACATGATTCCCCTGTTGAACTTTGAAGCAGGTTTTAGTTGAATGAACTTTTATTTTTTATTGAAAGAGTGTTGCCTTGCTTTTCCCTCTCTTCTACTCTAGTCTAAGGAGGATTGTTTAAAAACTAGACTTGTTAGGGTTATTTTATAATTATTTATTTAGGTGCGAAATCTGCAGAATATCGTATATTTGTCATTTTTTTTCTGTCATTTAGTATCATCTAATATCCTAGAAGGAAATCTGACAACTTGCAGTGTTACTGGATGGCAAACAAACTTTAGAAAGATCGACAATCGACTGGAGGTCGAACGTCTATAGCATTTAACAAACAGGTTTTGCAAATTACACTACCGATCTCGTGTTTGTTTGGTCTATAATGTCATTAATTATTCACGAGTTTGAGAATAGGACCGAGTCTCGAGCCAAGGAAAAAGAACGTTTCTAAGTAGTTTGAATACCTTTTATTCATTATAAATATTCATCATCACAGGTGTAGGTTAGATTAGGTTCTCTAAAACTCTACCCTCACTCACGGCTGTAAGAACCTACTCGACACACTATTAACATAAGAAAATGCTCGACTATTGTATTATGTTTATGTCTATGATTATATCCTTATCCGCATGTTGGAACCAAATTCCTTAGTTTTTTTTTCACGCACTTTAGCCCGAATCTTTGAGCCCGTTTACATCGGGAGGTTGACCCTATAGCACTAGGGCTATCTTCACAGTTTTGTAATCCTTCGAGATTTCTTTGCATATCGACAACAATATTGCTGGTCCTAGCACTATAGGGTCTACCCCACTTCATTTAAACAGGCCCTTAGTCGTTCCTCTCGCCTCAACCCAAGCTGCATACACGTTTTTGTTCTTATGTGCAGTTCTAGACATATAATAAGCATCCGAGAATAAAGGACTCTATAAAGTAACTTTAGTTAATAATCACCGTTTCAAAGTGAGATAGAATCACACTATATATACTACTGGTACTGCGCATGCACTCGACATATAGTACGCAGTCATTTGGATCTTTATGATAATATTAGCAAATATTAAGAATATTGTAATACTTATTCAATCTATTTATTATACTCTCGTTGAAGAGTTTAAACACTAAACGTTTCATTTTTTTTCTTTTTTTCGGGGGGGGAGGGGCAAGGGAAATTGTCAGTCATTGTTTCAAACAATTACAGCAAAGTGAAGATAACTAATTTGTGTAACGCTCACGACTAAACAATTTTGTGCTAAGTTGTCTAATGTCTTTGCAGTTTTATTTTACATTTTCTAAATCGTTAATATTTTGTTGCATAAATTTGTCTTCCCAGTTTGAATGGAATGCAAATATAAAGATAACGAGCAGCTTCGCTTTGTGTTGTCTTGACCATTAGTTAAAGTGTAACGGTTTCAACATCGGTACACTATGTCATTTGGTGAAACTGAACTTCAAACCGACAGTTGACATGGCCTTTAACCGAAGTCAAACTCTCTCCAACATGCTTTCAATACCTTTCAACGATGTTTTCAGGCCATTTCAAACAGTTTCAAGATCGGCATCTTTAACTAATGGCGTACCGATGGTGAAACCGTCTGAATGGAGCTTTACAGGTATATACTTCATGGTAGTGTTTCGTTCCATATAGTCTCCCTGCATAATACTGTAAAACAGTAGAGAAAATGATTAAGTATATACCGCTTTACACTTCAAAAATATTAGCCCTGGACAGGCTCATGGGAGGGAGAAGAAGGAGAGCCTGCACGGACCAATATAAATTTGAATATCTGCGTCGAAATTTTGAACGCAAAATTCCAATTCCAATGACTCTACCCACGTCGGTTAATTAGATTATCTTAGGCCCGTTTCAGCCGATGCCGCTGCACTTTAATGCTATAAACAAAGCCGCCCAATTATTAACTTTTGTTTGAGCTGTGTTCGGCACACGGTGGAGCGGTGTCTGAACCGAGCCTAATGATGGATCAATGTAGGGACGTAATTCACATGTGTATAGCATCCATGCAGGCGTCTGAACCGAGTCTAATGATGGATCAATGTAGGGACGTAATTCACATTTGTATAGCGTCCATGCAGGCATCTGAACCGAGCCTAATGATGGATCAATGTAGGGGCGTAATACACATTTGTATAGCGTCCATGCAGGCATCTGAACCGAGTCTGATGATGGATCAATGTAGGGGCGTAATATACATTTGTATAGCGTCCATGCAGGCGTCTGAACCGAGACTAATGATGGATCAATGTAGGGGCGTAATACACATTTGTATAGCGTCCGTGCAGTCTCTTCTTCCCTCTCCTCGCCCTATTCTCAGGAGCATGTTCGCAGGCTACAGAAATCTATAACGTTGTACAAAATAAACATAATTTAAAAGGCGTTATAGAAACTATTGCAGCTGACGTTTCAAGCGGTAGCATTTCGCCAGAGCTTCGTTTTGTTTTGCCCGAAACGTCAGCAGCTACATGTATACACCTATTTCAAAAAAGGTTGATCATTACGAAGAACAAACTACAAACATTGAACAAAGGGCTCTATGGTTCAGTGATTCGAAGACAATAGAGCTCCATTGTTCAATGCTTGTAGTTAGTTCTTCGTTCTGATCAACCTTTTTTGAAACAGGTGTATACACATATATACATGTACCTCGCGTTAAGAAGCCAATTGTTTTTAATCATTCATATTTGATTCTACCTCAAGTGAATAGGTGATGTTGATTTGAAAGTTGCATCTATGAGTTATAAAGTCTATATTTGGAATATGGTAATGATGTGACGTCATAGGAAGCCGATTTAGGCATTTCTTTCTCCTTCTGAATTAAACTATTTTTGATTGATACAAAATATTTAGTGAAATTAACGATATAAGGCCCAAATAGAACATGGTGCATAAAATGTCATTTATCTCCAACAGCACGTTTTTGATATAACATGAAGCCTTCTATGACATCACATAATTAGCATATTGGAAGTAGGAACATTTATAACTCGTAGACCCAACACTCAAACCAAGAAATATTTACTATTAGTGTAAACCAACTGGTGGACTATTAAAAATCCTTCATTCTGATTGGCTACCCTACTATAGGTCTATTTGTGATAGCCCATGGTAGAGAAAAACCGCACTGAGCATTTTCACGAAAAAAAAAAATTCAACTTCAATTTGTTTATTTCTATTATTTACAACTGTCGGACTAGTTAGTTTATACTAAAACAATTAGACCTCACGCCCTCATGGGCTACGAGTTAAATAGCCCATTCATCTGCGCCTCATGGGCTATCGACTCGTAGCCCATAAGGGCGAGAGGTCTAATTGTTAATTATCAAACTCATTATAATTCATGAAGCAAAAACAAAGGAAATGAATGTTTAATGAGTGTCTTTTTGTGTGATATAGATTCGGTTCATTTACATAAACTTTGATATGATTAACTTTAACATAACTTTAAAGTGCACCTAACCCCTTTTGCGATTTTTATACATATGAATCTTTGAAAGGTTTTGAGTACTTCTGCTAAGAAATGTTTGGCTTACAAAGAATACTTTATGTTCTAGGCTTGTTTGAAATGGTGAAAAATTGACCTTTCCTGACCCATGACCGCGTAAGAAAAAGACTGGGTCGATTCTTGATCTTACGCCATCTAATTCATTCGACTTTGCAATAAGTTGAATAAATGTTTAGCATTTTGTCTAAAATAATTGTTTTCTTTACTAACAACTTACAGACTGTATAAATTCTCTATATATCGATGTTGTTGTGATAGAAAGGCGCCATGGAGAATAATGCATTAATGAGGTGACGTAAGATCCAGAATCGACCCAGGCTTTTTCTTACGCGTTCATGGGTCAGGAAAGGTAAATTGTTTACCATTTCAAAGCCTAGAACATAGAACATTCTCTGTAAGCCAAAAATTTATTCGCAGAAGTACTCAAAGCCTTTCAAAGTTTCATATGTATAAAAATTGCAAATGGAGTTAGGTGCACTTTAACATGACTCCCTACATCTAGAAGTTTGATAAGTCAGATACAGAATTCGTGTCCGTGCTTTATCGGATTTATAAACGCGCTTTCAGCTCGAGTTTGTAAATCCCATAAAGCTCGGCCACTCATTCTGTGTCTATTACTGCAACTATTTATTTGATGTAGAATCGATAATGAATAAACAGATTTTTAAAAACATGAACGCCCAAATATGGTTTTTCTTAGACAGCCAAAAGAAGAAGAAAAGATGAACACAATCAAGCAAACGTTGCCTTGCCTACCGCATATGGATCATTGATAAGACTATGATATACAGTATATATCAAAATCCATGTACATGTATGCAGTGTTCATTCTAGAAACGTAGCAAGGTGGGACGTATCTCTCATTGCTTCTCGTATTTTGCGATACTTGCACCTCGAAAAGGCATGATTTAGTGTCGTACAATCGTTCAACGAGTGCGAAAAGTGTCGCATTCATGTTGAACATTAGCGATGAGTTGTAACAGTGAGATATCGCAAAATCTCGTCCTAGAATGAACACTGAGTCGGCTAGAAGACGACACGTTAATAACGTTTCATCATCATCATCATCGTCGTGCTTTACAGAGTATGGCAAACTGTTAAATGTTTGTATTAATATCGAAAGGCGTACTAAACGGTTACCGAAGTGAGATGTTTGATGATTGTAGTATATTACGATGCCGGGAAGTATATATGTACACACAAATGTAATGCATCCAGTGCACGAGAATCACTGAAATAACGTTTTGGACACAGTACAAGAAGTGTCCCTTTTCATTTGCAGAAATTCCTTCAATAGACCTCAGATTCGCATGGCGGCCATGTTTAATCCCAGGAGAATAAAAACATTTGTTTTCTCCCGCCTGGCCTCGTTCTGAAACTGGGAGAGTGACGTTAGGAGCACGGGAAAGCACCATGGATCCTCGAGTATGTTTCGTTGTAAGAAAACTCTGTTGTTTCCAAAGATATCCACATGCAAGTAACTACCAATGTTCGTCTGGGTTGCTCATTTATGCAAACGTCTATTCACCGAGAAGCGCTAGTGAATCACACTTCAAGTGAAAGAACCATGCAACATGCTTATTACTTATTACTAGCGAATGCACTAAGACCCAAGAAAGGCCAATGATGCTCACCGTTTTGATTTGATCGCTATAAAAAGGGGACTTCTATTGCTTTTCTTGCTCCGGTGAATTAGAGATCTTTCAGCTAATTTCGAAGTTTAGTGTACGAAGCATGAAAAAAGGTACTCTTTCGACCACAAAGAAACAATGGTATTATCAACTCACGTCGAACTTTTCATACGCCGGAAGCCACCTAATTAATTATCTTGTTTCAATTGCGTTCGGCACCTGAAAATTCGACGTCTGAATCGTGCCTAAAGAGTATTTCGCTCTGACGAAGGGCAAGCGGTCAAACCATCAGCTGCACCTAGCGTCGCGGTTTATATCATGCACCCGAATCATACGGTTTATAGCATACCCGACTCATATACGACAAACTTTTCATGCACCGAACTGAATAGATGAATTAAGTAGAGCAGAAAAGCGACATCTGACATGTTTGAATTCGGTGCGGCAGATGAATAATTATTAGGTTCGGCAGCTGAATTAGGTTCGACAGATGCTGTATGCGACACTGGAACGGCGTTGATTCAAACGCCGCTTTTTCTCATGTGCCGACGAACTAAATGCACGAATTATACTATCTTGAAATTTAATGTTCACTCTTAAGTTAAAATCTAGCCCCACATCTCTACAATCGATTCAACGAATTAGTACGTTTGCCGTCTGAACAACCCGTTGCTCCAACGTCGAACTTAATCGGCAAATGCAAAGTTCGCTGATCTAATAAAAGGCAAATTTGGTGGATTAGTTTTGAAGTGAAGTCTTTTGAAATAATAAATTTATAAATCGCATGGATATACTATAGGATTTATACTTTGGAATGTTTAGTTCTAGTTGTATAAGTGGCCCTGGTTACAGTTAAATTGCACTGTAACAGTAAGTCACAAACACAAGTTGTACGCAGCTAAATTAAAACATGTACTCGAGATGTTAGGTCTGTTTGTAATCCACATGTACAGTGACAGTACATGTATGTATGTATGTAGTAAAATGTGAGTTTAACTCACTGCCTGCAGTTATCTGCATTATAACTGCAAACTTGGTTCATGATAAAATGCACTCACCCTACAAATAGATTTTCTTGAGAATCAACACAAATAACGCACCCTAAAAACCTATTTGTCAGTGATGCATAACAATTATGTACATTAGTAACCCATCAAATATTTTCTCTTGTGCGTGATTGGTGAATTCGCATCACGTGACCCGATATCTGTTCTCTGCCAGATATCAGCAGATACACCCCCTGTTAGCGTAGCATGCACAAGGCTGCCTGTAAAAGAAAATATTCGAAGGGTTATAAAGACAATAATTACTTTGTGGCTTTAAAATATGAACTGATTTATGTCCTTGTACATGTACATTATCTGTTCCTCGAAACTCTCAGTTTCCCTTGAGCATCGCTTCTCGGAACAGATAATATTTGCGGACAAAATATCAGTGCATAATTCAATGCCACAAGTGTATAAATATAATGTCAAAGTCTACACTTTCACACACTGATCTGAATTATGGCCATCAGAAATAGTCTGCAAAGTCTTCTTGATACGTAGGGCTGTCAGTCTTGCAGCTGGGTTGTGATACCAACACTCTCTCATTACCTTAGCGATCCTCATCATAATCTGAGAAAAAAAGATAAGACGTATATTTGTATCATTTTGATAACAAATTCAGGGTAACTTCATGTACATGCAACTCTCAAACCACAGAATTTGTGAAAGCTTTAGTTGGCAAGTGTTGTTGACAGCTTTGGAAGTTTGGGTATGTTTGTATCAATGTTTGTTTTAAAGAGTTTGAGGTTACACACAAATAAAAATGTACCAGTAGCCATATTACTTCAAGCTTTTCTTCTTTTTTATGTTGTACACTCTCACATAATTATGCATGGCTGCATGTACCGTAAGCCAGAGCACAAGAGTGAGAAAATTATACGATGAAACTTCCCCAAATTAGGAAACTTCAAAGCAAAGAGCAATCAATCAATCAATCAATCAACAACTTTATTAACGTGTCTAAAAACTTCTAGCGCACCACAGGTGGTGTACTAATCGGGGACACCTAAATATAATATATATGTATATATAAAAAATCTGCACAATACAAATATACATAGAATATGATTGGATATGTTATGTAAATACTTTAAACATGAAATTGCTAAAATAGGAGAATACTCCTTATGATATCCTACTGTTAAAAGATAATAATAGTAATTATAATAATGGATAGATCCGTGTCATAAATAATAAATAATTCACATATTGCAGAGGAAGCAACTAGGTGGGCATACCTTCTCTACAAGTACTGCCAGATTCTGCTTTCTTATGTTTTTCTTAAAAGAGGTAAGCGTTGTATAGTTTCTGGATGCAGAAGGGAGTTTACCCCATAAAAAAGGTCCATAGTATCGCAAGGAGTGTTTACCAAACTTTATAGTGCTGATCCTAGGTAGTACAAAGTCCGCATTCCTTAAATTGTAACTACTACTACTGGTAATAAATATTTCTAAAATGTTGTTTGGTAACAGCTTGTTTTTGACCTTGAACATAAAAATAGCAATGTCATGTAGACGTCTATTATATAAATTAGACATTTTAGCTCTAACTAATAGTTCGCTATATATGGTGCTCCAGTCATTATATACCGCCCTGAGGCCTCTCTCGTTGATTTTTTCAAGTTTGTTACTATCAGACTTCCTACAAAAATGCCATGTTAGTCCGCAGTATGTAAGATAAGGGAGGATGGCAGCTGTGTAGATCCTTAGTTTTGCCTTAACCGGGATTAACTTGCGCAGGCGCATCAGCACTCCTACCCGCGAACTTGCCTTCTTGCACATAATTGAGATGTGCTCGGAGAAAGTTAGATTCCGATCGATAGTAACACCAAGCAACTTTAGTTCGTCCGTTGCCTTGATTGTCATCCCATCTATCTCCATATCCAGCTCATGTGTATCTTGTTTGGATATGATCATTGTTTGGTATTTTGTGAGATTTCCTTCCAAGAAGTTCTCCTTGTACCACTCAGAGGTATTTTTCCCGTCCGTGTTTACTTCCAATATAGCTTGCTCCGGTTTTTCGTGAGAAAAGTACAGCTGATGGTCGTCAGCATATGCTGACAGCTGACATTTCCGGTCCACGTAGAATATATCATTCTGGTATATATTCCAGAGTAGTGGTCCCAACGATGATCCTTGCGGACAGCCTCTAGTGACATCCTCCCACCTGCTTGTGACGTGACCAAGCTTTGTCATGTTCTTACGGTCACTAAAATATGATCTCATTAGGCTCAGGGCGTCCTCACTTAATCCATAGGCCCTCAACTTAGCAAGCAGCAATGTAGGATGCAGGGAATCAAATGCTTTACTCATGTCGGTACTTAGGATCCCAGCTGTATGCCCCTCATCCATGCCTTTTTTCCAGTCTTCAACTAAGCGTATTAGTGTTGTTTCGCAACTGTAAAGCTTTCTATAGGCGGACATGAATGGGTCAAAGATGTTCTCAAACTTGACACTCAGCTGTTGTCCGATTATCTGCTCGAAGATTTTATCGACCGCAATGAGTATAGTTACCGGTCTATAGTTAGTTTTATCCTGAGGGTTCTCTTTCTTAAACACAGGAACCCACTCGCCCATTTTCCATTCCTTTGGCCATGTACAGTCCCTTATAACCTTATTGAATATGTGTGTGAGCGATGGTGCTATCTCATCCGCCACAAGTTTTAGGACCTTTGGAGGAAGCTTGTCATGTCCTGTTGCCTTGTGCGGGTTTATGGTGGCCAAAGCCTTTAAAACGTCTTCTTTCGTGATCTCACTGAAGTTGAATGTACTTGCATCGATCCTAGCTCTGATCCTATTTACGCTTGGACATTGGCTGCATGCATCCTCACACAGGTTCTTTGCTTTATCGCCTCCGATTGCATCTGCTATTGTAGAAAAGTAACTTGTGAATTCTTCTGCTACTTCATGGCGGTCTTGTTGTATTTTCCCTTGTATTTCAATACATATTTCGGGCCTGTCCTTGCTTTTCGCACTGAGGAAGGGCGTGAACGTACTGAAGAACTTCCTTGGATTGTTATTAAGTTCCTGAGATACTTCCCTCCAGTAGCTCTTTATCGCTTTCCTCCTCAGCCGAGTTGCCTCATTTCGCCATTTCCTCATTAGCTCCCATGATTCTTTGCATCTGTCTTTACTGAACTTCTTGGCGTATCTTCTTTTCCTTCGAATAGCAGCTTTCCATTCGGCGTTCATGTAAGGCGCGTCCACTTTTCTTACTCTCATCTTCTTGATCGGCAGATGTTTATCAACAACGTCCATAACCTTAGCTCTCCAGTGCGCGTACTGCGTGTCCACATCAGTGGAAGTAGAAGGAAGCAGTTCAGACTCATGCAAGTCTTTCTTTAGATCGTTTAAGTTAAGATTCTTCGTACTTCTACAGTTTATTGTTTTTGCTTCGTGGTATTTTACGGACTTACAGAGAAAGGAGTAAACCATTCTATGGTCGCTCAGTCCCAATTCTGCTACGTCTGATTGTTTAAACAGATCTGCATTGTTGGTTAAAATAACGTCTAGGAGAGTCTTGGAAGTGGGTGTTACACGTGTAGGTTTCCTGATGAGGCATGTCAGTTGGTGAATCTCCTCTAAGTCTAGTAGTATTTTCCCCTCCCTCTCGTTGGGTTTGAGCCTATCTAAGTTCAAGTCCCCTAGGATCACTATAATTGGGCACTTGGACATGGCCCACGATGTAATGTGGCTCAACTCCTCCTCTAGCTCATGGTAATAGCCTGCTCCTTCTTTCCGGGGGGGTCTGTACATACCTAGCACAAGGACACGCGTGCTATTGAGGTTCACTTCGAGCGGTAGTACTTCTATAGTCTTATATGTTCTTGTTGGTTTAATTTTCTTAGATGGTAACGAAGAGTGTATGTAGGTCAAAATCCCCCCTCCTCCTTTTTTTCTGTCTTGCCGATAGAGACGGTAATTAGGTATTTTGAACTGAGTGTCCGGGTATGAACCATCAATTTTCGTTTCTGTAAGAACCAGAATACCAGCTTTAAGTTTGTCATTGATCCACGTAATCTCCTCAAATTTATTCTGTAGACTGTTAATATTTAAATGACATACAAAGACGTGGCCGGGATGAGACATTCTGATCTCCGCCAACTCCTGCAAGGGGTCATTGAGCGATTCCAGTTCCGACCCTGATGTTTCCATGATGTTAAGCGAGTCGTTCCCTGTACTGTTGCTCAAGTTATTAGGTAGCACATTTAGAAGGCATTTTACACACATCCACCCAGTCCCTGGCCGATGGTACTCGCGCACCGTCAAACCCGCACACTTGAGGTGGAAGCGGTCTTCACAGTCATTGCATTGCACGTAACGATGGTTTCGAGCAATAGTTCTTTCACAAGTGCAACATTTGGGTTTGCTTGCTGTCGATTGCTTCGTAGGCCCGGGGTTTGTAGAAATATCTCCTCCTTGCAGCAGGAGATGGCGGGATGCGCTTGAATTCGAGTAGTAACAACACCAACTCTTTGTTCTCTTGGTTTTCTTGTGAATGTACGTTTGACTCGGGAATACACCGGCTCCGCATGTTACCAGATATGATTTTACAGTATCAGAGGGGCGAAGACAAGGCTCGATGATAAATTCGTTTGGCTGTTGGAGCCTTGATACCTTATCAGCTTTCGTAAAATCCGGTTGAGACTTCAGTATTTTCTTACCAAGAGAATAATTCGCATCGCTGACCTTGAGTGTTCCATTGTACTTGGGTGTCAAAGAGCTAAAGATCCATTGTTCCTGGCTGTTACTGGTACTGAGTATGCAAATTCGACTTCGTTGATCGCTACTCGAAAGACGGGCTGAAAGGTTATTTCTGCCCTCCTTCCACGCTGTACTTGACCAAAACCCAGGCAAATCACCACTATAAACTGCCATACAGTCGTCTTCAAGAGCCTGTTCGCAGCCCTTATCCAAAGGTTCCTGGTTTAGGCATAATATAACCAGAAAGACGGAGCGCCACATGACACTGCCTTCACGGGTCAATTTCAATTTGAACTTTGGCTCAAGCATTAATGTTATCGAAGCCATTCAAAGGCCAGTTCATACATATCCACATAAACCAACTTTACAGCTGTTTCGTCGTTACTTTTGTTACTTTCCCGTCGGAACATGGTAATTAATGGGCTTCCATCAATCATTGAAGTGGGAGGACCTACAAACCGACCTGTTGGGATTTGTCAGGATTTCTTCAAAACAATAATTGTACAGTTGAGTTTTGCTAGCAGGTTTCTCATTTTCCCTTGGCCCTAGCTTTCATAGGGCTTTTCCATGCCAGGCTTTTGAGTTAGGGTTTTGCATTCTGGGATTCCTGGGGAATATTCCAATTCCATAAAAAGGGGCTAGTTGAATAAACAAGCAAAATTTGTGAACAAGTGAAATATAAACAGGATTGAGCAAGTCACTGAGCTGCTGCCGGCATAAAATTCAAGGATTTCAAGCTACATGTACAGTTTGACAACTTTTAAATTCTCCAGTTTCATTTTTGTGTCAACAAAGACCTCCAGGAGGGTTGATATTTATAGGAGACAGTTCGGCAAAAGTTTTTGGTATTTTGGCATATTCCCGACTCAGTTTTAGCATTTTAAATAATCACCTTTATTTAGACATGGGATCACACTCATGATAAAGTGGTCTTCCTTGGAGCCGTATGAAATATTAAACCTGCTTATAATTATTTAAAAACTACAATGTACTAAACTAATAGATACTGTAATTTAATTAATTTAAAACCTAATATTAATATAAAAACTAATTTGTAGTGTGTACAATGTGGGAGACTGTTCTGTAAGCAAAACGTTTTTTGAAAGCCTCAGTGAGATGTCTATCTTAAGATCTGGTGTCTGTTCACATTCTTCGTCAGAAGACAGTGAATGTTGATTGCTTTCCTCATTCAATACAATCATTGTACATCCTCGATTAGCAAGGATTGCTTTGGATGTTCGTTAGTCGCATTCGTTAGAGGCAATCCAGGGCAGCCTGCCATCATCAGCACTTCCCACAACCTTGGACATCAAGTAGTCAAGCAACTCGGAGCTAAAAACTGATTGACCTTCTGCCATGGCTGAAGGTTCTCTCATATCATTTAACAGGGGAATGAAAGAAAATTATCCAGGAGAATGAAAGAAAATTATTCAAGGAAGTCAATATCGTATTTTACTCACATTTCATTTTTTCCAACTTTGCAACGATTTGCCAAATGTTTATGTATCCGAGTCAGAATCCTTAAGCCTGACTTGAAACCAAAATCCTGACTTAAAATCCTGATTCGATAACTCAAAATATTGACTAAAAATCCTTAACAGGATACTTGCTCGAATCCTGAAGTAATGAGAAATCCTGACTGGACTGAATTCTGACTTCAAATTCTGACTGTTTATATCTTGCTGCATGCAGAACACTATTTGGACGACTGATCCTGTCCACTACAATGATTGATGGATGCACATTGCCATGTTCTGGTGGAAAAGTAACAAGAGCCTGTCGCATAACAATGAAAACGACTGTAGGGTAGACTTCATATAAGTGGGGAAGACTGTAGCTGTACTAATGTAATGTGAGTGTTACTTATTGCATGCAATTTGATTGGATCGGAAGAACAAAAACAATTTGTAAACCATTCCATTGTCACGGCATGCCATACAGTAACTGTGCCATAACATTTGCTGTAACTTCCCAAACATACACACTGACCATGTCATGGGGAGCAACAATCTAAGGAAAACAGTTACGGCATTAAATGAATCATGTGGGATGTTCCAACTCACCTCATCTTGTGTCCAGTAGTTGGGGTAGGAGGGCCTGTACTGCTCCTGGCAGACTACTTTCCAGACCTCCTCCAAAGTTGGGTCAACACAGACTTTATCAAAGTATGGTAGCTGATATTCCTCACACATCCCACCTGATATGCATCGCCTGGTGATTTCCCACAGGACAAGCCCAAAAGCATAGATATCACCCCTCTTGTAGGCATCAAAGTGACGCACTTGCATGTTATCCTCAAGGAATTCTGGGGCCATGTAACGTTTTGTGCCAACTCGGTTACCATGTGGGATATCAACTGTGTCCATGGTAGAGTTATGGCATACAGCAAGACCAAGGTCAGCTATACAACATGTTCCTGCAATTATTGTAATGTACCAGAAGAATATGTTAAGTAAAGATTATTTGTATTTTGCTCAGTCATACACTGTATACAGTAAGAGTCCAATAAGAACGTGACTTTCTACAGGTAGAACTTCATTTCCATGATTCTGTTACAATACACATTGCTTTTCTCGTACATTGTACTTGTATGTACATGCATCAGTGCTAAAAAAGAAACATTTTGAACTATATGTACATGTAGTCCCTGGGCTAGTGATTGCCAAAATTTACTAGCTCAAAGGCTAAGAACCTTTTTAGATTTACTAGTCAACTCAAAATATTTGGTATAGTCTAGTCCAAGCCTAGTGATTGACAAAATCTACTAGCCAAAAGGCTAAGAACCTCTCAAGATTTACTAGTCAACTCAAAATATTTGATATAGTGTAGTACATGTACTAACCTAGTGATTGACAAAATCTACTAGCCAAAAGGCTAAGAACCTCTCAAGATTTACTACTCAACTCAAAATATTTGATATAGTGTAGTACATGTACTAACCTAGTGATTGACAAAATCTACTAGCCAAAAGGCTAAGAACCTCTCAAGATTTACTACTCAACTCAAAATATTTCGTACAGTGCAGTTGTACATTGTAACCTAGTGATTGACAAAATCTACAATGTACTAGCCAAATGGCTAAGAACCTCTCAGGATTTACATGTACTAGCTCAACTCAAATGTTCTGTAGTCCTGGGCTAGTGGACAACCAGAAGTTTTGAGTACTGATATAAATGTATTCTAGCAAATGGTGTTAAGTATATGGACTCATGAAGTCATCAGAAGAAGACAGGCCTCTACAAAGTTATAAGGTACAACATGTACATGTACTTTAGAACTTCATGTTCTCACATGTAGCTTTATTAGGCTGAGTTCATATTGTGCCACTGCATTTTATTGATAATTTTCCTACCCCTCTCCTGCCCCCAGTTGAGGACCTGAAAATCGTTAACCCCCAAGAAAATCCAGTTTCATTGAATTTACATTGTACCCCTCAGGAAATCCAACCTAAATGGGTATAAGCTTCCAAGAAAACACCCCAAGAAAAAAGCTTTTCATTATGCAATCCCCAAGGATTTTCAGCTTCAAAGGAAGACACCCCCTAAGAAATCCAGGGTCTCTTTGTTGTGACACCCCCAGAATTTCAAACATCCTCACATGAGGGGAAGGGGGGTGTGCATAATAAATGCACTGGCCCATTGTAGTCTGGCATCTTTGTCTGAATTGAAAATGCAGTGGTTTCAATAACTGTTAGAAGGCACTAAAGAAACAGTAGGTAGCTGATGGGACGAGGATGCTAAAGACACTGGAGCCTCTAGGTGGGTTCAAATTGAAAATCTTGAAAGTAGATGGATAAAATCGCCTGCCGTTGGTGCCTATTATTGAAACAACTGAGAACGTTTGCACAATGCAGAAAGAGATCAGTTTTTACCATTGTTCTTCACCAAGATATTCCTGCTCTTCAGATCTCTGTGTGCAATGGCAGGCTTTCCCTGTGTGCCAATAATCTCCATGTGTAAATGAGCCATCCCACTTGCTATGGAAATAGCAAGTCTCAGCATTGCCCCTATGTCCAGGGTAATGCTCTGGAGGTAATCATACAGTGACCCATTCAAGTGATAATCAGTTATGAGCCAGAGCTGGGTCCATGCACCGTTGTCCTTATTATCTGCAGCAATAAAACCTGGGGAAAAGAATATAAAGTATGTTGGGTGTACTGAACAATAGTTTCATACGTGTACAATACACAGTGCGATACATGCTTCCTGTTACATGTACATGTAGCTTGATAGCCATGCGTTATTAATAAGAGTATGATGCAGAAATGAGATCACATTTTGCATGAAACTATTTTGTACTCTCCTTTTTAGCTAAAAATCGTATAAAACATACATTTATGTCATTTTCCCTCTTACATGTACAGTACATACATTTTGTACATGTACAAACAAAACATTTAAACTTGCCCAACACTAAGCTACATTTGTATTCTATCCATGAGCACTTCACATACCACAAGCTCAATTCAACTACTCTGACCACAAAGCATGCTGGGAAACTCGTGCCTGTGCATACCATCAGCCATGAACGCATGAAGTTAAAACATGTTTCATCATGATGTCAAACATCAACATTTTGCCTGTCTACTTCTCAAATTTAAAATTACATCATGAATAGTATGCGCGCTTAAAAAGAAATGTTTTAATGGAACTTTTAAAATCAGTCAAAGATTGAATAATCCTTATGTTTTCTGGTAGATTATTCCATAAGGACGGCGCCGTAACTGAAAAAGCTCTGCGACCATAGGACTTAGGAATAACTAAATAATTTTTGGTAGCAGAGCGTAGTGACCGTTTCGGAACATATGGAGTTAAAAGTTCATTAAGATAAAAAGGTGCCATATTATTTAAAGCCTTAAATGTCAGTAGTAAAATCTTAAAGTCAACCCTCTCTGCTACGGGCAACCAGTGCAATTCCTTCATAATAGGACTGATATGTTCATATTTGCGTGAGTACGTGAGAAGTCGTGCAGCCGAGTTTTGAACATACTGTAGTCTCTTCATTAAGTCCCTTGGCAAACCTGATAACAGCGAGTTGCAGTAATCAAGTTTAGATGAAATAAATGCATGAATAAGGATTTCACAATGTTTAAGTGATAGGAATTTCCTTATACCAGCGATGTTTCTAAGATGGAAGAATGCCGTTTTACATATTGAGTTTACTTGTTTCTGCATGGACAAGGTATCATCGAACCAAACACCAATGTTTTTGGCGAACTTAGATGAGTGTATAAGCTCATCTGCAACATAAATCGAATCAAGAGCAACTTGAGGACGATGACGAGCATTAAGCACAAGCAGCTCAGACTTATCATTGTTAAGCTTTAACTTATTTAATGTCATCCAGTTGTTGATATCCCTGACACAATCTTCTACTAGACTTGGCACGCATGATTTCACCAGAAACTGACGGTTGAAATGATATGTAAATCTGGGTATCGTCTGCATACATATCGTAAGACATATTGTGTCGCTTAATGATGTCCCCAAGAGGTGCCGTATATAGCAGGTACATGATGGGACCGAGCACAGATCCTTGTGGAACTCCACAAGTGAGATCACGACTAGATGACCGTTCCTTGTCAATACAGACAAATTGAGTACGATCTGAAAGGTATGAACGGATCCACAAAAGAGCTTTACCCTTAATCCCAAAGCGACAACTAAGTCTGTTGAGAAGTATGTGGTGGTCAACAGTATCGAATGCTGCAGAGAGATCTAACAATAGAAGTATGACGCAACCATGCTCATCTATGGCACGGAGAATATCATTGTGGACTCTCACCAGTGCCGTTTCTGTACTGTGACCGGCCTTATAAGCTGATTGGAATAGCTCACTCAAATGTTCCTCATCAAGATGACAGTTTAACCGCACAGCAACTACCTTTTCAATAGCTTTGGAGATAAATCTCAAATTTGAAATCGGTCTGAAGCTAGAGAACTCCTCGTGATCCATAGTGGCTTTCTTGATAGTGGGTGACAAAACAGCTTCTTTAAACTTGCTAGGCACAACAGCACTTGCAAACGACAGGTTCACAATCCTAGTAACAATCGGTAATAGCACCCCGGAGCAGTCTTTGAAAACACCACCAGTAATAGGATCAAGGATACATGATTTCATCATTGAAGTTCTAAGTAGGGTAGATAACTCATCAACAGTTGTAGGAGTAAATACACATAGCACGTGTTTGAGAGACCTGTCAGTGCTCTGATGTGCATCAGCAATATGTGTAGCTATTGGAGTAAGACCATCTCTAATCACCTGTACCTTATTAACAAAGAAATCAATAAACCTGTTAGCAAGGTCACAGGCACTGTCGCACGAGGGTAATCTCTTAGAACTGTAATTTGTGCTGAGAAAAAAATGTATGCAGTTAATAGTTTGGTTTAAATTATCAATAATTGTTAGATTCTTTTACAGCTTTTAGATTCAGAACTTCCATGTATTTTCACTGTGAATAAAACTTTTAAATTAAACTTAGACAAATGGCGACAATGCCATGAATCCTGGCGTGACTGGCACCAACATTTGACAAGCAGGTGTGTGAAACAGAAGTTGTGCTGTTTCACAAACAAATTTCATTGGTCAAAGTGTCAGGTTTGATCGAGACAAACGTCACGTTTGTAACGTAAACAAACCAGACAAATTCTTCATGCTTCAAACCTGAATGCAAATTATGGTAGTAGTGTTTCACATCATGGTGACACATGTTTTAATCATGTGTGTTCATGGCTTCATGTAGGTGCAAACAACAGTATGACTCTCCTCTCATCTTCAACATAATTTTAAAATAAGTCTCAAGCCATTTCAACATACATGTACATTATACATACTTAGCAGCATAAATTATTGGAATCACTGACAAGCAAATGTACAATGTACGTGTAGGTGGTTCAGACATCCATTTATTCAGCTCACGGTACAAGTCATTATAAATTCTTGCATGCTAGACATTAAAATATCTTGCACAGACTCAGTTATTTGAGAAAGTGCTGAATTAAGCCTTTATCCAGCCTCTATAAATGAAAAAAAATGCTTCAAAATTCCTAAGTAAACATTCTGAGCATCTCAACAAACTTGTGCTCTGTTTGAAAAAAAAAACGATGATGCGAGCAAGATGGCTGTATCAATTTATAAGTACCATGAGCCCTTAGTATTATTCGTCGGTTAAAAATGTCCATGACAACAATGAGTACACTTTTTTTCTGGGGGGGGGGGGGGGGGGGGTCTTTTTACCAGTAATAATCCACACCCTCAACTTTGACAACCTCACAAACTCAAATTTGAAATCTGAAAACATTTTGAGAATGTCTCACTTATAAGCCACATCATAATTTTAGCAATTTCTCCATCAAACCAAGTCAAGTTTGGAGCAACTTTTCCTCACTTTTCTGAAATGTTACTGGCTACTCCCCTGGTGGAAAACCTGGATAGGATCCTGTAGGATCCTGTAGGATCCTATACAGGGACAGGATCCTGAGCAGGAACAGGATCCTGAATAGGATCCTAAATAGGAACATAATCCTGAGTAGGATCCTATGTATAGGAACAGGATCCTGAGTATGGAGCGGCATCAGGGTCAAATTGTGGTCATTCAGCTGAAGTGATGAGAGCTGGTGTTGAAGTGAGGCTTTCTATCTTTGAAGTGACAAACCCACTCTAAAGCGAATACAGAATGATAAATTCATCTGAAGCTATAATCCAACAAAGACAAGTATCTTTGAAGTGTCATCCTCCTCCTTTGAAGCGAGGGTTGGCAAGTGGTATGCCGTTTTTGCTCTTAACCAAAGACAAAGTACATTTGAAGTGATCATCCTCCTTTGAAGCGAGGATAGGCCTGTGGTACACTTAGAAATGTTGGTCAGCATCCTTTACCTAGAGCTACGTGCGGAAATTGAGCATGCACGAGGGCAAAATGGAGGACAATGCCAACCAGCAAATTTGAAGCATTTTTAAAACTGAAGCGGAATAATTGTAAGTATTTGTATTTTCGTTATGTCTTTGCATGCTTTAAATACCTTTACTGGGCGTGTTCCATCTAGAATCGGCCAATTTATTTTTAAATTAACTTACCATTTGTATCTTCGCAGCTACATGTACATGTATCAATGCATTGCAAAATGCTCTGAGCACATTATCTCAATACTCATTTTGCGTTGTCCTCCATTTTGTCCTCGTGCATGCTCAATTTTCGTGCATAGCTGTACAGTACAGCCTGGATGTATGTTAACGCATTGTGCGTGTAACACACGGCGCAGAAATATGCGCGAGTACTTCAATCAACTGAGTGTAATTACACGAACTGAGTGTAATTACACACACTTTTGTGTACTACATGCACAGAACTACATGCAGGTTATTCTGTCATCAAACATGCCTTAGCACCTCAGTACCTCATTAACTCGTTGAACTCCAGAGAATAACTGCTGAAGAATACGTAGCTCAACAATACCGGTTCGCAAATGAAAGTTTTCGACACTTAGCCGCATTAGCATTGAAAGTGTAGAATCCTCAGCTAAAAACTTCGGCAAAGATTTACGACAATTCTTCCTACATGTTTTTCAAAAATAATTTCATAGCAAGGAACCGAAGCACTATACATTGTAAATGTTAAGTCGGTGTTTTAGTCATATCATAAACGCTAAATGCTAGCCAAATTCATTTCACACTTTTCTGACTATGTTCGGGCACAACAAACATGTTTATTCCATTCTTTTCAATCCTCTTGCCTCCATTGAACTTGGCTCATTCAGAGTCGCTTGCCGGCGACACTGTGAAATCTAACACAAATACAATGGAACAACATTTTGAATACCTTCTAGAAAATAACCCGATGCATGCTTTGATAAAAAACTCGCCAAACACGGCACGCTACAAATGTCATTCAAAAAAGCTTTAACTTCTTGAACTACACAGCAACCTTGTTGGAGATAAAAAGATTCTCTGTTGACATGTGCTTTCAGCCGTGGAAACTGATTGTCTGGTTTTTCACACAACAAGAGTGCCACGAACTTTGCGGGAAGTGTGATTTTATTTAAAATCACCACAAAGCTTCTCAACTTTGCTGGCAAATGATAACGTCTACTAAACAGAACACTCTGGAGTTCTTTTTATTTAATGTGGATCTGTTTTCAAAGGTAATGAGGTCCGAATCTTGAATTCCGTGACACAGAAGTGTGACATTTTCTGCGAACTGATTTGAATAATCAACGACTCCGTGTTTGTTTTGCTTTGAGATCGCACCAAATATTCTCTACAGATAAAATTTTCTTTTAGAAATCGAGATGCTTACAGAATCAAACGTTTTGAAAGTTTTTACTTCATTTACGTATCTGAACAGTTTCCACCTGGTGCGAAAAATGGTTTGAGTCCATTCAGTTTAATTTGTTGTCTGTTAATTAGCGTGAGATCACATGAACCACATCGAACTTTTGCAGTTTTGTGATGTTGAATTGTTCGAACGTAAGGGAAAGTTGTTCGAACATTTAGGGCAAGTCATTTGAACATTAATTTTATTACGTGAATGCGGAGCATACAATCAAAAGTTTCCTTCAGCATCATTTATTACGTTTTGGCGGAAACCTTTGGTAATTGAAACTGCTCGAAAATCTAGAGATGGTGCTGGAGTTGCAGGTTACAAACAATTTCATGCCAAATTGATTTTTGACAATAACTGTATAACAAATGAAAACTACACACGTTTTGCGTGTAACACACGAGTGTACTTGCACGCGTGTAATACACTCAAAAGCGTGTAGTAAATTAATTTTGTACACGCGCGTTACACGCATGTAAATGTTAACATACACATGTACATGCATCCAGGCTGTACTGTAGATAAAGGACGCTGACCAACATTTCTAAGTGTACCGCAGGCCTATCCTCGCTTCAAAGGAGGATGATCACTTCAAAGATACTTGTCTTCATTGGATTATAGCTTCAGATGAACTGTTCATTCTGTATTCGCTTCAGAGTGGATTCCTCACTTCAATGGTACAAGGCCTCACTTCAACACCGGCTCTCATCACTTCAGCTGAATGACCTCAATTTGACCCTGATGCCACTCCATACTAGCCTGCGTCGCATCCGAACTGAACCCCCGGTTAAGTCCGTCTGCGAATTAACGAACAAAAGCTTGTTTTGGATCCCCAGCGGAGTAGCACGATTATATGTACCCTCCTTTGATTGGTTTTTACTAATGCTCATTCTTACACGTCTTCTGAATGGCCATTCAACTGTCACCAGCCTCGGAGATTGTTATGATGGGCAGTTCATGTCAGAGGCCGCTCGGTTGAAACTGTTCGTTTGTATCTGAGTCAGCTGTTTACTTGGGATTTCTTGCCCTAGACGAGTTCAGTAGTCATTTCCCTGTGTTTTACTATCGGAGAAGGTTTATTTCAATTTCGGGTCAGGTTTTGAAGTAATGTAACATAATAGGCTGGCTGTGGTTTAGTTCCACATGAAAGGAAACTTGCCGAACACACTGAATAGAATCTGTCACGACAAAATGCTCGTTCGAGGAACACAAACAAATCTCCCATGCAGCTTGGAAAGATCTAGTATGTGCCACATCTGAACTCAACTACAGTCAATTGCTCTTGTTCTAACAAACAAATATTGATGTCAAACTGATATTCAGTACAGATGCCATTGCTTTTCTCAACGTGATCTGACATATTTTGAAATGTAAATTAGCCGTAAGTCGCACTGGTGACAGTTGAATGGCCATTCAGAAGACGTGTAAGAATGAGCATTAGTAAAAAGCAATCAGAGGAGGGTACATACAGTACTGTTCGAAAACATTGCAAAGAGGTGAAGTGAAATATCACTTAAAAAGTGATATTTCACCTAAAAAGTGAAATTTCACTTTTATGTGAAGTTTTAAGGTGAAATTTCACTTTCTACAAAAGTGATATTTCACCTAAGTGATATTTCACGTCACCAAAAGTGATATTTCACGTCACCAAAAGTGATATTTCACGTCACCAAAAGTGATATTTCACGTCACCAAAGTGATATTTCACCTCACCAAAAGTGATATTTCACGTCACCAAAAAGTGATATTTCACTTTTACGAACTGGACCTTTACCGTCGTTATTATTCCTGTTCAAGCATGATGAGTTGTCAGTTTCTTACTCAACACAGCCGTTCGCATTCTTATTAACTAACAAAGCCAACTGCTTCAAAATAAACATTCTTAAAACACGGCCCGCTAACAATCTTCGGTTAACTTTTATTCCTGTTCACACTTCATGTCTTGTCAGTTTCTTCAACACCGCCGTTCGCGTTCTTATTAACTAACGAAGCCAACTGCTTCAAAATAAACATTCTTAAAACACGGCCCGCTACCAATCTTCGGTTAACTTTTATTCCTGTTCACACTTCATGTCTTGTCAGTTTATTTTGAAGCAGTTGGCTTCGTTAGTTAATAAGAATGCGAACGGCGTTGTTCAAGAAACTGACAAGACATGAAGTGTGAACAGGAATAAAAGTTAACCGAAGATTGGTAGCGGGCCGTGTTTTAAGAATGTTAATTTTGAAGCAGTTGGCTTCGTTAGTTAATAAGAACGCGAACGGCGGTGTTGAAGAAACTGACAAGACATGAAGTGTGAACAGGAATAAAAGTTAACCGAAGATTGGTAGCGGGCCGTGTTTTAAGAATGTTTATTTTGAAGCTGGCTTCGTTAGTTAATAAGAACGCGAGCGGCGGTATTGAGTAAGAAACTGACAACTCATCATGCTTGAACAGGAATAAAAGTTAACCGAAGATTGGTAGCGGGCCGTGTTTTAAGAATGTTTATTTTGAAGCAGTTAGATTCATTAGTTAATAAGAACGCGAACGGCGTTGTTGAAGAAACTGACAAGACATGAAGTGTGAACAAGAATAAAAGTTAACCGAAGATTGTTAGCGGGCTGTCTTTTAAGAACGTTTCTTTTGAAGCAGTTGGCTTCGTTAGTTAATAAACAAGAACACGAACGGCGGTGTTGAATAAACTGACAACACATGAAGTGTGAACAGGAATAAAAGTTAACCGAAGATTGTTAGCGGGCCGTCTTTTAAGAATGTTTATTTTGAAGCAGTTGGCTTCGTTAGTTAATAAGAACGCGAACGGCGTTGTTGAAGAAACTGACAAGACATGAAATGTGAACAGGAATAAAAGTTAACCGAAGATTGGTAGCAGGCCGTGTTTTAAGAACGTTTCTTTTGAAGCAGTTGGCTTCGTTAGTTAATACGAACGCGAACGCCGTTGTTGAAGAAACTGACAAGACATGAAGTGTGAACAAGAATAAAAGTTAACCAAAGATTGTTAGCGGGCCGTGTTTTAAGAATGTTTATTTTGAAGCAGTTGGCTTCGTTAGTTAATAAGAACGCGAGCGGCGGTATTGAGTAAGAAACTGACAACTCATCATGCTTGAACAGGAATAAAAGTTAACCGAAGATTGGTAGCGGGCCGTGTTTTAAGAATGTTTATTTTGAAGCAGTTAGATTCATTAGTTAATAAGAACGCGAACAGCATTGTTGAAGAAACTGACAAGACATGAAGTGTGAACAAGAATAAAAGTTAACCGAAGATTGTTAGCGGGCTGTCTTTTAAGAACTTTTCTTTTGAAGCAGTTGGCTTCGTTAGTTAATAAATAAGAACGCGAACGGCGGTGTTGAATAAACTGACAACACATGAAGTGTGAACAGGAATAAAAGTTAACCGAAGATTGTTAGCGGGCCGTCTTTTAAGAATGTTTATTTTGAAGCAGTTGGCTTTGTTAGTTAATAAGAACGCGAACGGCGTTGTTGAAGAAACTGACAAGACATGAAATGTGAACAAGAATAAAAGTTAACCGAAGATTGGTAGCGGGCCGTGTTTTAAAAATGTTTATTTTGAAGCAGTTGGCTTCGTTAGTTAATAAGAACGCGAACGGTGTTGTTGAAGAAACTGACAAGACATGAAGTGTGAACAGGAATAAATTAAAGTCAACCGAAGATTGTTAGCGGGCCGTCTTTTAAGAACGTTTCTTTTGAAGCAGTTGGCTTCGTTAGTTAATACGAACGCGAACGGCGTTGTTGAAGAAACTGACAAGACATCACGCTTGAACAGGAATAAAAGTTAACCGAAGATTGTTAGCGGGCCGTCTTTTAAGAACGTCTATTTTGAAGCAGTTGGCTTCGTTGTTAATAAGAACGTGAACGGTGGTGTTGACTGAAAAAAAAAAGTGAAATATCACTTCACTAAGGGAAGGAAAATCTCACTTTTTCCAAAAAGTGAAATATCACTTCCCAAAATGTGAAATATCTCTTTCCAAAAGTGATATTTCACTTTCCAAAAGTGATATTTCACTTCCCTTAGTGAAGTGAAATATCCCCGGGGATATATCCCCAATTCTCGTTGCAATCTTTTCGAACAGTACTGTATAATCGTGCTACTCCGCTGAGGGTCCCAAACAAGCTGTCGTTCGTTAATTTGCAGACGGACTTAACCGGGGTTCAGTTCGGATGTGACGCAGGCTACTCCATACCTGAGTTGGATCCTACACAATGTAGATAGGAACCTCATCTTGAATAGGATCCTTTTGATCCTACAAACCCAGTGAACAAAGCAAACCCTGAGCAAACCCTCGAGCGAACCCAGCAAACTGTGAGTGAACTGACAGCACTTTGATGTAATGCACCTATCAGAGGCTTCCCTGAGGGCCGGGTCAACCCCGGGCTAACCACAGAGATATGCGGGGGAATACAGTAGGATTAAATGCAAACATTGGCTCTGGGGTCGGGGAAATGCTCTACTTTGTTTTAGGGTTGGAAAACTGGGGTGGGGAATTTGTTCAAATTGTTTTTGTCATGAAACTATAAACCATGGAGATTGTTTTTTCTTCTTTAATATAAGAGTTAAAGCATGATATGAGATATACCAAGACTTTCTGTCTTGTTCCTTATTAGCTACATGTACTAACTGAAGTACATTAAAGTTTGTCTTGGTCCTTAAAGTGCATATAAGCCCTGGCCAATTATGCTTTTTTTTAAAGCTTAGACCTTAAAAGGTAGAGAAAAAAATCCGAAATTTCTAAATAAAAAAGTTTTCATAATTTTTTTAACGATTAAACTTTCAGATGTAGAATAATTTCCGCGCACCTTCGGGGACTGGGACGAAAATAAAACGTGACGTCATCAACAGAACTCGTCTCTTCGCGGCTTCAAAACGTTGGCTTATTTGCAAAATAATTGAATAGATAACCGAGTAAGATGATAATATCGCACTAAACGTTTCGAAGAGCTTTATTCGGCAAGGCCTTTCATGCAATAGCGCATCGAGCGTGTTCTGTTGATGACGTCAAACTAGACCCAGTGCCAATTTTGTAAAGCGCTCCAGCGCGCTTGATTTTCGTCCACAGGCAACCCAAGACACGTTTTTGGGCAACTTTGAACGGCCAATACACCATGACAAATAAATCAAATCAACTTTTTATTCCGGAACCTTTGTCTATGGCCTCTTGTCTCTTCGTAAGAAATATAATTGGCCAGGGCTTATATGCACTTTAAAGATACTATGAAGTTCATTGAAGTGTTAATAAGTTCCATTTTCTGTTGAAAATGAGTGTTCAATGTTATAGAAATAACGTTACTAACGAGATTCAGTAGTCAGTTCAGCTCCATCAATCTCATTTCGTGCAAAATGACGGGGGATTCTAGGCTGTGGAAGACCTAACCAGGGGACTTTGAAAGGGACAATTCCCCTATCGTACCCCTGAGGGAAATCGTCAAGATTGTTTCTGTCTTTTTACAATTCCCCTGGTCAGCACCCGGGGAAGCCACTGATAGGTGCATAAGTGCAGAGGGTTTGAAACAAATGCTAGCCATTTGAAGACACAAATCATGAGAGTTAAAACTACATGTACATGTAGCATAAAACAAGGACTAACACACTTATTAGTGGTCTGAAATATTTTCTAGGTTCTTTTTAACATTTTGCTCTAGTTCAAAATGCTTAGAACCTAAAGAATTAAGAAGTACACTGTGAAGGTTCTCCTACCTAAGATATTCTCATGGCGTAACATCACTGTCTGATAAATCTCTGCCTCTCTAAACCATGAACACTCATCTCGAGATGAAAAGATCTTGACAGCAACATCTTCCCCTCTCCATTTGCCTCTATACACATCACCATAACGCCCTGAGCCAATTAACTCGATAGGTGTGATTTGTCGTGCTACAGTACGTTGCACTAGTAGTGGTAATCCAGAGCCTGACCCTAATTTGCAAGAAAACATCTTATAAATACATGTACATTCAAAATATTACACGTACAACTCGGTTTTCTCGGAAGAGTGCAGTTCTGTAGTGTTCTGTCCAGTCTTGCAGTGCCTGACTAGCCCTTGGGCTAGTACTGTAGATTCGTTTTTTGTATCATTCGATTAATTTTATACATTGAGATCACAGAGTTTTCTTTCACAGCAGTGTACATGGGCTACTACAATAAGTGTACAAACCCTGTATTGCATTACTGTTTCTGGGCTTACCAGTAGACACATCTGCATTATTTAGAAGTTCCCCTAATGATGTCCCTGGAGGTATTATAGCTTCTCCAGGGCAGCATACAACTTCATTGTAGGACTGTCTTGAAGAGTGCCGTCGCTGATAAAACCAAATTATACCCATGACTGCAATACAGATGGCAAACATTGGGCAGGCAATAATTGCTGCAACTTTTGCTGTGCTAAGAAGGGGTTCTTTAGGTCCGTTGTTTCCTGGTAAAAGAAAAATTACACTGTAAGTTTAGAAATGAAAAGAAAGGCGATGATAAAAAAAAAATCCTGGAAACCTTATCCAGATGGCGCTCTTGTTTTATGATGTACATGTATTATCTGTTGTAGTTTTTTTTTTCTAACTAGTTAATTTTTTTAGCTAGGTATTTTTTGGGGTACTAAAAATAAATTCACCCTCCTCTCCCCCTATCTTTCCTATTTTCTCCACCCTTATCACTTCATTCCCCCACCCCTCTCCCTACACTCCACACAACTAATTACCATATTGAATTACCACCATTAAAGTGCACCTAACGTTTATTTTGTTATCATAAATATCGATTCTACAACAAGCTTTGAGTACTTCTGTGAAGAACGTTTTGGTTTACAGAGAATACTCTATGTTCTACGTTTGTTTGAAATCGTGAAAATGTGACCTTTCCTGACCCATGACCGCGTAAGAAAAAGCCTGGGTCGATCCCTGGGTTGACGTCATCTCATTAATGCATTATTCTCCATGGCGTCTTTCTATCACAACAACATCGATTTATAGAGAATATACACTGTTTGCGAGTTGTTAGTTAAGAAAAAAGTCATTTTAGTCAACATGTTAAGTATTTATTCAAATTATTGCAAAGTCGAATTAATTATATGACGTCTACCCAGGGATCGACCCAGGCTTTTACTTACGCGGTCGTGGGTCAGGAAAGGTCACATTTTCACGATTTCAAACAAGCGTAGAACATAAAGTATTCACTTTAAACCAACACTTTCTTCACGGAAGTACTCAAAGCTTGAAGTAGTATCGATATTTATGATAACAAAATAAACGTTAGGTGCACTTTAAGCCATAACCATTGCACCACCAGGTGATTGATGACAGTGAAACACTGTACTTATTTACTATATAAATTATGATAGTGCTACTAGTACCCAGTCCCCAATAATCTAGTCCAAATGCAGCAAAAGAGAAAAAAATTCTAAGTCACTCCAAAAATGATACCTACATTTAGTTCATTTAGTTTGTTTTCTTTTTTCCTTCTATGTTTTTCCTTTTTATTTTTCTTCCTTTTTTCTTATTACCCTGAGTATTACATGTAAAATAATAACATTAAACCCTAACAGGTACATGTACATGTAAACAGGTAAACAAGATGTTCCGATTGTACAAAAAATACTCCTTGAACACTAAGTAACTTATAGCAGAGCTGTATACACAAAGAAAATCAAGAAGAAAAAGAGGGGAAAAGGAAAAAATAACTCCTACAAAATAAAAAACATTCATGCTTGCTTCCCCGCTGCTACCCACCTCCCCATGCCTCACTCACTCTTCTCTACGTAATGTATAATTACATTATTTATTTGCCTAGTCATACCAAATGTGTATGATGACTGTGTGTAATCTAATGGCCCACACTGAAACTCAAAGGTGGGACGTGGGTTTGGTTTCTCTTCTGTTTGTTGTTGTTAAAAACATTTGGGTCCAGCTCTGGACCCTATGGCTGCACATACATGTATGTAACAACCCCCCACCCCTCCCTGGAACCTTGCAACTAAAAAATGCAAATTGTATCAATGAATACTCGACTGCTCACCTTGTGCAACTTTCACTGGTACTGTTGGCAGAGTAATGTTTGCATCAATGTTGCACATGTTATAGAAGCAGCAATGGTACCTCACATTGGGTTGCCCCATGGATTCTTCAGGGTCACAAACAAAGCGGTGACTAGGTGACCTAAAAGTACAGCCTCGTCCTCTGTGGACTTCATTGTTTTCAGTCTTTCGCAGCATTGTCAAGCAAGCACCATCAGTATAGCATGTGTAGTTTGTGTTTTGACACATGTCACATTTACATTTTAGAAGAGGCTTCTTTTGGCTTGAAGTTGTAACAAGTTCTGTAAGGCAACATGAGAATAATGACTTAGTACTTTATCATTTTATGTGTACCTATTACTTGGGAAGAGAGAGGAGGGAGCTTCAGAGGTTTTCAAAAACACTGCAGGGTCTACAGTGTACAAGCATGAATACATGTACTTTGTATGTATACATGTAGCCCGATGGAAGCAGAGGCTCATACATGTACAGTAATACTAAAGCAAGGGTTTCAATACAACCTGCAGCATTGGGCACAAATTCCTGCCACACCAGTTTTCCCCCCACAAAATCCTGATTTCATCCCTTCCCCCAGTTCAATGTTGTCTTTTTTAGTTCAGTAAATTAAATCGAATGGGAAAATGTACCTTCTCAACATTGATTGGGGAGAGGGAGGGGAGGGGTATGTAAAAATTAGTAAAAGGTGTTCAAAATGTGAGGTGTTGCTGCAACAGTTTTGTCCAAGAGTGTGGCTACCATCCTAGTTTTTTACATGTACATGTAGCTACTCGTTCCTCCTCCTAATCTATCTGTCACTGCTGATAACATGAGTTACAAGACTTAAATCACGATTCCCACTGTTCTCTCAAGGCTGCTCCAAAATTTACTGAAGCCCTGGATAAGCACCTTTTCAATGATGTGTAATGTATGCCATTCAGAACTAAAATTGGAGTAATTTATTTAATGGAATAATGTATATTCACTGTATTTGTTGTAAATCCTATATTTAGCACTATCTTTAAGTCTCCTCTCCTAATAAGCCCCCCTCAGTCAAAGTAGAAATTAATTAATTGAGCCCCCCACCCCATCTCATCTCATATTGGATGAGGATTCTCTCTGTTATCAATTGAAGTTTTAATCAATTTCAATTGGTGTGATACATGTACATCATTTTATTTGCTATTTCAAGCAGTAAATATTGTCACACTATGTCAGAAATTGTTAAACATTTCAATCTCAACGTTCTGTTTTGTTTAAAATAGAAGGGAATTTTATAGTGGTCTTCGCTGAACCTTTGCCCTCCATTGAATTACAGATGTATGCAGGTACATCTTATGTTAAGCCCCTCTAAAAATACTTCAAAAGAAATAAGCCCCTTCCCCCGAGACCTTAATAGAATATTTACAATAGTGGGGATAAAATGTAATTGCAATTGGATAAAATGTAAGTGATATCTTCACACGTGAAGATATAAATGATGTCTTCACACCTGAATATATTACTTTTGAAAATATGACTGGCTTTTAAAGATTTCTAGCCTACATGTAGTAAGAAGAGATTGAAACTGGTATTTCATTGATAATTATATATTAAACAGAACATTACATGAACTAGTAGTAAAACGTCCTGAGTGCCACAAGTTTGAGTGATTGTTCAATGTTGTGGTTGTTTGCCAATATCTGTTTTATCTCAGCCAGACACCATTGTTCCTAAACAAAGCTTGGAGTCTAAAGATACCAGAGCTACACCACTCCCCAATTTCCTTTGTATACTAATACATTTGTTTGGTGATATTATTCCTCTTTGTTTGTGGTACATGTACATTGTATGTAAATATACAGTGTTACATGTACCACAAACAAAGAGGAAAAGCACCAAACAAATGTATTAGTATAAGGAAATTGGGGAGCCGGTGTAGCTCTGGTATCTTTAGACTCCAAGCTTTGTTTAAGAACAATGGTGTCTGGCTGAGATAAAACAGATATTGGCAAACAACCACTCACACTTGTGGCACTCAGGACATTTTACTTGTTCAAAAATACAATAATTATACAGTGAAAAATAACTTCCATTAGGAAAAACACATAAATCAGAAAAAAGTGGAATAATTCTAGGTTTTTGATATACATTGTATCTATTATATAAATCCTGATAAGGTGTTAGTTGGACAAATAATAAAGAAAATACATTCAAAGATCTACATTGTAGTTGCTAATTTAAAAGTATAATGTAGCAAAGTGTTCACCAGGCCCAATAAAATACAAAAAAAGAGACTCCCAACTCTTTCTACAGTAGTTCTATCTACAATGTACATACATTGTAACAGGGTTTTCAATAAGTTTTCACGTAACTGGCACAATCTGTGACATAGTTGGATAAATAACCTTTTCACACTCTTTTCAATAGAGGTTTTCACTTTGTCTGGGTAAAGTAGCCAGCAGTATAGATGACAATTTTTGCTGGGCTGCCAGCTCTTAGTGAAAATGTGCATGTATATTATAGGAGCCGTTATTAAAGAGAGCTTGCTACACCATTCTGAAGAATAGGAGAAATGGGATTTCCACCCAATATAATGTCACTCTGCAGAAAGCTTATATATTGTTGATGGTCATAGCAGCTTTACAAGGTAATACAAGAAAGGAAGACTTTCTTCAATGCTATTAAAGGCAAGGGGTGGGGGGATTTGATATTTGTTCCCAAAAGAATGTCAAATTAAATTCCCCACCCTTGGGAAAACATGTTTGGTCAAAAATATCAAATATCTGCCCTATCTTCCTTATGTTTTCTATAAATGTCCCCCCCCCCCCTTTCAGGCTTAACATTGATAGGCATCAAGACAGCATACATCAGACATGTGTACCTGGTCCAAAATGTCAAAAGTGTATAGTAGTAGTACACATATACAGGGAATTCCATCACCTTGCCAAGTTTGAAACTACCTTTTCTCTTTTTGTATTCTGTAGTGTATAACCAGACAGAGCTAGCTGAAACATGTATGGTTTTTAATTTTCAATATTAAAATTATTGTGGCCTGTAAAACGATTCTCATGCACGTTTCATTTCGGAAAGGAAATGAAAATATTTCGGCCAACTAACTATAAACTGAGGACTATTCAGACTGAACAGGAGCTAAGTTTACGAGAGATAAACCCTCTAATCAATCTTCCGTGAATGCTTTACAATTACACGTAATTCATGCGAGACATTCGTAGACTTCGAATTTTGCAAGGAGACACACTCATTTTCGGTAAGAAACTAAAATGATTCAGTATTTGTAGCACATGATACATCTAGGGTTAAGGATTCAGATTTTAAGGCGACTGCATCGCTAATTCGTGAAGGTTAAAATCGATCGTGTTTGAATAAACGTAAGCTTAATTAAATACAGACAATGCAACAGATCGCCCCCGGAGACATGATACCTTTATGGACTCTGTACACAGTAGAGCCCTATCTAGGCAAGAAGGCCAGATTTGCTGAATTGTCGATCGCAATTCGATGTCTCGCATTTCTTATACAAAATCTAAGGTATTAATAATGTCTCAGTGGTATAACAAGCACTCATTGAGACTGAGAGCTCCTAGATAAAGACACAAGACAACGCCGTGCTAAGCTCAAACACAAAGTCAAGTGATGGCGTATCTTGAAGCGACAAGAAACACCAACTCGTCGTTCCTTCTGCCAGACGACTGACAAAAAACGCTTCAGATATGGCACACCAGATTTAGACTTACCGATCAAAACATGGACGCCTAATGCTACCAAAAGACAAAACCGTAGACGAGAATCCATAGGGGAGAGTGTAAAATTTTCCAACACACGCTCGACTTAGCCAAAACACACCAGACAACAGGCCGCTTGCCAAAATTAGCGTCAGGGTAATTTATTCTAATTTAATCGTCTGGAAATGATCGTCACGTGACCTAAAACATTTATATTCACTACCTACCTTATTATAGGAAATTAACAATGCACTTTATTAACGCGATTTTACAAAATTCGCGTTAATTTAATGTATCTTAATTAATGTCGATGTAAATTTAATGCACGCTATTTTACAACATTGTTATTTTAAAGCACCTTTATTTCATTACAAAACCTTATTAGTTCATGACTCCTCTATTGGCTCTTCAGAGTCACTATCTGACAGGACGTCTTCGTTTAAAATCGAGTTCAAAATGTCTTTTGATTGATCTTGATACTCCTCTGTCTCTCCTTCTTGTCTTGGAAGGTTTTATTGACGGAAGCCAAAACGCAGTTTGGCGTTCAGAAATGTAAAGTGCGAGTTTGCAGAATTATGAAAATCGCAGTAAATAAAGCAAGATGCTTATCGAAAAATTCGCGTTAATTTAATGCATGTAAACCTAACTTTTGAAAAATTCGCGTTAATTTAGTGTAACGTAAATTTTCTTCGCGTTGTCAACGTGCATTGTTAATTTCCTATAATAAGGTACAGTATTCATAACGCTCATAATGATAATTGATATATGCGAATGTGAAATAGTACATAGGCACGTGGATGACGCTACGAGATGACTATAAAATACAGAATTAACGTAGGACACTCCCTTCTTGCTCACTGGTTCTCCAGCGGAATAGTGGTCAGACAAACGGTTTTTCTCTTCAAAAAATACGACCCACGCCCCACGCAAATCTATGGCAGAAGTTCAGTTCCCACATGGTCAGGCCCCGCCAGTAGCACAGTGGTTCCATCTCCACAGGCGGCTGCACAAGCACTAATAGTCCAGGCATTTTATGGTTGGACCTGAGACTAATTGCAAAAGAAGATTTCTCATCACCAACCAGTTAGAATTAGCCTCTAAATTTCCTAAGTGACTTGAACTTATTCCAACTGGTTGACGAGCCAACTAGGTCTCAGAACATTCTTGATCTTGTAATCACAAACATGGTAGAAAAAATATCAGGCCTAGAAGTCTCGAAAGAAGTATCAATTTCATCTGATCACAAAGCAATATTATTTGACTTGCAAATCCATCCATACAGAAAACCCTCAACACCCAGGGTTGTTTACAATTTCAAGAATGGTGACTTCGACTCCCTGAGGACCACCCTGACCCAAAAACCCATTGATGATGTTTTCTCTGTTAATGACATTGACATCTGCTGGCTCCGTTGGAAGGCGTGGTTTCTTGAAGCCGTGAACAATTGCATTCCAAAAACAAAACTAAAGCGTGCAGACTCGCCGCCATGGATCGACGGCGAAGTAGTTCACTCTATAAATAAGAGAAACACTTTGAGAAGAAGAGCTATAAGGGAAAATAAAAGAGAATTATGGGAGCGTGTGAAACTTTTACGAAAGGATACAAAGTACTTGATTAGAGCCAAATTCAACTCTTACATCGAAAAGCTAACTAAGACTTCAACCGTTTCCAATAATAACAACAAGATTTGGTCTTTCTTCAAGGCAAAGTCTAACAAAGGATCAATTCCCGATACTGTCGAACTTGGAGATACTAAATATGATACTCCACTCGGGAAGGCTGAAGCGTTTAACATCTTTTTCGCCTCCACATTCAGACAGCCCAATCTGGCCACCGCTATCCCAGCCGTCGAGCCCTTCACTACAGCTACTTTATCCAATGTTGTGCTATCCTTATCTGATGTGTTGAGAAATCTGGTCACCTTAGACGTATCCAAGGCCGTTGGCCCAGACGGTATCCCTTCACGTCTGCTCAGGGAATGTGCAATTCAGATCGCTCCATCACTTACAAGGCTATTCAATCTGTCCTTGTTCTGTGGAAAGTTTCCAGCTGACTGGAAGGAAGCAAATATAACACCGATCTTCAAGAAAGACTCAAAAAAACTTGTTAGTAATTATAGACCTATATCTTTACTTCCCATCATAAGTAAGGTCTTTGAAAAATGCGTTCTAAAAAACACGCTACCGTACTTCTTGCAGGTTATCTCGGATTCCCAGTTTGGGTTCTTAGAGGGGAGGTCTTGTATTTCTCAACTACTTACCGTCTTTCACGAAATAGGTGCCTTATTAGACAAAAATATTGAGACGGATATTCTATATCTAGATTTCGCTAAGGCTTTTGATTCGATCAATCACATAAAGCTATTAACTAAGTTGAGGTTATACGGGGTAGCTGGTGCACTGTGGGATTGGTTCGCTGATTACCTCAGCAATCGCAGGCAACGTGTTGTCATCGAAGGGTCCAGTTCCAGCTGGACGCCTGTGGTTTCTGGGGTCCCACAGGGCAGCATCCTGGGTCCGATACTTTTCCTTTTATATGTAAATGATCTTCCCAGTGTAACCTCGGCTAGTACTAGGTCAGTCATGTTCGCTGACCATACCAAATGTTATCGCTCTCAGAAATCTCAGCAAGACCATTTAGCTCTCCAGTATGACCTAAACGGTTTGGTCAGCTGGAGTGTCAAATGGGACTTAGCTTTCAATTCCAGTAAATGCGAGGTTCTTAAAATCTCTAGAAGACGCAATCCACTGGTGCGTCTCTATAACATCGACCACGATGCCTTAAAAGAGAGTAGCTCTCAAAAAGATTTAGGTATTATCATTTCAAATGATCTGCGCTGGCACAACCAAGTAGTGTCGGTGGTAGCTAAGTCAAATAAGGTTTTGGGTTTCCTGAGACGTAATACCCCTAACTCTTTAGGGGTAACGCTGCGTCGTACCCTTTATCTTACGCTAGTGCGTTCCATTCTGTGTTACGGTAGTCAGGTTTGGGCCCCGCAGTCAAGCTCTAGAGATATCCAACTTCTCGAACGTATTCAGCGCCGCGCAACCAAATTCATGTTAAAAGTAGACTTACCCTATAAAGATAGGCTACTTAAACTTAATCTACTGCCACTTTCATACTGGCTAGAATATCTAGACCTCATATATTTGTTTAAGTGTCGCCTTAAGCTTAACAATACTGATCTATCTAGTTATGTAACTCCATGCTCGCTTTCATCAAGATCTACAAGAAGCACTACTGGTTCAGACTACAAGCTTAACCCATGCAAAACATCTACTTATAGGGATTCTTTCTTTAATCGCATAGTTATTCTATGGAACTCGCTGCCTTTAAATATTAAGTCCTGTAGTTCAATTTCGTCTTTCAAAACATTGCTACGAGCTCACTATCTTGCGCTTTTGCTTTCCACTTTTGACCCTGATCGCATTAGAACCTATAAAACTATCTGTTCTGAATGCCGATCTACTAACATATCTACTATTTGTTGCCGCTAACTTTTTTCTGCGCTTATTTACTTGTACTTGGCCGGCCGACCAAATGTACAAATGTACACTATTATTATATATATTTTTTTGCATCATATATTTTACATTTCATGCTTAATACATTATTCATAGTTCTATCTGTAATGTATTGTCAGTGTATTTGTATTTGTCTCAGGCTGAGCTTGTTTGGACCTAGAGTCTGTTTCTCAGCCTGAGTTAAGCTATTAAATAAAAAATAAAAAAAACATACTAAAAGTCCCAAACGATCCAAGCACGGGAACACCTCGAAATCGGGCCCACTGCTAACTCGTTCTCTGCTGCAACATGAAAACGGAAGTTGCTTTTATTGCGCTATTTTGTGCCAGAAGTCGAACCATTTTGCTCAAAACTAAGAAAATGTTCTTCATACACGCCTACAGAGCTTTCATCTAGTAAAAAAAGATAAGACAAAACACAAAAGCAATAAATCTTTCAATTAAAACTCCATGTTATTACTTTCGCTTGTGGCACGAAAGTTCTACACCAAGAAGCTAAACACTAATGACATTACCGCTCAAGGTATACGCTTCCCGTGCGTATACAAAAAAAACAAATCTCTCAGTTAATATCTCATGTTCTTACTTTCGCTTTCACCAGAAGTAATAACATCACCCACAGCGGAATGAGAGCTGAACACCCTGGCTTGGTCTTTGAAGTACGGGGTATTGAGGAATTTCTTCAGGGCAGTCGCCTTACCTATTCCGTACAGGCAAGAAATGGGATGTTTCTGCAAACATCCTCACCCACCTGTTCTTTCACTTTCTTCATGTTGTAGACGCGCACGCCCTTCGTGTTTGCCTTTGGCTCCGGCTTGAAGTAGAGGTCACAGCCATCAGTCGCGGGTATAATAGCACAAGAGCACTAGCAAATCGGTATCATCTCCAACAAGAACCGTGGTCTTTCCTCGAGCAAACTCCACAGCTGTTCTCACTATAAGAAGATCGGCGTCGATCTTGGCGTGATGGGTCGTACAGTCAGCCTTCTGGAGTACCTGGCTCAGCATGTTTATAAAGCGTTCCTTATTCTTTGGATTAGAAAGGAAGTCATCCTTCTTAAGCGTGACTTTTATGCTTTCTGAAAAGCTGAATAGGCACGGTTCCCCCAACTTTTCCTGATGCGCGCCTCTGCTGCATCATATTCCTTAGTAGACATCTCTTCATACCCGTCAAATACAATGATCGGTCTCCCATATTTCCTAGACAGGTAAGTGCAATATAAATCGCACACATATTGGTATGTTGCAGATCCTCGCGGAAACGGGATTCGGTGGAGAAGAGCCCCGCCATCTAAAACATACTGAACATCTTCTCGTTGTGTCCTGGCCGCAGGCGACAGCTTCGTCCATCGGGCATATGCAAGGGCTGGTTTTTGTGGCTGCCTCAGCGTCAACAGGGAATCAAACAACAGTTGGGTAGCTGCACAGCTCGTAGCGGAATAGCGCTTCAAGGTCTGAGTTGTTTTGCAAGCGATGATAAATCGCTGAAGCATCAGTTGCGGGTTTACTTGAACGTTGTCATTGTCAATCTTGACAGAGGACTTCGAAGCAAGAGTGACAGCCTGTGCACTGCGCTTGAATGTGTACTCAACCGCAGACTTTCCATTCAGCAACGATAATATCTTCTCCCCAATGGCTCTGGCCTCATCCACATTCACATCACTGTCAGGTGGTGAGCGTATCTTTCATATTGCGCGCCTGCCTTGCTTTTGTCGTGTCCTTGTTTTGTTCACCTGAGTTAAATTGCTCGCCCGTCAGTTCTTGCATGGCGAGCATGGGTAATAGCCAGATGAGTCGTTGTTGCTCCGTCAAGCCCCTTCCTTAGGCCAAACCCCACTGGTCAACAGGCTCCTCATCAGCACCTGCTCAATCATGAAATCTGTCGACAAGCCCGCCCAAAAGCTATCACTTCTCCTCGCCACGTAAAGGCCACCAATGAAGTCGCGGTAGACATTCTGATGATCTCTCTGAAGATCAGTTACTGACTGCAGGTATAACCGAGTGCACTTTACGTACAGGTTATGGCCTGACGCAGCGAGATATGGCAGCATTCTCGACAGCACTTCAAGGTGGAACTCCCAGTTGGCTGTACGCTCGGCTCTGTTGCGTTGAAGGAGCGCAGTATGTCCACCATTTCCATTTCCATGTACTGCAGCAATAGCATTGCTATGAGGAGATACTGCCTATTGTGGATGCATTCTCGAATGTCCTTGAGGACCTTCGTTTCTGTCAACTTCTCAAACAACGCACGAAACTTCACAGACTTTCAGTTTTAGTATAGTGTTGAAAAGTTTCCTCTTTCATAAATGCATAATTGTGGTTCTTTCCCAAATGTTTCAAGCCTTGAAGTGTTCCCATCTTGGCTTGGCAGTGTAATCAAAGCGGGTCAGCTAGTTCAATCCCGCAAATCTTCACCGAGGATTTATACTGCCTATTAACTACAATGTATAAAGCTAAATAAAAAAGATGTACGATTCTACTGTGAGCATTTACTGTACATAATTTGGAAGTACTTGGACTTATCAAGGCATAAAACTCTCCAAGGCCTCTCAAGCCATGTTGCTAAGGAAGGAGATCCAGAAGAACCGGCCAATAATAGGCCCATCTCATTGTTATCTATTTTATCTAAGGTAAATGAGAGACTTGCACATAGGCAATTCGTGGATTTCTTAACTACGAACAATAAACTATCAATACATCAAAGTGGCAACAGGAAACAACACTCAACAGAAACTGCCCTCACATATGTCACTGATGAACTCCTGAAGGCAATCGATAAAAAAACAGTCTCATTACTTGTATTATTAGATATGTCTAAAGCATTCGATAGTCTTAATCATAATTTATTGTTAAATAAGTTACATAATCTTGGCCTTAAGCCATCTGCAATTTCGTGGTTTCGTAGCTACTTATCAGATAGATATCAAAGGGTACGTTATGAAGATTCTGTTTCGGAAGTGCTACCATTAAAAGGTAAAACATGGTGTCCCTCACGATCGATATTAGGTCCAGTACTTTTTACAATATATGTTAATAATCTAATTAACAAGGTTAGTCATAGCCAAGTTACTGCGTATGTTGACGATTGTCAACTGTATTTCAAATTTCCAGTATCGAATTCATTAAATGCTATTTCAGCTGTAAATAATGACCTCATGAATATCAGTAATTGGTGTGCAAAAAACTCTTTACTCATAAATCCTGATAAGACAAAATTACTAGTTGTTGGTTTGCCGCAACTTACTAAGCAGTTACCTGCCATTTCTCTTTCATTACTAGGTAAGCCTATTTCACCTGTTCCAGTTGTTAAGGATCTTGGCATCTTTATAGACCAAGGCCTTACGTATAATGTACATATTACTAAAACAGCTTCTGGGTGTATGAATCAGTTAGTACAGATAAATAGAATCAAGCACCTTTTAGATAAGAAAACACTTTTATTGCTCATAAATAGTTTTGTATTTACTAAATTGTTTTACTGCTCCTCAGTATGGGGGAATACTTCTAAATCTAATTTACATAAGCTGCAGTTATTGCAGAATTTTGCAGCCAGAATAGTCTTAGGATTAAGAAAGTTTAATCATATTTCTGAGGGCCGAAGATCGCTTAAATGGCTAAATGTCTCAGAAAAGATTATATTTAATGATTTAGTTTTAGCTTTTAAATGCATGAATGGATTAGCTCCAGAATATTTATCTAAATACTTTGTTAAGCGTTCTGCCATTCATGGTAGAAATACTAGGGGATCTGGAAATTTGAATATTCCACGCTGCAGATTGTCAACGGGATCGACAAAGAGCTTTTTATTTCCGGGGTGTCAGTGCATGGAATAGTCTTACAAAAGATCTACAAAATATCAAAAATATTCAGAATTTTAAGAGAAGTGTTTTTAATAGTTTATTTAATAAAGTTAAGGTTTATTAAATTAACCTATAATTGTAAATTATATTATATTTTTACTATAAATTAGATTATATATATTTTTATATTGTATTGTGACTGAAAAGCCCTGTTAAGGAAGTCTCAAATAAAGTATGTATGTATGTATGTTGTGCAACCACCCAACAGTGAAACGTGTAGAAATGAAATGAACTCATCAGAGTCGTGAACAACAAAGGTGCCAATGTGTTTCTGTCTGACTGATGCGAGTAATTCGCCCATATCACGGTTTTTCAAGTAGTCGATTTCTTTGAATTCTAAAAAAGCCGTTTATACTGCTGTAAAACACCTCAAAACTAGACAAATCCCCAAATATAAGGGTTATACGATGTTTAGGAGCGAAGATGTAAGACCGCGAATTCGGAATTTGTTTAGACATTTGTATGACCAACGGGCAACGTTGTATGTCCGCCATACAAACATCTGTAACCTGTAACTTTGCTCCCAAACATCGTATAACCTTTAAATTTGGGGATAAGACTAGTTTTGAGGTGGTGAGCGGCTTTGGTAGAGAGCCAAGATGACTACTTGTAAAACCGTGATATGGGTGAATGAGTCCGCCAAGCTGTTTACAATTGTTTTGATTCTCTAACCCTAACATAAAGCATTTAAATCATATCAGTCACCAAAACATAATAAAAGCACATGCGGCTAGCATATCTTAGTGAAATAAAAATAAACACTTCGGGATACTAGTGTACGACCAGCCGGGACGACCAGCTGGTCTGGGGAGTGAATATATATATATTTCTATTTGTTGTTTTTAGATATCAAGATCAAGTTATCATACCCTGTAAAATTCCAAACACTATATATTAGAACGGATAACAAAAAATATAGCAGGTGTTCTGGGTAAATAAACCTTCAGAAAAGCTTAGCCGGCCTTCCAACTTAATCAGGGCCACCATTTTTTCTAATTTTAATATATGGGGTTATCTCACAAAAATGCGAAATATCCATGAAAATAATGCTTTTGACAATATACATAATGTCATTTAAGGAATGGTTAAAGTTTTGCACCTGTTTGATAGATCTCATCCTTTATATGCGTTTTTGGATTATATTCTTCATCCAGCCTCGTTTCCATGTTGCGCTATTTTGGGGTTTTAATAAAAGCCGTTTTTAAGCAACTTCCCCTACTGGGACTTTCTGGAACTTTTGATATGTTGTAGAGGACATGTTTCTGAGTAAAAAACCGTTGAAATACCTTCTTTTGCAATTAGTCACAGGTTGACCGTTTTTTTTCTTCATAAAATGCCTGGACTATAATAGCTCCACTGGCAATGCACAAGATGGACAAGCACCAATAGCTCTCCCGGCGGTTACACAAACGGGCACTGAAGCACCAGTAGCTCCATCGGCGGTCCCACAAGCTCCACAGGCTCAGCAACAAGACGGGAACTTGAGATAAATATGGCCATGTTGATTTGCTTAGTATGAAATGCAGTTATGCACGGGTGATTTTTCTCGCCGGTCTGCAGATAATGTTTGAATGCTATTGTGCACGGGTGAGTTTTCTCGCCGGTTTTATCTGTGCAATGCCGAATCCTTCGACGGGATAGTTCGTTGGACGACTGCAGATAATGTTTGAATGCTATTGTGCACGGGTGAGTTTTCTCACCAGTTTTATCAGTAGAATAAATCCTTCGACGGGATAGTTCCGTTGGACGACTGCAGATAATGTTTGAATGCTATTGTGCTCGGGTGAGTTCTCTCACCGGTTTTATCTGTGCAATGCCGAACCCTTCGACGGGATAGTTCGTTGGACGACTGCAGATAATGTTTGAATGCTATTGTGCACGGGTGAGTTTTCTCGCCGGTTTTATCTGTGCAATGCCGAATCCTTCGACGGGTATAGTTCGTTGGACGACTGCAGATAATGTTTTCAAGAATGCTATTGTGCACGGGTGAGTTTTCTCGCCGGTTTTATCTGTGCAATGAATCCTTCGACGGGATAGTTCGTTGGACGACTGCAGATAATGTTTGAATGCTATTGTGCACGGGTGAGTTTTCTAACCAGTTTTATCAGTAGAATAAATCCTTCGACGGGATAGTTCCGTTGGACGACTGCAGATAATGTTTGAATGCTATTGTGCTCGGGTGAGTTCTCTCACCGGTTTTATCTGTAGCATGACTGATGAATTATTCGACGGGATAGTTCGTTGGACACGGTAGATAATGTCTTATTCGTGTTAAATATAAATGGCTAGTACAGTATCATGACTCGCTGAGCGTGTTGAGTCGTAGCTGAGGCTGCGGGAGTAGATATAATTTTTACTCAGCTCCGGGTGAAAAGAGGCTAACGAGGATAATTGTATGGTACATTTTATGCATAATTTTATGCATATCGAACAGTTTGAACGTAAAGGTATGGTACCCTGGTTGTAAAACGACGTCTAGACTGTGATGCCTTTTTGTGTCGGAGACAATGAAGCCTGACTTGGTTGTCTTGTAATATTTATGAGCATACGACGGAATGACGATAATCATGCAGTCATTGAGCCCTGGCAATTCAGCCAGTATTGTTTGATAAGCACGGAGTTATCTTCTATTGAACCACTTGAGACAATCAATCTGGCTTTATGGTACGTGTCAGGAATTCATGGTTGACCAGTTGATCAGTGGTAACTAGCAGTGGGTTATATATTGAAGGTTCATAAATTGACGCCGTCTTCTCTGTTTTGTCTTTATTCTCTTGAAATAGCGATTGAAAAGAGATTTCAAAGAACTTCAAAAGGCGATGAAGTCGTTGACAAAAGCTTCTGTGGAAAACCACCTGAAGAAGTTCATGGCCTATGCTTGAAGTTCCAAAGTTTTAATGGCTCCGAAAACTGAAGGGTATTTAAATCAACCCTCCCGGTCATACTGGGTCAGAGCTGTTATCTCTCTGCTGACTTCTCGGGGTTTTATGTTCCCCCATAACACCCTGTTCTTGTCTATTGTAGGGAAATATGTTTTAGCATTGGGAAGTTGATGCACAATTTGACACGCAGATGTCAATGAAAATAATACAAAAGGATGTAATTAGGGTGGACCTGCATGGTCACTCTCGGCAGAGTGATGACAGCAAATAGTAGTCTGACACAAAGAACAAGTAAAGTGGAATGTGGGGAAACCATTGGTGACGGTGATTTAATTTCCCGGGACCTGAGCCAGTTTCGCGCGGGAGAGTTGCATAATAATGTTGGCTATTGGGAGGAGATTGCGACAAAGAATCCGGCCCTTGGAACAACACGCTACAATCCTTGGGTGGATCAGAGATAAAGTGTCTATCTTCCCATTTTTTCAACACTTTACTGGCACATTTAAGGGGAGCCAATATGACTCGGATCGCCCCCTCCTATATATAGCGTTCAAGAACAACGTTTCATGTAAGCTATTTTGGGAGTTTATCTAGCGAACTCTGATGGAACGTTTGAGGACTGGTGCCATATCATTAGTTGGAAGAGTTGTTTTGGTACCACCCCCGCATATTGTACTTCCCTCACGGTAGAACCGACCAAGCCCCGCTTGTGTCACGACGCCCGATACTTGAATCTTTGGATGCAGGATCGACCATTTAAGCTTGCTAGCTTGAAAGACTTACCTCGATACGTCTCCAAGGACAGTTATCAGACGGTGCTCGATGATAAGTCTGGATATGACCACATTCTGCTAACTGATGATAGCCATACGTACTTTGGTATCCTATGGGGTGGCTGGTATTTCACATATAATACATTGCCCTTCGGATGGAAGATCTCCCCTTACATCTACCACACTACGGGACTTTATGGCCACTGACTTCTTACGATCTCTTGGAATCCCGTGCCTCTTATACATCGACGATAGGCATATTATGGTCAACTGCAAATTCCACTAGATAAAGGTAAATACAAAAACCTAGGAACTGAGGATGAACGGAAGTTTGCCGGAACCCGATGAACAGTATTTGTGGTAGCATAGACCCATTCGAAAAATGGCGTCCAATTTGAAAAGCTATTGTCCTGGTAACGTGAACACGAGGCTAGTCAGTCCACACAAAAGCTTTTGAACGTGTAAGCGAGACTAGTCAGTCCTAAACAATAGTTAGTTAAATTGGACGCCATTTTTCGAATGGGTCTATACCATCTCGTACATTTGGGATATTTTCTAGGCTTATCAAAGCCCATCTTGATGCCATGTAAAGCGGTGCCATGCATACCTTAGTTTTCTGGTACTGATTCAACCGAAGAAGTCTTCCACCTAATGCCCGCAGAGAGAAAAGTGAAGTTTCTCCAACTCATCCCAGGAACGTTGGAGACCAAGTTCACAGGAACGGTTGCATATTTCTTGGCCAGCGAGGTACACACCCATACATGTGTCTGCCCGCTAAGCTACGACTGTCGTACAAAACTGTGGACTCATATATCGGAAAGTTACGTTCTATATTTCACGCTATTGGGAGAGACGGTGAATGGGACATTCAAGCAGTTGCAAGCTCGGATAACACCTAAACAAGCCACGTCCTTCTTTGTGGACAAATTAACTAAGCTGTTATCACATCTCCAACGGGCGTTGGAAAACGCACAGACCCCGACCCAGCGGCGAGCATTTTTGCGCGAGAGCAGGTATATTTTAAGACGGCCTCCTTTACGGTGGGGATCGCCCAGGCGATATCGGCCAAATAAAAGTACCCGAAATCCTACTTTTCCCCAACGACGATGGCTTTCTATTTAGTCATGCGTGCATGGGGCAAGACGTTGAGGGATGGGGACGGAAACGTTTTTGGGATCTGGAGGAACCCACAGACCACCATTTGCCCCATTCGTGGTAGCAATACATAGAGGTGGCATGTAAAATGAAAATTGACCTAACACGTGGCTACTTATTCCGGCCTCATAGTGATATGCGAATATGAAATAAGGTATAATAATACCCAATTTACAGCTAGGTGTGCATAGGCACGTGGATGACGCTACGAGATGACTATAAAATACAGAATCAACGTAGGACATTCCCTTCTTGCTCAGTTCTCCAGCGGAACAGTGGTCAGACAAACGACCCACCCACCCTCCCTCTACATTCGCGTGGGTCGTATTCCCCTGACACTCTAAGCCAAGCTGTACCAGCTTGGCTTAGACCGCTGATCAATATTTCTCCCATATACCTTAATTCAACTGAGTATGAATGTGAGTGTCATGAAATAGAATACTGTGCGTTGGGTGAAAATAAATAAATCAGTTAATAGTTTTCGAATGAAAACTGAGGTTTTTGAGCGTTTTTGCCTCCCGTACACACGTAAGTGGATTTTTTTTAAACGGCGACCATTTTCGTTAAAACAAAGAAAATGAAGGTTTTTGAAACGATCGAGTGATGGTCAATCAAAATAAAACAATATGCACGGCTAGCTGATTATACGGTTTGGGAAAAGAACGTTCATACATAATTAAAACAGATATTTCGGTTGGCACGGTTACTGTAGACGTTCAGAAAGAGAGAATTCGTGAAAAATGTTGTTCGCTTTTAATGTAGTATTTGATGAAATCTTCCAGATACAAAAAAGTCAGTTGAAATGAAATAATTTTCCTCAGGAAAAAAAACACGATTTATCTAGTTTACCGGAAGTAAATATGCAAGCTTTGATTGACAGTACAGCGCACAATCAGTCCGGATTCAGCTTTTTGAACAAGTCTGCACGTCCCTCCGAGTTTAACAGGCTCGTAAAGCCCAGAGGGTCTGAATGGGGTTAACTGACTACTGACAAACAGCCTTAAAAATAACTGATAACTGACAAATGACGATTTTTTTACTGACAACTGACAACCGAAATATAATTGACAACTGACAAATTTGTTTTTTGTGGGTCAAACATTGTAAATTTTCTCTAGTAATGATTAACTAGGGCTAACTGACAACTGGCCAAAATTTTAACTGACAACTGACATGTAGACCCACCCTTTAGTCCCTCAGCTCATATTATTCGGCTCCACTTTCACAGCTTTCTACTTTCTCTCACTTTTAAATAGCTTATCTTCATTTATTACAAGGAGACTGATTACTATGACTGTATGAGGAATTTGCAAGACTATCCGGAAATCTGTAAATCTTCGGGGTTTTGATTTGAACGGTTTTTTCATTTTTTTCCTTTTCCTCAAATATTTTCACGGTGACAACTCGAATGGTAAAGGAAGCCACATATTAGAACGTTTAGGGGAAAAAAGAGGGTGTAGATGGAGTTTACTGTTAACTGTCATTGCCTCGTTTTTTTTAGTGTTAAGTGTTATAAAGCCCAGAATTTAAGTGTTAGCTGTTATGTAAAAAATTGCAGTTAAGTGTTGTAAAATATTTCAGAGATTAATAGACCCTTTCAGCTTGCTTGTTTGTTGCCCGATTTCAGACCACGTGATAGTTCTCCAGAGGTTTCAGTGCCTTGTTTTCCAATAATTATAGAAATTGACACATTTCCTCTTGGCGAGGTCTGAAAGGCAACGTTTTCATTCTCGCGGTGCCTCCTGGGTAATCAGACTGTCGGCTCATGGCGCGCACGTTGGGGACTGGTTTGGGACGAGATTGATGATAATCTTGACAGAGATGAACTGGCTCTCCTGAGGTGACTCCAAACAACAACGGTATCGAGATCAGGAAGAATGTTAAGAGCGACAGTGATGCTAGACCTGTAAGGGATGGTGCCGTCTAGCCTCACTGTCGCTCTTAAAGTGCCTATGAAACGAATTTGTTGTCATTAAAATTAAGATCCTATTTGAAAGTCCTTTTGAAATGAGGAAGGATGGTGTTTATTGCTTGTCAATATCTCATCTCGTTCCAGAGATATTAAGGTTTTTAGAATATGCAAATTAGATGATCTGTGACGTCAGTAGTTGCTGGGGTTTAAAGCAGCTTTCGAGCTCGCCGCTAGAGTAACCAGATTCTGAGGCCTATGATCTAAAGTGAGGCTGACGGTCTTGGGGGCTATGCCATGCTGATGAGTCCTAACAAGGACGAAACAGCTGTACATGGTTGCCACTCTACCGGTAATAAGATGTGAGCATGCGTATTAGACGCTAGCTACGTCATAGCGTGTGTTGTGTAGTGCCATGCAACGAGTTTGGTAGTATAGTAGTTGCCAGTTGGACACAGCCGTGAGGACAAATAACAAATGAGGAATATCTCTGCAAATAATCGGTAAAAACAATTGAAACTTTGCACACGTATGGTACTAGGGAAAATGCAGATTATTATGCAAATTAAGATGCTACCATGGTAACACTCTAGGCCCCAAGCTCATTCAATGAGGAAAATAAATTTCCTAATTTATCCTTTGCCAAACGCATTATTTCTACTGTGGTCATATCAGAAGGTTTGGAACAGTGTAGGCATTGTATGCGAGTGGCTTAAAATGAATTATTTTTTATAAAAACTATAATTTTAGGTTCACGGTGAAAAGAGCCTGGTGCCTAGAGTGTTACCATGGTAACATCTTAGTTTACATAATGATGTGCATTTTCCCTAGTACCATACGTGTGCAAAGTTTCAATTATTTTTACTGACTATATGCAGAGATATTCTTCATTTGTTATTTGTCCTCACGGCTGTGCCCAACTAATGACGTCACAGATAATCTAATTTGCATATTCTAAAAACCTTAATATTTCTGGAACGAGATGGAATATTGACAAGCAATAAACACCATCCTTCCTCATTTCAAAAGGACTTTCAAATAGGATCTTAATTTTAATGACGAAAATTTCGTTTCATAGGCACTTTAACATTCTTCCTGATCTCGACTCCATGAATAAATACCCCAAATCAAAGAAACTCAAGGCACGCGTTTTATAATGGTAGCCGAAGTGCCCTAACTGCTTTTCTGACTGGTGTCTGACCACGTAAAAACAGCGGGTTTTATATATATTTTAAAGTTTTCGACACAGAAGAATGAATTTTTATAGTAGGTGTGTAAAGGAGTGTAAACGAAACATAGCATGTACCTCTAAAAACGATTTATTATATCTTTTTAAAATCTCTTGTTCATGAGAATGAAATAAGCTCTTTAGTAATAACGTGTTCTTTCACGTTTTCTATTACACTTTACCCCGCCGTTTTACGGTTATTCGTGCCCGGCGTGAACAAGAGCCGGAATCACGTGATAGTTGGGATCTATCGTTTCTATCGTGCATGTCACGTGCTTATTTTTAATAAATTCTGCCATTATCTTGACATTTTTAAGGGTATAAATAAATTTTACTGTCAGGGCAAAATTTTAACTGTGAGCTGGGAAATGGCATAACATTTAAATGTTAGCTGTGAAATGCCCTAAAATTGAAATGTTTACTGTTATGCAGTAAATCTAGACCCCATCTAGACCCTCAAAAAAGCCCGTAAAATCATCAATATCGTATCAGAGCTGATTCGAAAGTTTCAGTTTTAGCCATAACAAATGCCCGCAAATTAAAATGAGCAAGTTGATTCACAGAACCATAGGCATAGTGGACGCCGAGAGACCATATAAACACATCGATAGATAGATTTATTTCAGCACACTCTGTTACGATTTTAGAGGTAAATTAAAGCCGAAGGCTTATATAGCAAGGGTGAGGTAAAAAATTGGAGCTGTAATCATAGGACAGTTACAGTGAGTACAATAAGTAGACGAATATATAAATGTCAAAACGGAACTACTTGGCCCGATTTGTTTCCGCCATACTTTGGTACACCAAGATAACATTTTAAATTGGCAGACTATATGAGCGAGGGTGAAGACCGGAAAACAGAGAAGGCCCACATCAAACGAGGAACGGATATCCGAACTGAATGTTTGTCAAGTCTGTCGGCAATCAGTTGGAAACGGAACAGATAGAGACCGGATCCGATACAGTGCAGAGTCCAATAAATGAGTGCTCCTTGAACAGACCGCCCCGGTTGAAGCAGCGAAAAATAACATACCCGATGGTCATATACCATACTTAAAGGGAGTTCTGTACAACTGCGTAGAGTTTACAATAAGTACGGAATTCCAGCTTATCTCAAGCCATCCCACACTCTACTGTCACTGCTCTTCGTCCATCTCAAGGATCAAATCCTGAAAGAAAGGGTATAGTTGTCCCGGTTTATCACATTCCCTGTGACGGATGTGAGGCCAGTTACATTTGGGAGACGACGACTGACAGGCCCAGGCCACCACTTCAGAAGTGTCTCGGCATACTAAAGGAACCACAGCGGCTGAAGAACAATGTCTGCTCCCCAATGTTGCTTATGGATACCTAAATCTATTGCTGTGTTTGTTTTCTGTAAATTGTACACTAGTTGTTATTTATGGGCCGATTTTCCTGTCCACAAAAGTCATTTGAATTTGCTGCGCGCCGCCATCGTTGTACCCTGGAGATCCCTGGATACCAGAGGCTCGAAATCGTCGGTCGAGCGAAGCGAGACCAGCTGAAATCAAGCCGCAGGCTTCATTTCAGCACGAGTCGCGAACAAAACTCCTTCGGGAATCAAACTGAAACTCCTTCGATCGCGGCACATTACAGTATATCCGTATCTGAGCACCTCTGGAACCAGGGTACCATCGTTGATGGTTTCAGCCGAAAGCTTTAGTTAATTATTCTGATTTTAATCCCGAGAAACTCAGTATTTAACATTTTAAAAATGATACAGTGATGTTCATGTTCTATAGAATAAAAATCAAGTGGCAAGCATAATTGTAGTGGCTGGAGTACTGAAAACAAATTCAGAGCCCCCGACTCTTTGTGACCTCAATATTTTTTTGAGCCCACCCTTTGCATACTGGACATTTTTCAGAGACCACCATCAATATCTTCACTCCCCCTTGTGATATTAAATGAACACTTTCCCTAAGCCGGTACAGTCAAATGTTATGCCAATATGAAGGAGGCAAATTTTTTAGATAGAGTTAATGAATATACATTGTAGTACAAATTAAAGGAGGAAATTAGATAAGGGGAATCGGAAAGAGCCGGGAAAACTTATGATATTAGATATCCAATATAAACTGTTCATTTCAAATGAGTTCATATAAGTTAATAGATGATCAATAAAAATTGTTCATTTCAAATGAGTTCAGTATTTTAGCAACTTTTAGCTCGCCCTTGGAGTAACCAGATTCTGATGCCTATGATACTTAGGCTGATGGTTGCTATGCCATGCTGATGAGTCCTAATAAGGACGAAACAGATGATACATCTGTACATGGTTGCCTAGCCTACGGGTAGCCGTTACCCACTGAAAAACACTCCACGGGTAATAAGATGTGAGCATGCGTGTTACTGAGCTATAGACGCTAGTTACGTCGTAGCGTGTGTTGGGTATAGTGCCATGCATTTGCTTGGTTTTTCTTTTAATCGGGTTTTCCTTTCAATCGGCTTTTTCTCGCAAACTCTTTTGAGCTACAGAAAGAACTGCAGCTGTACATGAATTTATCCTTTATAATGATCCGGGTAACAAAAGTGGTTCAGGAAATTGTAAAATTCTCGTTATTTTTCGTTTTACAAATTTTACCGTGAGCCTTTTTGGCTTAGGAGTTATGAGTTCGGCTGAAAGAAGTAAAACTTCGATAACTTTAAAAGTTTTTCGGAATATTGACAAACGGCAGACACCATTTGAGAGTACAGTTGTCGTGTCAGGTGAAAATGAAACCAAATCCTCAAATTCCTGTACAGCTTAGTTTTTTGCCGAATAGGAACGCTATACGCTGTGGAATCAGGAAAGCTATATAGAAACATATTTTTTTATAGAAACCAAATAAAAAATTAAATATTGTAGTCTTGTAGCCAGTTTATATATAAGCTTTCCAATAAGATACGTTTAGGTGTGTGCCGTTCGAATAAATGGAGTGCAGTGATTTGTTTTCTACATGGAGCTTATTCGTGTGTAGCTTAGCTGCTTAATTGTCCCCAAGCGCTTATGCATTTATGCCATATGACAAGTACGGCAAAATTAAGGATCGATAAACATTTTAAAGTGTTTGGAAAGGAACAAAATAAAAAACAATCAGCCGAGCGAGACGGATCAAAATGGCCGCGTAGGACTAGTTCTATACTAGAGCCAATCCCCCGATACGCCCACAGCGTAGCCTCGTTCGATCTAAACTTCACGTGGACGGACCGGTTTTTTCAAGGTTTCTTGCAAATACGACCTTTCTAAAGATGTCTTTCATCGAAGTCGCAGCAGAAAGCCACTTCCCTATCCAGAATTTACCGTATGGAGTGTTTTCAACAGCGGAAAACGTAAGGAATAATTCAGAAAACGAACCATTCAAATCACGTACATGTCGTACGTTGTTGTACTTGTAGCCAATTTCATTTGCAGATTTCTTTGACTTTGGAGAACTCAACTGCAATTAATATTATTAGACATGTATCAATCTTCTCGTTATATTTTGTATTTAGTATAAAAATAATGCATTATAAATTTCATTCTATTTTCATTCTATTTTTATCGACGTCCATGCCAGTCTGGTGTGAAAGCAAAATATCATAATTATAAGGAGCGATTGCAGAATACCCCACCACTTGGTTCATTAATAATGCATTTTCTTGAATTCTCATACAAACCTTATAAAAACCTAACCCTGAAATTCAAATAAATCTTACTCATTTTCAACCCCAAATCATTCATAGAACGAGTCTAAATACACCTGAGCTAAATGGATAATTTTGCACAATTTGTAAGGGCTTTTCAAGTGATCTTTAATTTCGAAGTGGTGGGGTATTCTGCAATTTAAATATCAAACTAATGTAAACAAGGTATCAGGAAATAATTGCTTCTGGTATCCTTTATATTGGGACTGTTTCAAATGTTGAACTTAACATGCTGAATTCAGTGCTATTAACGAGCTTAATTGAAAGGTACATGTATATTTATATATAAAGCTCAGCGTTGAGTTTGGTTCAATTTTGTGATGCATGTTCAGCATTTGAAATGGGCTGATCATTCATTAATATATTTTACAAGATAATTATCACAGCATTTTATAGCTATAGTGCAATTTATAATATAAATTATGAGAGCATCCTAATAAGAATGTGTGATTTGACATTGGCTGCTCGGCATGCTTGATTTTCTTTTTCTGCATGGTTGAGAATTTCTTTCCATGTTGATCAAGTTTTACATTAGTATAAAACAAATAGAAGATTGTTTCCCTAGCTAATAGGTGTGTCCAATATAATAAAACAATGCACTTTCAAGGCCTTGAAATGCTGCTAAATGAACTTGCATGCACTTGTGCATGCCACTTAAAGGAACAGTGCCACGGTAATGCGCACGCGTAACACGTGATTGTTAATTATGTCAAAGACAATGGAAAATCACGCTGTTATGTCACGTCACGTCAAAACTCAACTGATCTGGAACGACCTTTGGAATTTTTCGCTAGCACGAAATCTAGAGTTTATAGTTTTGTGATTTGCATCAGTTGAGAAGTTCAGGATTTAGAATCGTATGAACTCCCAACTGGACCAAGACATAAGTGCTTCGAAGATCTACATGTATGGGATTCGGGATAATAGTTTAGGAATCCATTCGACAATGCCGACTGACATAAACAAACAACAACTTCTGTGGGAATTATAATATTCCATTTTGCGAAGCTACGAAACTACGGGGAAACTAATGTTCTGACTTCATAGCTTTGGGGCTTTGTGATTTTTAGGATAGTTGTTGTACAATTATAAGAGCATTTCCACTCCAAAATTGGGGAAGAAAAGAGTTCGATTTTGCTAAATAGCAAGCTCGAACTGTACCGAGCGAAGGCCGTGTTGACACTGCAATAAATACACGCGAACATTCAGCGTCTTACAAGCAGAGTAAATGTCTCCCCTACATTCTTACTGTCTCCAAGTTTCCTAGGCCATCCATTGTCCCCCTCTCAATGCTTTGGATAAAACTACCAGGAGACAGAAGTTTTCTTCTGTAGCCATTAATTCCTCTGCTCGACGAACAGGGCACTGAATTCAGAGTCAAAAATACTCGCAAAAATTATAGACACGAACGAAATAACATCATAAATCCTAGGATACAAAACTAAATTACTGTTCTAAATAGGTATAAGGTCAAATGAAACTTAGGCGAAGCCGATGGAAGAGGATTTCTTTCACGTATCAAATCTCTCCCCATCTTTTGATTTCTGGACAACCCAACCAAAATTCAAACATTCGCGCATGGGCACTGAGCATGGCACTGTTCCTTTAAGTTGTGCAGATCCACACTAGTGTTTCAAGACCTCAAGCATGTATTATTTTAACAAATACTCAGATCCCATTCTGCCCAGCATCTGTCCTCTTATAGATGATGTCACGATGTGGTCAAAGAGAATGAAGAAGTGTACGTGCCACGAGATGCAGTTGAGTTGCATAACTGATGTTCTCTTCACGTTTTGGCGTCATCTGTGCATCTATAAGAGGACAGATGCATGGCAGAATGGAATCTATTTGTTATATAATAATAATACAAAATTATTGCAAAACTAAAAACAATGAAAATATCCAATCAACTTGGTTGCTGTGATGGCACTCATGGCACCATCCATGTGTTTGTCCTCTAATAACACAGCTCTTGACCAAGCAGAGCATGTATTTTGGACTCATTATTATATAATTTGTTATAGAACATGCATTATATTATGGAGAACCATCTTTTTATTTGTTATTTTTTTCCTAAGAATATATATACATATACATGTACATGTATGATTGTTGTTGTTTCCTTTTGTTGTTTTAAAAGGCATATTGTTTGATGTAAATATCATTGACAATAATAATTCTGATTATACATGTATATATTTCTATGTTCATTAGCCTTGTTTACGCATTGGAGTTGCCATTGGTGACTATGTTCTGGACTTGAGTGTGGTTTCTGACCTTTTCAATGGACCTGTCCTTAGCCAGAAGAAGTCTGTGTTTCAAGAGGTTAGCTGGAGTATGTAATAAAATAATATTGTATTATTCTCACTACAGGGTACATGTACATACGTTCTAGGTAGACTTTCTCAAAGTCCTTTAAGTTTTTACCCACTTCGGTTAGTCTTAAGGTTCCAGGTAGTTTATGAGCAAGGCAGCTAGTAATTAAGGCACTGAGATAAGGCAAAATAATACCTAGGAAATGAAAATTTAATCAATTGTTAAAATACTCCCTAAAATGGATGTACAATGTACATGTAAGGAGGGCTTATTACAACTGAAGACAGTATTTTTTCCTACTTACGTGTATTGGCTCCTTAAATATGAATACTGCTTGCCATATATATTTTATTCAAAAATGTGTGGGGACAATTGTATATTAATGTTATAGTCGACATTACACATAAGGAAACTTTAATAATGGGATTGTTTGACGTTTAAATCTATTACTATACTTGATGAAAGGTTGTTGCAAAGCTGTCTTCCATTGCCACTGTTGCCCCTATTGTCCTACATAGTCATGTATTTCTCTTTTATTTAATTCCTTTAGCAAATATTTCAGTCATGAAAAGGTTACAGACCTTAAGTCAACTACAGTGTAATATATGCTGTTCATTACTTAATAATAATATTCAAGGAGTCAGAATAAAGCATCTTAATAGGCCTTAATTTGCAGGAATGCAATCATGTGGTTGTACTGGATGGGAAAAAAATATCTGACATACTTCACGTACATGTACATGTATTTAAAAGCCTTGTACGAGATTGGTAGTGTTATTAGCAAAACCTGTTTGTAAAATAATGCTATTTAATTCCCACCTCCAAACAAGTAATTGTCGATCTTTCTAAAACTGCATTTTTCAAGATGGCTTAATTGCCATCCAGCATCCACGGCAATGCATTTCCCATGGGGATCACAAGCTCAATTCATTCATTATGAAGTACCGGTATTATATATCAGCATGTGACTGTTTCCTGCAAAAGGCCTATTCTGCATGGGCTTAATATACTGTACATGTATATTATATGCATTTACCATCTTTTTTCAGTCAAGCCTTAATTCCTTCATGGGTCTTGGCTCTGCTGCATGGAAAGAAGCAAGAGCTACACTGCAGAAGATCTTATCCAAAGATGAGGTTAATACATGTACAGATGACTATCAATTAACAGTCATTGTAATATGAGACATTTACTTCAAAGTTACTTTATATAGACCAGCTTATGGTTCATGCGCAGGTGTTAATAAAGGGGAACTGAACCCTAAAATCAACCCAACGACTATACAAATATGTATTTGAAAAAAGTAAGTTCTCATGATGTTTTATTTCTCTTTGTTGTGTGTCTATGAAGAGAAAATCTGAAAACCTACCGTACATTACGCTACATGTACATGTACGTAAGAATGGCTCAACTCTTGTTTGGGGAATAAATTGGTTTTGCCATGCTGTCCCTGGCATTGGAAAGCTGGACTCCTAATTAAAGACCATTGTGTTTTCTTTGTGCTGAAGGTGTGATGTACTGAATTAAGCCACCACACTAATAGCGGAGAATCCATTGTTTTCAAACTTGAAAACTATATAATTTTCTCTTGAATGTTCATGGATGCACAACACAGAAATAAAATAGCATAACTTATTTCTTTTGAATACACCTTTGTATAGTCATTAATTATGGGTTCAGATTTTAGGGTTCAGTTCCCCTTTAAAGTCAGATTTTGTTTCAACTGGCAGCTATAGGCCACCATTGTCTAACATCTGCCTGCCTGCCAAATAAACAAAGGATTTAATATACAACTGCAGTCATGAACCATAAACTGGTCTATTGCCACTTCGGAGTTGAGGAATATAATTAAGGGACTGGGACAGAGTGTTAAAAATAAATCTGATTAAGAAAATATTTTTATAATTAATGATCAACCCCATCATGAGAAAGAGCACACTAAAATAATTATTAGTATGTTAATTTATCTCGTTTGAGAATGTTTGAATACATAAATATGAACTGAACAGCAAGCTTTCAAATGTTGCAAAAATAAGAGAGACTGATGGGCTTGGGGAACGCCATCTCCCAAAGCTGGTGTCCCCCAAACCCATACATTATCTTATTTTTGCGATTCTTGAAAGCTAATTGCCACATTATTTTTTATTATCAAATCAATCTTGCTCAAACTCTGTAAATCTACTAATTGTAGTGTGATCTTTCTTGAGATGTTGTTCATTTCATAATCAGATTAATATTATTGTTGACACTTAATTGGTCCAAGTCCCCCCAAAGCTGTATGTGTAGATAATTATAACATGTAGATAATTATAACATGTAGATAATTATAACATGTAGATAATTATAACATGTAGATAATTATAACATGTAGATAATTATAACACGTAGGTATAAATACCAACCAGGAGCCATTACTAGGAGCGTCCATCTACCCCATAATGGGTCTATACGACGGCACAGACTGTTTTGTGCTAAAAATAGACAGAATTTCGTAGGAACAATTTGAGCAGCCAATGAACACAACTCTTAAGACAAAGCGAAAGTGACATCAGATTTTGCACATTCTCACTTCAGTAATGGCGAAGTTACAAATTCGATCGAGAGCGCTGATGTCAGCATTAAGTTTAAAATATTCATAACTCGGTGTTCAGACAAGTTATTTATTAGAATATGACATTATTTATGAACAGGAACCAGTCTCTCATTCTTTTTCATTGGAAAACATGTATGGGGTCGAATAATAAGCAGTTATTGGACGAGGCTGAGCGAAGTATGATGAATTGTCTGTGATGAGCTACCAGTTATTTGCCGATGCCAAAGGCATCTGAGTTCCAATAATTGTTTCATTATTCCTCTGAACACTCTGGAAACCGAGCAGCCAAATTGTTGGATTTAATTTGTTTTTTGAACAGCACTACACATGCTCAGAACAATATCTGCAGGCAAACGCTTATTTGCATGCAGTTATTTGCAGGTGAATCAACCAATCAGAATTCGGGATGCTGAGGAACTGAATAATAATGACGGATTGTGGACTTCAACATTGGATCTCTTGCTCCGCTTTGTCCGACATTGTTTTCAACTTTGAACTTGACATTTTGCAGACCTCTTAGCAAACACGCCCTTTCGCAGGAAAAAAGCAAATAACAATATATTTGTAGATCAAAACAAGTATGTGCCGTCGTACTTATATAGTACTAGATGGAGTACGCTCCTAGTAATGGGCTCCAGTAATACACTATACAATACAATACAATCTTTATTTACTCAAATGGGAAATACTAAAAATATACAGAAGTGGACAAACATATAGAGGTACACTGTAGATAAAATTGTTAGGCAATATTTTGAGTTTGAGAAGTTTGAGCCTGGGAGCTAAGTAACCAACAGATTAGAGTAATTATATACTTATAAATATTATTATAGAATAATAAGTGTACATTTTTAAAGCTTGAAAGAATGATATAATTACTGAGGGCTTTCAAAATGTTTTTGAGTAGGAGGTAATAACATAGGGACTGGTGGGTGCCTAGCTGTGACAAAACTAGGAGTCAAGCAAAAGTTGAATTGTCTGTTGCATATTAAGTGAAAATAACTGCCAATCAGTACATGTACCTTAATTGAAGCAAATGCCAGAGCTCTGGCTGTAATACTGGCTTGTTTTCAAAGCCCTGAATATCCCACTTTCAATATAATTATTATGCTAATTCACTTAATTGTCATGCACAAAGGTTTCAATATGAGGCTCCAGGGTAGATTAAATTTATTGTTTTCTCTCGAGTATTCTCTGAGAAAAAAAATAATTTAATTTACCCCTGCAGAGCCTGACATACATGTACTGCTATATTGAAAGTCTAAACTTAAGTCTTGGTAGCAAAAACATTAACTATATACACAAATATATATTTAAAAAATAATTGTTGTAATTTTATGTGACTGTGTAGTGTAAGCTATTTGTTGTGCAGTCATACACAATTTTTCAGTTAACAATATTATGAAATTATGCATGCTGTGTCGCACTTAAGTAAAGTAAAGTAACTTTTATGTAAATTAAGTATGTCGGTAAACTCGTAACTACATGTACTAATAAACTCTGATAAACTTGAGGCTGATGTGGGACCTACGATTTTATGTCCTTATCCGAGAAGATGTGAAGGTCTATATAACCATTTGCAGTTCGAGAATGAGAACAAAGGCAGCACCTTCTACTCAGTTATTTTAAGACTGAGTGTTGGTCTGGCCGGGGTCTCCCGCACGACAGACCCGAGCTTAACCACTGAGCTTAATTATAAACCGGGAGGCAGTGATAAATGAAAATTGATCATGCATGATTACATATTAATATTAAGTACATTACAAATGTACTTAATGAAAATATTAATCATGATATTTATCAGTACTTAATGAAGCTGCATGTTGATCTCTTCTAGGCTGTACTTAGAGATAAGGCAGAACTACGCTCAAGGTAAAAGGATAAACAAAAAAAGTAACCATTTGATGCAATCCAATGTTTTTGATTACAGTTAGCTACAATATATCACTTGATATTAGTCAAAGGATTGCACTGTCTTGGATCTGAAGGCACTTCCAACGAACAATTGTTAATTACGTTGTTGCATCTAAATTCATTGACCTCCATTTCTACATTGCTGCATGTAATGTTTCCACTTTTTTCTCTCCACTTGATCAAGACATAATTATATGCATGCACAGGCAAAAATTGGTAGATTTTAGCTTTCTAGATAATCATGCTTCATTTCTTTTTGCAGTGCAATGAAACAAATTAAAACTAAATTTTCTTTTTGCATTAATGTACATGTACATTGTACAAGCTTAGGGGAAAGCTAATTTTAATCGAGAAGGGACAAAGATAGCCCAGTGGGTATAAAATGTCATTGTTGTCTTTAATTCTGCTTTGTCTATCAGATGTCTCATTCCACAAAACAAGGCAACCATGCACCTACCTGCAAATATTGGTAATTAGCAGCTCAAATGACAAGCAATTATATGTTATTTATTATTAGTACTTAATATATTGTTATTATTACATAATTATTGTACCATAATGATCATGCATAGTTGTTAAAATTGAATTCTAAACTTGGCAGCAGACGTCATTCTTCTTCTTTATAAATTTGTTATTATTATTGGCATTGTTGTAATTATTATTAAATTCTATTTATTACTACTAGTAATATTATTTTAAATATTATAATAAGTGTTTATTGGACAATTGAGGATTGTAAGGCCATAATTATAACTAGATTACATGTTAAGTTCCCTGGCCATTCTTAATAAACACTAGTTCAACATTTGTATTTTAATCTTACCTTATTTTACCTTTAAGGTGACTATACTGACTTTTACTCATCCATATATCATGCTACCAACGTTGGCACAATGTTCAGGGGAAAAGAGAATGCACTTATGCCAAACTGGTAGGTTTACAAAGATGGGGAGTTCTTGACCAGCTCAACCCAATGTTCAAAATGCTTACAATCACTGTATATTTAACACAATCAAATTGATTTCTGGGGTTCAGGAGAATATATATTATATATTTTTGTTAAGTATTTTACAACAACTGCCCAGGCCAGTTTCTTGTTTTCTGATTGGTTGATTGCCATTGGAAATAAGAGGACATACCTGACAGTAGATTACATGATCCCTTGCACAATGTTGATTGTATGATATAGCTAGCACAGGCTAGAATCACTTTCCCTGCCATTTTCCTTGTCTCCTTACAATTGGGCCTACTCGCTTCACTATTTTCAGTTTGTTGTTGTAAAACACAAATTCACAATAGTTTACTGTGATGATGCCCTCTTATTTCCACATTTTTCATCATCTGACATGGTCAAAATTTGTTGTGAATTCACTTGGCTATAAGTGTGTCGTGAAATCGGCCAGTCAACAATTTTGAACATGCGATGATGCAAAATGTGTACCACAGTACTTGAACTATTGTAAATTTGTTAAACATTCTCTTACAAACAGGAAACATCTGCCTGTGGGTTACCATGGCAGGGCCTCGTCAGTTATAGTTTCGGGAACACCTGTGACACGGCCGTCAGGACAAACGAGAGCAGATGATAGTGAGTGATGCTGTACATTACTATTAACTTTTTACTCCAAGCAATAAGATCACTCTGGGGACTAGGCGCAAGGTTGTCACATAAATTGTACGAAATAATGTACTCTAGCTAGCTAATTAACTTACAAATTAAAGTAAACCTAACAAATCTGTCATTACAAATGGGCCGCAGCAGACAAAAAGGGCCCAGACAACATTCAAGTTAAATAATTCCTACAATGGTGTTCCTAATAACAGTTTGAAGATCGTATTGTATTCTTAACGAGAAGCACTACATTTCATTCCTAACAACAAATGTCAGTTTCAAGAAATTGACAACAAAAATCAGGGGTGAATTTTACATGATTTTGATGCAAGGGCCCGATTACAAATATGACCACAAAAATTAGGAATCCTGTCAGAGGGGATGATTTTGATGTACATGTATGACATTCATTTATACCTGCTGGCATTAAAGAGTAAAAAAATAAATAAGATGAACAAGATGATCACTTTTTGGCCAAAAAAATCTTTTCTGCAGTTATTCTACTCCCCGTATATCGTCTGATGATAAGGAATCATGTGCACCTGCTAAAATTGTGATCACACCCTCCTGTAAAAATATCTTAAATTTCATCTTCGATTTCATTCAGGTCAATTTCATGAAATCAACATTACTTGTTAGTACATGTAGCACAATGTGGCGCTCACAATGCATATTGTAATCGCATCACAAGTATCAAAAACATGGTGCAATTTCAAAATACATTTACATATATTATGTTGTCCGGGCCCTTTTTGCCTGACGCAGCCCAAATGTATGTGTTCATGAATGTGATTGCATAAAAATAATAAAGTGAATGGCACAATTACATCTTAATATATATTACTACAGTAGGTAGAAATTGATGCCAATGTTACAAAATACACTGATTATGACCTTTCATTTGCCTTTTCAGCCAAGCCTCCTGTGTTTGGTCCTTGCAAATTGTTGGACATGGAAATGGAAATGGTACATGTACTTTGTTTTTGGTATTAATTAGATGTGTAATATGGTACTAACCAACCCTATATTGTTTGACATACTGTACATGTAGATACATGCAGGCCCAGCTGTTTGTTATTTTACAGTAATTAGGACATTTGCATGATGATATTGTATAATTATATACAAAGACTACCAGAACTTTTCGAACAGATCCTTTTTGTTTCTCTAATTTGGATCATAATTATTGTCTTGCAATCCTCAAAGGAGTGGATAAATTTGAATGAGAAAAACGAATTTGAAAAGGATTCTGGTGGCTGTTGTAAAATGAGGCCAATGCAAATGTCATCTGTTATGATATCAATGAACTTATTTTTGGCAGGCTTTCTTTGTTGGACCAGGAAATAATTTGGGAGAGCCAATAGCCATTGACAAGGTAAACAGACCATTTGCCATTAATCAGTAGGCTACTTTAAGAAAGTAACAATTTGAATGATGAAAAATGAAATGTAAGGGATAATGAATGCATGCTACGAGCGATATGGAATTTATCATTGTGAGTAATGCAAAGCCAGAGTGGCTGTTAATTAAGCTTAACGAGCGATGATAAATCCCATATCAAACGAGTGGACATGATTCATTAACCAATTTGTCTTATGCCGTTTAACCCAGAAAGAAATAACATTTTACCTAGTGTACTGAGTTTGCAGGAGCAGGCATCAGTGAATTACATAATTATGCAAGTGGCGATTAACTAGTTATTGAGACTTGCATACGTAATTCAGTGGGATATGGGATTTACATTGACTACTATCCCTGGATTTATCCCATCACTTGCAACAAAGAATTTTGGGTATGGCATACGATAATACAATATTAGTATGCATCCTTAATCTTTTAGTGTTTCAACTGAAAACAATTGTAGGGGTGAGCATGAAAACGATTCATTGGCAAACGATCAATGAATTAAATTCACGCAAATCGAACAAGGTTTCAATCAACCAACTTGACTATGATGGTGGCACAGTTTATGACTCACACGAGATTGCAGAAGCTTTTAATGAGCATTTTTCATCTAAAGCTCAAAATAGAAGCGAAGAGTTAATTACAACCTGGTAATTAACACACCATTTGAATCTAAATCTTACCGGATGGCTCTTCTGTAACTATAGTGCCTTCCATTTAAAAGAAATCGATGGAGACCGTATTTATAAACTGATTTCTAAATTAATAAATCTAAAGCGACAGGACTTGATAACATTCCAGCCAAATTGATAAAGGAGTGTGCTGGAGTTTTAATAGGTCAATTTACTCTGGTATCTTTCCTGTGGAATTGCAGTGTTTTAAAGTGTTTCCGGTATACAAAAAAGGGAAATATTCTGACCCTATAATACCTACCGTCCAATTTCTGTTATTGCAATTGTAGCCAAACATTTCGAAAGAATTGTTTATAACCAACTTTTTACATACATGTATATTAATGACAATAAGCTCTTATCAAATCAACAATCGGGATTTAGAGCTTTTCATTCCACAGTTACTGCGTTATTAGAGGCAACACATGAATGGGCGTTAAACATTGACCACGGTAAAATCATTGCTGTTGTCTTTATCGATCTTACAAAAGCTTTCGACACCGTTAATCACGAGATTCTTCTTGCCAAATTACGTCACTACGGTGTACACGGTACAACGCACGATTGGTTTGCCTCGTATTTGGGTTCTCGCTCACAAAATAGTTTTGTAAATGGATCTTTGTCTCGGGTTCGTTCTCTTAATTGTGGAATTCCTTAGTGAACCCCCGGGGGGGGGGGGGACTCCCCATAAAAATAGACGGGGGTGCTCGACCTATCTTTTAGGGGTTAAAATCGTTAGCAGTGCTATCTCTTAGGGGTCTCCCAAAGGTCTGCTATCTTTTAGGGGTCTCCGAGACCCAACATTTTTGTGGCCGAGAAAAAATAGCGCTGGATCCTCGAGCATGAGACCCCACAAGTTGAATCGGTATTTACGGCTTCGATATAGAGTTTGATCCATCCGAATATTAAAGACGAGGTTATGGGGCAGAGCTTTGTCTCTTATTTCCTTTGGTTTGCACAAATTTGTCTTTTGGAGTGCTATCTTTTAGGGGTAAAAATTTTGTGAGCCACGCCCATATTGCTATCTTTTAGGGGTGAATTTCATTTCTCACGTCGAGCACCCCCGTCTATTTTTATGGGGAGTCCCCCCCACCCCCCGGAGTGAACCATCCTACGCCCTTTGTTATTCTTACTTTTCATAAATGATCTTCCTAACTGTTTGTTCAATTGAACCCCTAGAATGTATGCTGATGACACCAGCCTTACATTTTCTAATAACAACATCAATGAACTTAACTTAGCGATGAATTACGATTTACAGTGTATTCATGAATGGCTAACAATTAAATTTAACAATTAAATTTGCATTGAATATTCATGCTTATTGGATCCAGGCAGAAACTGACTAATATTTCCCAAATTCCAACGCCTGTCATCAATAACATTCCAATAAAACAAGTTCAGTCAAGCTAATCACTGGGAGTTAATATCGACGAAAATCTGAATCATATCGATGTTATATCCAAAAAAATTGCTTCCGGCATTGGAGCTATTAAACAAATAACACCATATGTATCATACGATATTTTACTAACTATTTATATACCGCCCTAGTCCGACCACACTTTGATCACTGTAGCCAAGTGTGGGGAAATTGTAACAAAGGACTAAAAACTACAAAAACTTCAGAATCGTGCTGCACGTGTCTTGTTAAACGCTCCATACGACTCCAATGCAGAAAATTTGTTTAAAAGATTGGTCTCGCTTAGCCATAATGGTTTTCAAATCTCTGAATCAGCTAGCTCCTGAATGTCTCTGTTCGAAGTTCATTCCTAGGACTGAACTTATAAATTATGCTCTTAGGGATATATCTGATAAACTCGCTGTTCCACACGCCCGCACCAACTATTGCAAACACAGGTTTTAAGCTACAGCGGAGCGGTCTTATGGAAAAGCTTTCCTTCCGAAAATACGTGCACAGAAATCCCTAAATGCATTTGAATCCAAGCTAATTTGTCACGATTTCGCAGGATTTCACTGTTAGTTAAAATAACAACACGGCGCTCATGGAAAGCAGGTTTCTTTATTTAATATTTTCATATATTTTAGCATTTTTAATAATTGTAATTAAATTTGTGTTTACATATGAGTTGGTCACATACTTGTAAGATAGATTGTAATAGCATTAATAGCATATTTTAATATTTGTATATGACCTGATCGAGCATACCGTGTATAAATAAAGTTGACTTGACTTGGCTTCATGTGACAAATGAATTTGAAAATCTTGAAAGTCAACCTCGCTTTTTGATTAAGAAAAGCTGTAATTTCTCCTCTAGAATGTTAGGATATCACTTGAAATCTCGTGATAAGAAATGAAATAGTGCTCAAATTAAGCAAGTCATCAAGCCATTTCTACAGCGAAAATATTTATTATTGTTTTGCTATTCTATTTGTGGGGGTTGGGGGGGAGACAGCATTGTCGTGCACTGGCTCATTCTGAATCTTGAACGGACTTTCGCTCTCTCTGATCAAGTCGGGCGCCAAGCTGGAGAGATGCATGATTGAAACAGTGGAGGTTCGTACGATCTTGTTGGAATAGCGGACTTAAACATTTCAAAAGAGTGACTTTGTGTAAAATGCCATTGGACATCATTAAGTCGCCGGCCTAACTCGTTGTCGAACGAAGAACTGTTGGACTAAAAGGCGATTCGTTATCGCTGGAGATTTACACAGAGTCACGTCTTTAGGCGAAGCAAACTGTTAATATTTTGGAGCTAAGAAGGCATTTCGGTAAGTTTAGTGGTCTTAGCTTTCCAAAGATAGTCGTGTCGGGCCTTGTTTGTGCTTTGCCCGGGGACTAAAAAGATCCCTTTGGCGTTTCCCTGTCAAATTTTGCTTTGTATACACCCACAATTCTTTTCTGCCCATGTTAAGTCCGAAGGTAAACCAAAGGGAATCAGGTCTAATCCGTATTAGTATAAACCAACTAGTGGACTATTACAAATCCTGCATTCTGATTGGCTACCCTACTGTACATGTAGGTCTATAGTGATACTTACTGCCACGTCATCCATTGTCATTAATGTGCCAACCAGAGATCGATTGGTTCGTTCAGGACACAAAGTGGCCTTTTCAAATCATGGTTGTACATTAGCATAACAATTGTAATGTTTATCAACACGAAGTATCGCTATTTGTGATAGTCCATGGTAGAGAAAAACCGCACTCATTTTCACGAAATAAAAAAAAATTGAACTTCAATGTTATTATTATTATTATTATTACAATGATATTTATTGAGGGAACCACACTCATCGATGTGATGATTTTCAGGAGGGCCCTCAAATAAAAAAATAAATAAAATATACAAGAATATATAATACATATATATGAAACAGTTGACAAAAAGAAAAGATAAAATTTGTAGAAGCTAAAAACAAAAGTCCATATCTAAAAACTATATACAATTAAATAATTTCGCCTTCAATTGACTCTTAAATACAATGGGATTGTCAAGTTCTCTAATGTTCGTATTAAGGTCATTCCAGGCATTAGAGCACTGGAAAGAAGTTCTGAAAGTTCCCCAATTAGTGCGTGAGGGGGGTCTTCGCAAGTCTCTCTTATTTATTGTGTTGTAATTATGAATTGTATCGCCATGTTGAAGATTAAAGTCATAATCAATGAGCCCATTTAAACATTTATAAAATGTTTCTTATAATGTGTTTCTTCCTATTATTTTCTACTGTCCGACTAGTTAGTTTATACTAAAACAATTATACCTCTCGACTGCGGGTCTAATTGTTAATTAGCTACGGGGTGGCTCGCGAGGATTTCGGAAAGATTATAGTTTCAAACAGCAAAGTGACTAAACTCTGTCGGCCGTGCAATAAATCCGCTTTCCAATCAAAATAACTGAACGTACTTAAATAACGTTTCTTATGAAGTGTACTATAGTGTGAAGCGAAATTTTAATGAGTGAAAGGGATTTGAAAAATAAATACGGCAATGAATGATCAGGTAAAATAAACAAACAAAATCAGCCGAACGGATCTTTATAATGAAAGACTTGAAAAAAACAACCAAAGAAGCCAAAACAGAATGACCACAGTCACTGATAAGCAATCTTTGACAAGGCTCTCTGGTAAACGATCTCGAAATATTTAAAATAGTGGTAGGAGAGGCGAGAAATAGCAAAAATATATTTATATTTCAAATCTTTTTTTTTTGCTATAATCATCATTTTCACATACATGGCCTTCATAAAATTCGACTTGAAAAAACCTAACATCGACCGTAAAAGTAAAAACGGAATCGAGTGACGCAAATTATCACTTAAGCCGTTTTCATGCTGACCCCTTCAATTAAATTCATGTCCTGTTTGATTTGAATTTTCAGGCCCCAGATCACATTTTTGGAATGGTTCTAATGAATGACTGGAGTGGTAAGTGCGTAAAAGCTATTAAACATGCATTTGATCATAATAAAATATGGAATTAATGTATTAAACTTGTACAAAAAATCAAGGTAGTTTTCCAACAATTCACAGACAATTCACCAACATTTGGTCAACCAACCGTTGACTGTCTGCAGTTGGCAGTTTGTCGGTCGATTTGTGGACCAACAAGGACAGAAACGGTTGGCTGTTAAACGACTGACAGTCACCCGACTAAATATAAGTGACAACAGTCAGCTGACTATATAACAGTTGTTCAATCACTGACTTGGTCGACGTGTGATGGTCTGATTGTAAAGTACACTTTAGCCAATATTTGCATGTACACGTTTTGGAGGCATATTACTATAAATTTGTTGCATACAATCTTTCTTAGCACGTGATATCCAAAAGTGGGAGTATGTTCCCCTTGGACCTTTCTTGGCAAAGAACTTTGCTACCAGTATATCCCCCTGGGTTGTGACTATGGATGCACTGCAGCCATTTGTTGTTCCCAACCCTGAACAGGTAGAGTATATTATTAGTATTTCTTGTTCAATGGTGTATTTCTTAGTGCATTGTAGTCTCTGTGTAGAAACTACCATAAATTCCATTGTATTTCAGTGTCCTTTTAGGTTCATGTGTGTCTTTCTGTCTGTATTTATGTATGTTTGAGTGTGTGAAAGCATGAATCTGATTGGTGCAGCTGTGTTTGTATTGAACTTTGGCAAGACACTATGTAATGTATTGAATTGCGTGACAGGTTAGTTTCTGGTTCTACTGAATAGGCAGGATGTGTATTCTAACGGACGAGCTGGAACGAGTCCCCAATGAAGGCTGACATGTGGGGTATTCTTTTCTAATATATTATGCTACATAACTTTTAACATATTCCCCTGCAGGAGCATCCATTGAGTGCTCGTTCCAGCTCATCCATGAGAATGAATGCGCAACTTGCCTATTGGTTAATGTAGACAATCCATCATATCAACGGCGGATTTAGGGGAGGAGCCCAGGGGGCCGCACTTATCTTGGTGTGGAGTTTCACCCAACAGTAGACCCTATTGCGGATCGTATTAATGTGTATGGACCGGGATCTTTGACAATGAAACCCTTAGTGGCAGCCACCTCCTGTAGATTCACTCAGTACTGCATCTTGTACAGGGTCCAGTTGTTCGAAGCACGACTGAAGCTAGTTAATCCAGGATTACGGAAAAACTTTAGCTCGATTACGACATCTTTGAGGTTAAAAAAATATTCCTAGAGGAGAAATAACAGAACTGGGCCAGATGGACAGGTCTGCAAAACGCTGCACATGTCCAGTCAGCGATATAAATCGTGGGAGCAGTTCTAAATGACTCAACACATCGCATAAAAAGACCGGTGTTCCAGGAAATTTGCACCCCTGTTAATTTGCACTCCGTGGTGCAAATTTCCTAGGGTATTTGCCTAGGAAGTTTGCACCCCCTTAGAAATTTGCACTCTCCGTGTCCTGCGTTTTCTTACTCTACTTAATTAAGGTGATTTGACTAGCCCACTACAGTACTTCTGTAGTTTGTCACGAACGACTGAGCATTATGCACGGAGCCTCGTATTGATTCCTTTGTACGTAGGAAGTGAGGCATATCTCGGAAGTGGGCTATTGAGTGCCAATTAGCCGGTTAGCCCAGTGGTTAAGCGCCAGTCTGTCGAGCGGGAGGTCGCGGGTTCAAGCCCCGGCCGGACCAACACTCAGGGTCTTAAAATAACTAAGGAGAAGGTGCTGCCTTTTTGAAACAACTGCAAATGGTTAGACCTTCACGTCTTCTCGGATAAGGACGTAAAATCGTAGGACTAGTGTCCCCAATTAGTTGCAAAGCTAAATACAATTGACACTTAAATAAAGTTACTTAATACTTACTTACTTACTTAATTGTTTAGCATAGCGTTCAGTTACCGAAACGTGCACTCCCCGTGTCTTGCGTTTTCTTACTCGACTTGAGATGATGTGAATTGAGCGCCGATCAATGGTTTACGTAGAGTTGTCACTGAAACCTTAGGCAATTTACACTCCCGTGTCTTGCGTTTTATTACTCTGTGGTGACTAAATATCAGTTGTTTTGCGTTTTGAAAGTACTATGTACTTTTCCGAAATCCTCGAATTTTTCGAATCCTCGAAAACTTTTCCATAGATGATGGCCTCTGTTTTCTTTTAGTTTCGGCGGGAAACTGGGGCGGACGCGCGCTAGCTAGCTAGGCCATGGGCTCATCAAAACGCATGCGCGTGACGTTTTGCCGCGGTGTGGCCGTACAGTAACCGTGCCGTAGTCACTGCCGTAGTCAGTGACGTAGTATGAAATCTGCTCCACTTTCGAATTACCTTCGATTCGGAAACGACAGGGCCAGGGCCGAAAATAATTCGAAGTCTTCAGGCAACAACAAACACGACCTGACAGTAGTATCTTTTGAAAGGTTAGGCCATGAAAGTTACCGGTTCGGTTCACCTCAAGACAGTGACTCGATCAAATATCCAGCGGTAAAAATCCTCCTTTTAGGCCGAAACAGTTCTTCGTACGAGGTCGTCATCAGGCTAGGCCATGTCCAACGACACTTGTAGTGACTCATGCAAAAACCTATTCCGTTGTTATACCGAGACATATCTCCACTGTTTTAGCCATCTATCCAGCTTGGTGCCCGAGTTCAAAGAGAGCGAAAACTTGTTCGAGCCACACGCCACAACCCACATCCCACCCACTTTATAGAATAACAAGACAACAAGAAATATTTTCGTTGTAGAAACGGCCTGATTCTTCACACATTTGTTACTAATGTATGGTTCATTGTTTCCCCAGGACCCTGCACCTCTTCCATACCTTCAGCATAAAGATCAATACTCCTTTAATATCAACCTTGAAGTAGCACTTAACTGTGAGTAAACGTTACTCGCTTCAGTACTGACTCTTGTTTCTTTATGGAATGCTTCGTTTGCACGTGACGTCATTGCCGCCATCTTGGTTCTCATGTTAGTTCATCCATCATGGCCGCCATATCTTTATCATTTAAATCTCTAGGGATTGATTACAAACCAGCAATAGATGGGTTTCACTCAATCCCCAGAGATTCAAATGACAAATGGCATGGCGCCATGTTGGTGTACCTAACAAGAGAAGCTAACGAAGAATCTATTGTTAAAGGTACACCAATATGACCGCCATGACATCATGTGCAACCCATTTATAGGAAAGAAGGTACTTAATTTACAGACAAGGTGCAATGCTCTGCGTATCATTGCGACAATGGCAACATCGCTCGCAGGGAGCCCACTCAAATGTTTACCTAATAACATTTGGTCGTGAAGTCAAGTTATACAAGTCTTTATAATATCATTAATAATTCATAAGGATGGTAACCAATCTAAACGCAGCACTCAAGTCACGTGGATATCCCTGCTGACCCAATACACAATTGTAGTTAGCTCTATTAGTATTCTGTGTCAAATTAACAAATTGAAGTTAGGTTTTCAGTTATGTGTCTGTCCTAATATTGTCAATGATTTTCGTCATAACATGGTCAAAATAGCTGTGGATCCACGAGGCGTCTTCGCCGAACAACAACAACAACAACAAACTAAATAGCCAATAGCCCACTTCCGCGATATGCTTTACTTGTCACACACAAAGGTTTCAATACGAGGCTCCGTGCTAAATTAAATGTATTCTTTTCTCTGTGAAAAGAATACATTTAATTTAGCACGGTGCCTCGTATTGAAACCTTTGTGCGTGACAAGTATTAAAAGCATATCGCGGAAGTGGGCTATTTTACAACAACAAAACACTTTAGCTTCAAACTAAAGCCGCACGCGCACTCCTTCACAAATGACGTCAGCTTTTGTTGTCTGTCCAAATATTGCATATGAAAATAAGCCAATCAGATTGCGAGAAATTTGGCGGTTGTTGTAAAAGGATACATAAATAGAGGATATTACATGGCCGCGCGGATATACGGATTTATATCTTACGAGTGAGCGCAGCGACGATAAAATCCGTATCTCCAAGTCGCCATGTAATGTTCTGTTTAATGTATAATTATCGTTGAAATACCGGTTTCAATCACGTACTAAAAAGGCTAGAAATCTTCGAAAGCAAGTCATCTTTTCAAAAGTGATATCTTCACGTGTGAAGATATCACTTTTTAGAAAGAAATATACACTGGTATTTCATCGATAATTATATATTAATACTAATTACGCTATCGTTAGTATGATCGTGGGAGGTCACACACCCAATCACTGTCTTCCCTATTCTGGCCGTGGTAAAATGACAAGGTAGAACTGTAGTCTTGATGTATACAGACCGTCTCTCCAGTGTGGGACGTGATTTTGTACACGCTGCGAATGCCCGTGACGCAAAATGTAGTGCCAAACTCTTATTTTACGCTTTTCATCGACATTTCAGAATGTTTTTTTAATTTTATAAAGTTCATATCATAAGTACATTACACTATTCACATCCCAATTATATCGGATACGCCATTGTATATCCGATACTATGTATTCAGTTTAGTACTTCAAAACGAAAGCAGGTTTCAATTGAGTTTCGAAAGTTTTCGGTGATTGCTTTGGTTTTGCGTTTACTTAGCTTTTCTATTGGCTGCGAGAAATGTTTTGTCATCAGTCAGCGAATCAAATTCCAGAGAAAACCAATCGTGGTTTTGGTCCGTCACGCCATCAAACCACGATTGCGTTTACTTTTCCTCCTGATTGGTTGCTTTCTCGTGCCAGTGAAACCAATCGTTATTCACTTTAGTTCGTGATTGGTTCCTTGTAATTGCTTTGGTTTTGGTTTTACTACAGTCAATTAAAACCTGCTCTAAATTGCATGAATTAGAGTTAAATAGATATTTAGGGGGAGAAGTGTGATAGGTATATAATAAGACAAGGTAGGAAACTTCAATGGCGAACACAGTTGCATAACTTGAGAACGCCGCTCAGATAATCCTGCTTGATCGTTGGCAGTTGACTCAAAAGTACCACGAACACGAAGACCAGTTCTCTCATGAACTACTTTTAATTATGTGAAAGAAATCATATCCCCAACGGAGAATCCCACACGCGAAACCTTCAACCTGCCGATGTCTAGGGTAACTTCACCGGAGCAGGAATCACAATAACGATCCTGGGTCAGGGTCCCAAAGAGAGCAATAATAACCACACCCCTGTAACAAACTCCGCACATGCAGTAATACACCTTTCCCGCATTCGATCGAACAATGGCACCAAGTCGAGATTGGGGTAGACAAAAATACAGTAAATGCATGAAAATGTCTACTCCAATCTCGACTTGGTACCATTGTTTGTGGGTATTGGAGCGGAATGCTGGAAAGGTCTATTGTTAAAAGAACAATACAATGAATACAGTCATGCAGAGAAAGTATTTGAAGGACTTTGAATTCCACAATTTCCGCTATAATTTGAAACCAAAAGTTTATATCAGACACTAATCATTCTGCGCGACGGATGTTTACTAATACATGTACGCTTTGTTTTCTTTCTTAGGCGATGGGCTGAGTAATCCAGCTATAATCTGTAAGACAAATTTCAAGGTATTTACGGCACTTGATATAACATTTATTATATTGTCGTGATGCATTATTTTATGAATTTTAATGTCCTTAACCACCGTTACTAACACCAGGGACTAAGTCGTTTGTTGCTTTTATTGACACGGTTTTTATGTGGAGAGACAAAGGCGAAACTCTTTAATCAGATTAATTCTCCACACTCGGTTCCAGTCCCCTACTCGTTTCTAAAGTGGATTCAGATTCGGATAACAAAGACGTGGCGGCCATGTTGGTTGAACAACGTCAACCAAGATGGCGGCGATGACGTCACGTGAAAAATAGCAATACGCATGTCAAGGTTTCCTTGCATTGAATAGTCATTTCGTAGCGCTTGAAAGGTAACCAAGCCTCAGTCTCGCATGGAGGATGGAGTTGACCCTGCACTGATACGAACCCTCTTTCTATGAATATGGATAGATTGTGATTATCATGCTACATTGCAACTAGATACAAGCCATGGAGGATGGAGTTGACCCTGCACTGATACGAACCCTCTTTCTATGAATATGCCTGGATAGATTGTGATTATCATGCTACATTGCAACTAGATACAAGCCATGGAGGATGGAGTTGACCCTGCACTGATACAAACCCTCTTCCTATGAATAGATTTTGATTATCATGCTAACTACAGAACTAGGTCCAAGCCTCTAATAGGCAATATTCGTATTCTCACGGACGAGCTGGAACGAGCTGGCTCAACTCCAGCCTTTCAAAATAGCGGTTAAGAACATGTACGAATTGGACTATTGTTCTCTGGTTCCTCAGTGTTGTCATAAGCAATCCTAAGAAGAATGAAGGCCTGTTTTCTAAGTTTTCTTTTGGGAAGAATAAAGGAAGTACGGACGAATGTTGTTGTGTAAACTACATGTACAATGTATGCATTTCCCTAGTTCTAATGCTCCGCTATTTTTGTGTTAATTCTTTCAGGGTGAATTTTGTGAAAGCGTATAATATACACAACAAAATTCCATCGAATGTGGACGTCGCCTGTGATCCATTTGACCTGTTAGAAAATCTTAGGAGAGATCTCTTTTCGTTGCATTAAAACAATTTTGATCCAGAACGATACAAACGTTTAGACAATGTGATGTTTTCTCAATAACAATCAGGTTAATAGATTTGTCAATGATTATCACGAGTTAGCCACCTATTATCGGCAAACTCAATCTGATTCGCTACGCAGGCACACTACTGATCGATTGACGGCAGTTTCGGAGAACGAGCGCGCGCAAACAAAAATCAATTAGAAAATTGCTTCTTTTCCAACGTTTTTCACAGGTTTTCTTTATATAAAGAGCTACGGGTTTTTAGCTGTCCAGGTTGTGCTAAAACAATTAGACTTCTCGCTCTTAGTGTCTATCGACTGTGATAGTTGATAAAAACCTCGAGCTCGCAGCATCCTGATGCTGAATAAGAAAATCATCGCAGCTTACAGGGACTTCATTAGTAGGTTAACACAATGTTCAGTGGTGCTGGTTGTTTAAGAGTGGTCTGGGGCGGATTCAGGGGGGTTCGGGGGTTACATCGACTCCCCCTTCCTCTCGCTCGCGTATATCGAACCTCCCTCACACAGAATCCTGGATCCACCCCAGGTGGTGGACACTACCTAACATTTCTTTCTATCATTATTTAGAATATGTATTGGACGCAGTTGCAGCAACTGACGCACCACACTATAACCGGCTGTAACACAAGACCGGGAGACCTCATGGGATCTGGAACTATTAGTGGAGAGGTGGGTGGACAAATCGTATATGATATAGGAAACTCTGGCTGTGTTGACGACATCCCAGATTACTACCGTACTGTTTTCCTTGATTTGCACATCAGTGAATCAAGGAAGCGCTTAAACAGCAAGTTCCGGTATAAAAGAGCTGTAGCCAGGCCATTGCCACCTTCAGTTATCATTCACCCTTTGTGGAGTGAACACCTCTGTGATGCTCTGCTTGAGTGCTTGTTTAAATCTTAACGAGCCAACTGCAAAAGTTGGAACATTTTTAAAACAAACTCCAGGGCAAAAATGTAAATTGTGCTTTGCGTTACGTATTATAGTGGTTTTCGATTGAGAATCGAAAGTAATAAGTGATGGGTTTTCGTTTGCTTAGCTTTTCTATTGGCTGAGAAAAATGTTTCGTAATTATCAGCCAATCAAGTTCTAAACTAAAACCATTGTTTTGGTCCGCATGCAATCGATTTTCGTTTTAGCGAGAATTATCCACGATTGCGTTTACTTTTCCTCGTGGTTGGTTCAAGTACAACCAGTCATGAATTACTTCAGTTCGTGATTGGCTCATTACACTTTTACTTGCTCCTGATTGGCTCCGTAATTACTTTGGTTTTGGATTTACGACACTCAATCGAAATCCACTCTACCTCAGCAGCAGTTGTCTGTACTCATATTGATCATGGGCAAGAGCCAGTCAGAAGGCGAGAAATCTGGGTTTTGTTGTTAAAATTGCCTTCTTCCTCCAGACACCTGACTCCTATGGTTCTCTGCTGGAGCTGTGCTGGCGTGGTAGCAAGCCTCTTGATCTTGGTAACGGAGTAACACGCAAGTTCCTTCAGGATGGCGATGAGTTAATCATGACTGGTTTTGCTCAGGGAGACGGATTTAGGGTTGGGTTTGGGGAATGTAGGGGAACAATTCTTCCAGCTGTTAGCCTTTAAACTCAAAACCACTACTGAACCATGTAGTTTGGATTTCTTGTTCTTATTTTTTTGTACTAAATTTACTAGAATAGACCAGATGGTGGCGCTAAACCAAGGACAATTGATGACGCATTACGACTAACGCATGGTAACCCGAAATTTAAAGAAACCTAACCATCCCCGAGACTAAACATAGGTAAACAAGGAGAACTTAATCACGTAGGGTTAGAATCACACAGCGATCAAACGTCTGCGCGTGCGTATTACGGTCAGTCTACAATTTACCTTAAAACGTATTACAGTGAACTTCTACCCCCGAAAGTTAAGAAAAATACGTGAAAGTTAAGCTTTTTATTTTCACAGTCGACGGGAAATTGAACAAACTTCAAACTGTGAGTTTACCAATTTTTTTCGTAATTTACCAAAAAAGTTCTCAAGGTTTGAAAACGGGTGTGTGAACAGTGACGGCCGCCGGCTCGCTTTGAATTTGTTTTGTAATATGTTGTTGTTGCAAGACTTTTGACGCATGCGCAGACGTTTGACCGCTGTGTGGGTTAGAATTCCCAGGTAAACAACTGGCTGACATGTAAACGACTAGTTTAAACAGAGCTGCGCTATGACCTCTGCCTTTGCTAGAAAGAAGGAATGAAAAGAATGTAACTTATTATGTAATTGACCTAATAAATAGCCATATTAGAACATAACTGTTTTGTGTAAGAAAAGTGTTTATTGTGTGAAAAGGTATATTGAGCTAATGTATGAAACCAAGAGAGCATCGGTAAGAGAGGGAGTCTTGTAGCAACTGAAGTAAAGTGCGCGAGCGCGCGACAGCAATCAGATGGCGCGAAAATATTTTGTTGATCCACAGGCAGCCCAAGCTCACGATTTGTGGCTCTTACAAATCCTACGTAGATTACGTGATTGCTCGCGCAAGATCGATTGCGTGATAGCGCGCGCTAGAGTCACCGTTTTCTCCAGAAATTCTTTTTATGATCCATGATCTCACTAATTGTATGTGTTGATTTCTCATCGTGGTAAAAATAAAGGTAATGAAATAACATTTTGCAATAAATGTACCTCGAGTGTCCTTTTCTTATGTCCTTGGGTATACTCTGCTATTTTGGGCTAGTTTGGATCGGTTTTAGAGCGCTTTTGATTTTTGAGATCTCTCTCTATAATGAAATGACAAGGCTGCACAGTCCGTTGATCACATCAAATCACTCGAAGGGCAATAAAGCACTCTAAAATCACTTTAATCCTCGCCAGACTCCACAAAAGGACGTACCGAATGTCTGTCTACGTTTATTTTGGGGTGGAATTGCAAAAAAATACCTTTTAGGCCTCATAAACGACATATTTGTGGTATCGAAAACCGCTACTTCAAAACCCTCTGATGCTGGTAACTTAGTCCCAAGACAGCGGGACGTCCCGCGGATGGCAGATGTACTCTGATTGGTTGGTCATCGTCACGTGATGGAGTCTAACAAACCCCACGTGACGACAACCAACCAATCAGATCACGTAATCTACGTAGGATTTGTAAGAGCCACAAATCGTGAGCTTGGGCTGCCTGTGGGTTACTCAGATTTTATTAGACATCATCATCTTATCATCACACAAGCGCGTGTATTGGAGATTCCGTCTCGTACTTATGCTCTCTTGATGAAACGTAATCTCAGGGCGCGTTCATTTACATGGACCGACTGGTCTGATCGGCCAGTTCTCAGACTGGTCCTGCTCCACACCGCGGCAAAACGGTATGCTCCGCTGGCCAAAATAACGAAGGCTCTGCTATCAAATACAAATTACCGAGGGTTTCAACTTTTTTAGTAAATAATTTTATAACTTAGTAAACTCCCAGTGAATCACAAATTAAGAAAACTTCAACCTGTGAAAGTCTTAGGCTTAGCTTTTAAGTAGTTTTCTTAGTTTTTGACAAAACAGTTCACAAATGGATACTTTTAAGCAGAAATTTTAAAATCGGTTTTCGCGGGAAACTGGGGGCGGCCGCGCGCCGACAAGATATAGCAAATACGCATGCGCACGACGTTTTGCCGCGGTGTGGGTCCTGCTCAAGGAGAAGAACTAGCCAGTTCTATCCCACAATGCACACAATATGGCCACCGTCGACTCGACTGCCATTTGCTTGGAAATAGCTAAGCCGAATAGTCGAACCTTCATTGTTATGTCTGTCTATCGACCGCCTGACTCCATGCGAATTCTTTAATAGTTTTGAAAGCATGATAAAGGCCATTACGATTGTTAAACTTGGGAAGGGCCTTACGCACCTTAAGCCCGCCGCGCACGAAAGCTATCGGCTTAGCCAACGGGCACGAGAGTGATAGCTCTCGTGTGCGGTGAATTTCAACGAGTTTTTTGCCGCCTCAATTGACCGTGAGGAAAATATCTATCGTGTTTGATATTTTTAGTCACTTGAAGCGAGAAACTAACCGCGTGCACTGAAGAGAACTAACAGCTTAGTTTGGCGTAATCTATTGATCAATGAAAACGCACAGCGCGCTCACATGATTTCAAAATGGCGACGTTATAACCCAGCGAAATAATAAATGCTACAGGTACTTGGCAAAGGTGATAGCTTACTGAACGTCACCGTATGAGGTGAAATGATGCTTGAGCTAACAGCTTAGCAAACGATCTCTCGTGCTCGTTGGCTAAGGTGATAGCTCTTGTGTGCGGCGGACTTTACACGTTATTAAAACGGAAACGCCACCGGTCAAATCCGCTGCGCAAGTAAACTCGCACAGGGTATTTATAACGTGATATTTGGCCATGTTGAATCCCATGAGGATAAAACCTTTGTTTTTGATTGCCAAAACTCGCTCTGTGCTCAATTTGAGGCGGTCGCGGCTAGATTCCATCCGCCAGAAGGTCGAATTGCAATTTTCTCGATGTTATATTTCTAGGGTACAGACTACAGCGGCACTTAGAAATTTAGGCGAACAAGTACGCTTCCCTCAACTATATAAAAAAATATCGGCTCCACGAAGACTCGAACCGAAACCCTAACCCATCTATTAACCGAAACCCTAACCGTTACTATCCCTCACGCCACGAGAGATTTGCTGTCAACAACCGCTTTTTTAGAACTTTTATACTGCTCTCAATGAAGTATTTTAGTGCAGTGCATTTTGGGATTGCTTCCTTCGATCCAACATGACCGCCATGTGAGAAGGGTCGATAGAATACAATCAAACAGAAACTCCTTCTTTTTCAGTTCACTAGGAAGCGATTGTTCCTACTGCAAGACAGAGCTCAAGTTCGTGAAAGTACGAAATATGCGGTGGTGACCGTTCACGATGACTTGACTGACAGATACCGGCACAAGTCCACATGTAGAGTAACAGGACATGACGATAACGACACGACATACTCAAAACATACAGACATACAGAATCAAGATCAGAATAATCAACAATAGAATGGGAGAGGGGAGTGTACTGATAATATTGGCGGCGGAGGCAGGAATAGGACCTCCAACGGTACAGGAAAATCCATCAGAATTTATCTATCTGGTTCATAAAGGAAAACGTAAGAATACGGGACATTCTCGGGAATCTCCTCACGAAAAACATTCAACTTCCAGAATGGACATTACTGAGTAAGAAGAGTGGAAGGAACGTCTTAAAGCTCCGTCTGAAGAAGGAATTGTGGGGACAACTTCAAAGTACGAATCCCCCGTACTGCTCAGCCGATCCTTGCTGTTCAACCACTCAGTTACCGCCACGATCACCGTCGGGTATAGTAAGATAGGTTTTGGTGATGTATCAGCAAAGACAAACTATAAATATCCGACCAAAGACCCTGATTCTACACCATCAGTACGGAAAGATGGGTATATACTTCATGGTAGTGTTCCGTTCCATATAGTCTCCCTTCTAATGATTATGCAGGGAGACTATATGGAACGGAATACTACCATGAAGTATATACCGGAAGAGGGCTGGATAGGATTGGAGCCTCGTGGATACAGGTATGAAAAGCGGAGGACCAGGCATGCATGCGCATGCGCAAACAGGTTGTTAAAGATGTCGAGTCACGGGGTTACGAATAGGTCAGACAATTTGCACCGACAGCTATGTTACTGGTTTATTGGATTGTTGATGGCGGTAGAGTTGTTTTGGTGAGTAAGCTTGTTATTATCATATTTAATTTAAGGTATTGATTCATTATCTTTAGTATTACTTTACCAATATCTATCACACTTACATTTGTCGGTAACGGGTTTTCCAGTACTCGTCAATGTAAAGGGCCTATAGAATGGTCAAATCCGAGAGACGCCGAGACCCTTGTTTCAAAATCCGAGCCCGAGACTTACTTCTCATCCGAGACTCACCGAAACGCCGAGACCCTTGTTTCAAAATCCGAGACTCTTTTTTTTGAAACGCCGAGATTTCGAGACTTGCTTGAATTTTGCCGAGACCGTCACGATTTTTTGAGGGACCATTCTTTACCCATAATTGTTGTACTGAAGATTCAGGTTCAAGACTCAGCGACACTTTTTGTATTGTTATTTGTATATTTGTTCCTGAATCTGCAACTATACGATGACTGAACTCTTCCTTTATTTGTACACGTTGTGTGGTTACAAAAGTACATTTTGTTCACGCGGACTAATCCTCCCCAGGCTTATCTACTGGTCGTAATACTAGTCGACTAATACTAATTATTATTGGTTGATTTACGCTCAAGAAACAAGCGTTCGGACTCCAAAATCAACGTCTTCTGGACCATCATCGAGTACAATGAAAGAGCCAAATAATGTAAAAACAGATGCTAAGGTCGAGAGTAACTCAGCATCACAAGTTTGGGTCCTATAGTACAAGCAGCAGCCCTGACGGGACCAAGTGTTGCCTTCAGACAAACCAACAGAGCCGCTGGAGAAGACGGAGAGATGAATCTGGTTCTTAGATTTGGATTCACGAGTCAGGAACTGGCAACTCCGGTGGGTAAATGATCAAGGAGTACTATGACGGCTTCTTGACCAAAGTGATGAACATCGGAAATCCATCTCGGGATCAAAAGAAAAAAGAAGACAAGGGAGGATCGACACGTTGACAAAATCCAAGACACAACCAAGAGGCAAACAATTCAAGCTGAGAAGACCAATCAAAAAGCAGACGGCGTTCGTAGCAAGCTCTCTAAGTTTAAGCTCGGGATAAAGTGTGTCAGTGCAAAGAACTGAAAAATGGCTCCTATGTATTCAGAGAAAGACGTCGAGGCAAGATATCTGAGAGCCGGTGCAAAAAAGGGATCCAGAAAAAAGCGAAGAAATTTCAAAATCCAACAGCAAATCAAACGTTGGTACGAAGACCGAGCCGGAGAGGGACAGGCCACCGGGAAAGAATTCACACAGTGGTAAAACTTTATGGGAAAGTGCCATCTTCTAAAATGAGTGAACAGAATTCCAGTTCCAATTGCAAGTCAAACACTGGCACGGAGACTGAGAGAGCAAGTGCACTAGGAGAAAATTCAGTGGTAACACTTTACCACAAGATCTCGTTATCTTCTAAAATGTGGGACTCGGGGATTGGCTCTCGAGGGGAATCCTCTTTCTCTTTCTCTGAATTTCTAACGGGACGATTCTTTTGAATTCAAAAGTGGATCCCATCCATACAAAAGGTCCCCTGGTGTTCCACCACACGATAGCCGTGCAGGGTCTTCAAAAGAATCTGGAAACAGCCACGGCAATTGAACCAATTGTTATGAAACATGTATTTATTATGTGTAGGTGTCAATATAATTATGTGATACAATTCAAATGTATCCCGCGACGTGATTACATCGTTACAGAAGATGGTGTGATGTGTCGCGCGCACCACTGGTTAGCTAAAGGCGGGAAAAGAAAAATGTGTTTACCAAACCTCAGGCAAAATGAATTTTATAATTGTCGCTATATAAGAAACACTTAATGACTGTCCCTTCGGCAATCAGTTAGTTTTGTTTCCCCTTCAGATCCTCGATGTTCCCCTCGACTCCATCTCTAGGAGTTACCTAACCAACCATGTGACGTTGAAACCAGACGTCAATCGACGAACGTCGGCTCAAATAGTTTAAGCAACGTGTTATTTTTTTTCATATATACGCATAACGCATTTCCAGTAAAACCGGTTTGAAATCTTGTTTTGTTCGTCCATTGATTGTGGATGGCGGTATATCAAAGAAAACGTCTTACTACAGCAGAGGATCTCTCTCTCTTTCTTCTCTCTCTCCCTTCGTTTTGGGAAGGAAGCGAATTCTGTCAGCAGGGAAGGCGATGGCTCGATTGCTCGAGGGCTGCTCGTTACGACAAGGTAAGTTAGCAGAGTTTATCGTGTTTAAAGCACAGCGTTTTCATGGCGTTATAGTTTTGAGTATTTGAGTCTTTTTCCGAGGTACACAGCCCGATAACTCTGTATCTAAAATCCACCACTAAAATGATCTCGGCGCTGAGCGATCGCCAACAAATTATATCGGGTAATCCTTTATTATTGTTATTATTATTACCCTGCATTATTTTAGTACAGTGAAAAAAAATATACGTTACGATGTTCGTACAACTGTAGTTATGGTGTTCCGCCCTTCCGAGTTTTACAACCGTCCTGATAAACAAACATGAGCATTGATGGTGCGTGAAAATAAAGCCTTAAATCCCAAACTAATGGGTTCATGCTGCTATCCCTATGTGTAGGGTCCGTATGTTTGTAGGGTCCGTATGTTTGTAGGGTCCCTATGTGTAGGGTCCGTATGTTTGTAGGGTAGCGCTGCGAGGGTTCGTCTTCTGTCAGAAGCGACATAAATGATTAGGCTGCTTTTACTAACTCACACATCGACACAGGTCTAGCTTTGATATTTCTTGAACGATAACAAAGGTAGTAAACTCGAGTTTAATTTTATCGTTTACTCTAAATTTCCACAAGAGATTAAACAAAGGAGCACAGTGGAGTCTTTTACTGCACTGGGTGGGTGATGTGACATGTTTTCTTAAAAGCTGTCCCGCTTTATTTTTAGTTCGTGCCAAAAAAAATTATACGACCCCAAATAATAAATTGTGGATTTCCCGAAGAAATTTCAGTTAGTCAATATCAATGATACCCTGTGTCTCCCGATTCCCAACATTTTCTTTAGATTCCAGGAAAACTTTTGTTGTTCAGTCCCGAAACAGGCTTTGTTAGAATTGCCACCCACCCATTTTCACATTTATAATGCGTTTTCATTGAGTAATTCAAACAGAACTAGAAAACGTAACCATTTATTCATACAGTGCAATAAGTATAAAGCTGAACAAGGCCTAGGATTTCACGTCCTTTTCCGAGAAGACGCTTTCAGTGCGAAGTTGTTTTGCAAAGACGAGTGTTGTAGACTGATTTTATACTATGAGAGCTACATGAAGTTTCCGTGCATTATTGCTGTTGTTTTTCAGTTTGATATCAGTCGGCTTTCTGTGAAGTTTTGGGAGGCTTTCTCTTGTTTTCAACTAATAACGGACACCGACTGAACCGAGAAGTATGTTTTTTTGGTTTTCATGGTTGAGATCAAAACAAATTTTGTTTCGGTTTCGCGTCTTACGAGCGAATTCATGTTGCTTTACTACCATTTTACATTCCAAAGCATAGATTAGTTTTATGGATGCTTAATGATAATAAAACCAACATCGAGTGATCCCCATTCCGTGCGCCACAAGCGGGTTATTTTCCAGGTGTCGGTGAAGTTGAAAAAGATGCAACACGTTCGATAGTTCTTCGCTGCTAAAAAGCTGTGATTTTAATGTTTTTTTCCCTTTTATATCCATTAGCAACATGAAAAAGGAATTCGCGTTGCACATTTTCCAAGCTCACAGTCCTAAGCAAAGAACGATTATTATAAATATTACTGAATTATTAGTTTTAAAATAGATGATTAATAACTTAATGTAAAATTTGAATATAGTTAACTAGTTTATTTTAGTATTATACACGACCCCACAAGCGGCAACGCTTTAATCTTTTATCGTGTTTAAATAAATGTTATTGTATTGTATTGTATTGTATTGTATTGTTTACGAAGATTTCATCTCGGCTTTTGGCAATTGGACGGGTAAAGATGATTCCGATGACGTCACTGTTATTTAACCAATCAATGAACGCGACTCTGTCTTGCAAAAAGCCCCGTTAGATGACCAGCAGTACAAACGTAACAGTCCAGTTCGGACTCAAAAGTAGTCCTGCAATGGAACGAAATTCGAAGCACGGCCAAACTCTCCTTCGGACGAGCCCTGTAACACTACCAGAACATTGCGACTTCCAAGTAAAGGTTTTGAGGTTATATGAAATCTATAGTGGGGGGAGATACAGCCCACGGTTAAAGCCGAAGATCTTGATTATTCTTATATTATCGGCTGAACTTCGATGTACCGTTTAAATATTGTTTTGGCGATCGTTTCATACGTTTGATTCTAATACTTGTTTGGTCACCTGATTTCATCACCATAAATTCGAGACATGGTACTGCGCAACACATATTTGACTCCTGCTCACTGTGTGAAATGGGTCGTGAAAATTTAAAGAGAAATGTATAGAGATACAAACATTTTCCATATTTCTCGCGAAATACGGTATATACAATCTTAAACATGGTCCGCCGGGACGTAATTCCTACATATAATAGCAATTCAGTTTTGTTATTCTCTAAGCTAACTTCTACATGTCCTTTTTTCCGCTGTTCGGCAAAGAATGAACAGCCTTACTTTTTACAGAGGACATTACAGAATTGCCGCTAAAAAGATAGAGATAGGAGTTTTAAAGATATATTTGCCACAAATCTATAACCTTAGCAAAAAATGGCCAACTGAAGCGTTCACAACAGTTACAGACCAATAGAGATGAGTCGGCGATACAATTTTGGGAAGCGGTATTACTCAATTACGGGCTGGTACTTTATGTATCCTGCATTATAGTGTCCCACTATGTCTACCCTCTAAATGCCATTAGGACTCATGTCTCGAGTTTCTGGCGATGTTGGAATTTCAATGGAAATTAGCCGAAAGAGTTCCAGTTGAATAATAGCTCGTAGCTTTCGATCTCAGATTTGCAAATTTTCCGTCCCGAAAGACGAGACAAAATATTGTAAATTGTCGACGAAAAGGCCCTACTTATTCGGTTACCTTCCACGCGTAAACACTGTCCATCCCATCTTGCTAGCTCAAAAAACGAGAGGGTGGAAAATTTGCATATCATCAGATATATTCATATTTGAACTCTATATTAAAATACTTTTTAACCAGGCGCAAAATCAGCAAACATGTAGCAAATTTGAAATTCTCGGCAGTGTAGTCAACTCGTTTTTTTTAAGAACAGAAAATGAAAAGGATAACCAAATATCTAATATGATTTCCATTTGATTTTCCCCGTTGGTTTTTGACATTCTGTTGTTGCAGTTTTAATGCCTTAATTCGCAATCTTATCTTATCTTAACTCTTAGGTACAAAAGAGCTATTACCGAATCCTTTGACGATTTCCAGTGAGCATTCAACTTCTCCAGATTTGGGACGTTCAATTTTACCCCCAGTCCCTTCTCGTTCTAGTGATAGCAACTGGCTTCCAACCCAGGATTATCTTTCACCCTCGTCTTCCAGTGAAAGACTCGTTCCTTGGTATGATGGTTATGCTGATGACACTCTTGCTGAGACTCTGGAAGCCATGGCAACCTTTCGGTCAGACGAACGCCTCTGTTCTCGCCATCTAGATAACACGGCCCCTCCTTCGAAAAACGCAGACTTTCCGCCAAGTGGAGGCCTCAATTTTTCTGAGAAAGAAAGCATCCCATTGCACCACAACATCTTAGCCTCAACTCAATATCTTTCTTTCCATGACTATAGCAGTCCACCTTCTATCATAAATATCCACAGTTTTCCCACATTATCAAGCAGTAAACGCCTACCTAGCTGTAATGAGGGGACTCCACTGATACCCTCCAGGAAAAAATACCTACCTCGTAACAATGAGGACATTTTAGCTTCAGTATACACATCTACTTCCACACTGAAAAATAAAGAACACAGACGTTCTTTCAAAACTGATAGCACAAGCTGTTCAACAGAAACTAATGTGCTACCATCGTCTTCGTGTAGTGGAATGGTTTCTTCTCCTCACGGTAGCGACTCGGCTTTCTCCATAAGAGGGAAGCTTTCGTGTCACAATGAAGATTCTTTTCCCCCCACAAATGCTTCTGTTGCATCAACCTCTTATTTTGGCTTAAGTGATGGGATGTCTCTTTTCTACCAAGGACGTCATCTGTTACCACCACAGCCTTACCTTAAAAGATCAATTCCTCTCCATTACCCTTATTCCTCAAACACTTCTATCAGGTCAACATCTACAAGACACTATCAATCCTACCAAGGAGAAACATCTACAGCAAATCTACCAAACATAACCCATTCAGACAGGCAGCATGTAATCTATCCCCTAACTGCCTATACTGTGTCACTGCCTGGTGGACAGCACGGTCACCTTCGAAGTCCTTCCTTATTTTCACCCATTTCATCGAATACAGGCTATGGTACCTCAGTTGCCCAATGTCTTGCTGGCAGCGTCAAAATATTAGATGAGTACGCTTCTGTCAGTCAGGAAAGCACTCAACTACTGGCTAATTGTTGCAATGGCAGTCTTCCTGCAGATCAGAGAGGTCCGCCACCCCTTATTTATCACGGCCCTAACATGTCAACAAGCACAGATATCGATTCTCGGCTGAACTCCCGAAAAGGAACTAGACAGCCTCTGGATTGCCGTCATGGTGATGGCTCTCCTGTCCCTTTCAGCAGTGGCTGCAGGAATCACAAGGATGCCATAAACCGGTAAGAATACTTTAGTTATACAGTGGAACATCTCTAATTATTAAGAGACAATGTTCTATGAAAATCCGTTTAGCCGGTTCGTCTCTCAGTCACATCACTCCATTTGAAACCTCTCATAAGCGACCAGTCATCTCTTAGGTGACCATTTTAGTTTAACAGTGAGGTTAAACTATGATAATTATAAGCAATACTAACTTAAAGTACCATAGAACTTAATGAAAACAATATTCTTAACGATATACTTTAATGGTTGTAAAAACTTAGTCGTGTAATTTCTCTTGCGTCCAATTGTTCACTTCTTTTATTTGGTCATCACCATTTTCACTCGTGGACCAATTTTCAGTGGCTGAATATGGCTTATTACTATATTATTTTCACCAGACAATTTTAATAAGCATTCCTTGTAGCGGAATGACATTGCTGTCTCAGGATTTGGTTTTGTTATTCAGTTTCTATCGAAATTATTTGCCGGTGAAATTCCATATCGCTGTTAATTTCCTTTTCTCGGCAAATTGTTTGCCGATCGATATCATTGTCTCCAATTTTGAGGAATGTATCATATTTGTGCTCTGTTGGCTCGTATGTCACCTAGTTTTCCGTAATATGTATTCTTCGCCTTCCTTGTCCTGTTTCGAGGCAAGGGCAAGCACAACTCGTTTGACCTCGTGAGAAAGTGATCACACCGAACCGAGTTAATACTCGGGTTGAACTAGCATTTTGTGTTTGATTCTGTTGAGTTATCCGTATTTCTAAGCGTCTAGCTAGAGCTGTAAGTACTGTGCTCCCAAAGGTTAGATGCAAATTTACGTTGGCTTCTCTCAAACAACACTGATGTTTTGAACAATCGAGCAAGCAAAATGTGTCCAAAGTGAGACATGTTTTCTCTTCGCTTCTGTCAACAGAGATAAATGGCACCATGGTTCGGTGGTTAGTTGTTATGACAACAACTTCCTGGACTTTTCAGTCAGCGCACTGATTGGTTCTCCAATAAATCGTTGACCAGTTACAACACTTGGTTTTCAATCAGCAACGTGCTCGGGATTTCCGGAAATTGTCGAAGGGATTCCGATGTATAACGTACGTCGTCGCACGATACACCACAACTCAATCCGCATATGCGACCACAGGGAATCCAAGCGGAAAGCTCAAATGCACTCAATCAGAAGCAGCGGGCCAATATAGATCCCACTGAACTTTACGTGATGCCCTATAGAATACTGCTTTGACGGAAGAAGACCAAGAATTGACTGAAAAAGCTTTATTATGTTATTTTTACAGGTATTACTCGCTAACATTTTGCGCATTGCTAGAATTTTTCTTGCCCCTACGGAGCTCGAAATAATACATTCGCAACTCGTGAAATATCAGCGCGTAATACCTATAAAAGTGTCAAATAAGAGGTATAAATACCTAACATTGTCAATCGTTTATTATTGGTTGATCTGACAGTCTGTATAGACAATTGCATAAAACCTTATAACACTGAGTAATTTTGTATGTGCATGGGATTGAGCTTACCAATAATAATGTTATATACTCAGTGCTATGCAGAATACAGTTGAAAGCATTACCACATCCCCTCGTATAAATGATTTATAAGATTTGTATTATTTCTTTTACTTATTTAGAAATCACACGGACCCAGGAGGAAGCATTCAGCCCCCACATCTATCCCGGCCCGTATCCACATCCAGAAATAGAGAAAGGAGCTTCGTTGATGAAAGATGTCTTACAGCTGATTCCGGTTCTTCCGTCGAAGGAATCTGGCCTAATCTGATAAAGAAAGATCGCAAGATCAAGCCATCTTGCCTTGTTTGCCACAAAGTCTTTGCTAGCACACACAATGTTAAGGTAAATAACAGAATTGAAGGATACTTTTTTGGCCTCTCGTTGTTTGTAAGTCCACTAAACAGCTAAAAGGTGAATGGGATCTCATCTCAACTATCTTTAGGCAAAAGGGAGAACTTTATCAAACACTATCGAATAGAGCGGTTTTCTATTCAGAGTGACGATCGTAAAACAAAAATCAAAATAATTACCGAGCCAATCACGGGAGCAAGTGAAAACGCAATGAGCCAATCACGAACTGAAGTAATTCACGATTGGTTTTACTTGAACCAATCACGAGGAAAAGTAAACGCAATCGTCAATAACTCTCAAAACTAGATACCCAATGGGTACGTGAGTCTACTGCATAGGGCATACTTCAGTAACACAAATGTAAATCTGAGCACAGTATCATAAATTATGTGAGTAATTTGTCCAACTTCGTGCACAGTTCAAGATCCAAGCAGGTGATTGGCTAATGACAGTGCTTTATTGGTGACCACAGTACTAACACTGTGCACTCACTTGGAATATTATAAGGTTATATAGAGACTAATGGCTGTATTTGTCAATAAAACACAAACACACTTGCTGACTTGTACTGAATGAACTCAACATGTCTCCATACTTCATTCGGCCTTTGGCTTCATGTAGTATTCATTATTTTTCGTTCGTCGTACAGTCAGTGCGTGCCTGTATTTGTTATTAATGTTCAAATTTCGTGCATTGTACAAAATCCAAGCATGTGATTGGCTAATGAGCGTGCATTATTGGTAACCACAGCACTCGACCCAGACCCTCCCTTACCTAGGGAAAGGGAGACCTAGTCCTTCGCTTAGTTACGTGTTTGGACGGCTTGGAAAACCTCATTACAATCGCATATTAAACTGTGAAAATCCAGACAATTACTAGAAAGGTAACGGCAGGATTGAACTCTGTTGCCTGTGTGACAGATTATATATATTTTGAGGCGAACATTTGCATAATCGCTCGTTGGAAATGGCTGATTTGCGAGTGCTGGAAGTACAACTTTGACAAGTCAACATGTGTCCGAGTGAACAAAAGTCTCTACAACACTCTAGTAGTCTTACTTAAGAAATGGATTTTATTTCCGAGACCATACTCTGTCAATAAGAGGAGAAAATTAAGCGGGAATTCAGTGGATGGTTCGAAAACCCAGGATTTTTGATTTGGAAAATGTTTGCATTGGAGCCGAGCACATGGCCGGAGGCCGGTTTCAAGTCAAGATTTCAATTCACTGCCCCACTGGAATCTGCAGGTTAGTTATTTTCGAATGAAAGAAGCTATTAAAGAAAGCAGACTATCTAGGAGTTAAGCCGGCTAAATAATTGATATTTGAATACATGGCTCCAAGTCCAAGAGAAACGTTTTCGAGTTAAATGTACAATCATACTATTCGCAATTTTTTGCATAATCGTTCGTTAGAAATGGTTCGGATTTGCAAGCGCTAGAAGTACAACAACTAACAAGTCAACATGTGTCCGACTGAGTAAACAAAAGTTTCTACAACACTCTAGCAGTCTTACTGAAGAAATGGATTTTATTTCCGGCGAGACTACTACAATTCAGTGGAAGGTTCGAAAACCTAGGATTTTTTATTTGGAAAATGTTTGCATCAGAGCCGAGCACACGGAGGCCGGTTTCAAGACTTCAATAGGCCTTTTGCATCAATTGATCACGTGACGATTTTCCCATAGCAACGCCTTGTGTGGAGGGCAAGCCATTCTAACTTTCCTTGACAACAGAGAGAGCGTGGGAGACGCGAACGTGAAACCTCAATACTAAAAGTTATGCCGGTTCCTTTGTTATTCGTTTTCAGCTCAAATTTATCAGAACTATTTAGCTTTAAATCGTAAAGTTCAGTGTTAGAGGATTTTAAGAGCCGTAAGACGATCAGAAATAGCTTTCTGAAGCTAAAACCGAACCGGACTCTGCGAATACTCGCAACATGATGGCGGCCTCAACAGACGGTAAGAACTGAGCTGACTTCGGGAATGTACTTTTCTTCCACGCCGTTTAAATCGTTTTCATGTTCTAGAAAAATTATCTGATGACAGGAGATGTATCTATTTAATACTCTACCATAGCCGAGGAGACGCTGTCGCTGGTGTTGTATAAACTGGAACGCGCTACCACTGTTGTGTGCCACAAATATGCAGTGGTGATTCACGCTATAAGGGGCCGACCATTTGACTTTTGAGGGGGGGGGGGGGGGGGGGGGGGGGGGGGGGTGGGTGTTCTTGTCTGTGCGAGATTTTTTTTTCTTTAGCAGTGTTGTTGCACGAATTTTTTTTTGCGAAAAAAGCGGAGCCAGAACAAAGCTTTTCCGCTTGCAGGATATTTTTTTTCGCCACCGTTGGCTTGCAGGTTATTTTTTTTCAAAAACACCCACCCCCCCCCTCAAAAGTCAAATGGTCGGCCCCTAACGATGGACTTTCCTTTAATCGCAAAAATTCCCCGGTAAAGACATGGGATTAAGGTCTCAGTGGATCACCAAAATACGAAGTAACGAGGGGCTTTATTTCAAGAATACAGACTCTAGTGTTGCTGGTGATTTGAAAAAAAAGAGAACCTGTCACATAGGAAAACCAGCTACTCAACAACCTATAATATCAGGTTGTTATTCGTACATCAGTTTATAATATCTCTGTAGCCTGTAACGCGTTCAGATACATCATTCTCCTGTCATCACATAATTTTTCTAGAACATAAAGACGATTTGAAGCGTGGAAGAAAAGTACATTCCCGAAGTCAGCTTCTTACCGGCGCCAGCTGTTGTCAGAAAGCTATTTCTGATCGTCTTACGGCTCTTAAAATCCTCTAACACTGAACTTTAAGATTTAAAGCTAAATAGTTATGATAAATTTGAGCTGAAAACGAATAACAAAGGAACCGGCAGAACTTTTAGTATTGAGGTTTCACGTTCGCGTCTCCCACGCTCTCTCTGTTGTCAAGGAAAGTTAGAATGGCTTGCCCTCCACACAAGGCGTTGCTATGGGAAAATCGTCACGTGATCAATTGATGCAAAATGCCTATTCACTGGAATCTGCAGGTTAGTTATTTTCGAATGAAAGAAACTATTAAAGAAAGTAGACTATCTAGGAGTTAAGCTGGCTAAATACTCGATATTTGAATACATGGCTCCAGGAGAAACGTTTTCGAGTTAGGGGTGGACCATTAGAAATCCTGGGAGGGGGGGTGGAAAACGTTTTGTTCATGATATTTTTTTTAGCAGTGAGTTCTGTAAGAATTTTTATTTTAAGGCGATTTTTTTTTTCAGTGCACATTCTATAGAGATTTTTCAGTGTACACCCTATATAGATTTATAGCCTGTGAATACAACCATAATATAATATAATATAATATAATATAATAATAATTATGTTATTTATAGCAGAAAATATGTCTCCGAAGAGTTTTTTCAATAGAGCCCTGCATAACATAAATAAGAAACAAAAATAAAAATACATTAATAATCTAGAGTTAAAAACTAGGCTAAAAATACATTTATAGAGTGACTAGAGCTAAAATTTATGAGGCAATTCAAAAACATGTCTTTTGACATTTTGTTTAAAAAGAGTTAGGGATTCGATTTCCCGCAACGAATTATCTAAAGTATTCCATTCACTAAAACCTTGGTACAATAAACGTTGTTTGCCATAATTTAGCTTAATTATTGGAAGTCTAAAATCGTTCTTTCTTCTTGTATTATACATGTGAATGTTCTTTGAGATGTTAAAATCATAATCAATGAGGCCATTAACATACTTATATATTAAAATATGACGATGTACAAGACGACGTTTGGAACGAGTAGGCCAATTGAGATTCAAGAATTATCTTGGCCGCTTATTTTGCAAAATCTGAAGATCGTCTATGAGGGTTGAGTTGTATTTGTCACCCCATATCGCATCAGCAGTAGTCAAAAAGTGGACATACTAAACTATTATACAAAGTAAGGCGTGTCTCGAGGGGCAATAAGTGCCTGATACGCTTGGCCAGACCAATCCTTTGGTTTACTTTAATAGATAAGGCCTCTACCAGGTCATGCGAAGTCATATACTTATTAATTATAATACCGAGGTACTTGATATTGTCAGAGCGTTCGAGGGGCACGTTGTCTATAATGACATCGATGCTAGAGCAAGATTTCAGTTTATGTGGACTACCTATTAACATAAACTTAGATTTAGAAGTATTCAAAGTCAGGCGATGTATACGAAACCAAGAGGCCAATTTTGCCAAGTCATGATTTAAGCAATGTTCGATGTCATTGATAGAAGGACGGCTACAGTATATCACGGTGTCATCAGCGTACATGGTCACTTGGCAATGATCTACAGTAAGAGGAAGGTCGGCATTGACGTAAACCAAGAACAAGAGAGGACCGAGAATACTCCTGTGGCACGCCAACTCCCACTGAGCACGAAGAGGACTGAGAGTCGCCTATTGCAGTTATCTGGTGTCGGTTATCAAGGTAGGAGGTAAACCAATTTACAACTTCACTGCAAGCACCAATGGCCTTGGGCTTTGTCAGCAAAAGGTTGTGGTCCACAGTCACAAAAGCGTTGGACAGGTCTAAGAATACTGCACCAGTCACCTTGCCATTGTCCATGTGTCGTAGAATGTTGTCAGTGAAGTGTGCTAAGCCAATTTCAGTAGATAACCTCGGGCGGAAACCAAACTGATTAGGTGTGAGGATTTTCTCTTACGAGAGATAGCCGTAGAGTTGTTGATGTACAGCCCTTTCAAGAATCTTACTTACATCAGGTAGACTGATAATTGTGATAGGCCTGTAATTGTTAAAATCAGAGTGATCGCCGGATTTAAACAGGGCGGTAACTTTTCCTTGTTTCCAGATGGCTGGGAAAATACTTGAGTCCAGAGAACGATTAAACAGTTTGGCTAAAACTGGTCAGGAGTCATACACACAGCCGAGTTATTTAGTAGCCTCGAGCTGATTCGGCCTAAACCAATAGCTTTGTTTGTTTTCAAACCTCTTAATTGTTTAAAAACAAAGCTCTCGGAAATGTTCGAAAAGCGAAAGACAATTTCACTGTTATTTGTCCTAGCTGGAGTAACAGTGATGTCAATGGCGCCGACCAGAGATTGAAACTTTGCTGCTAACAAAGGTCTGATCGATCGACGCTGGCTCTGTTAACTGTACTCCATCAGATTCAGATTGGATAAAGGTCGGCTGAGAGCCATTATTAGATCTTATTACGGCAAGTCAATCATTTATAGTTTTCCATAGAGCACCTGAATTTCTTTGTTTTGTCTAATCAGATCTTTATAGTAATTTGCTTTACATTCCTTGACTTGTTTATTTACTTTGAGCCGCAGTTTTTTTGTAACGAGTCCAGTGATGTGAGGAATCTAATTCGATCGCCTTAGAATGCATATAGTCCCGGTCTTTCATTGCTTGGCTCCGATTCAGGCCAAATCAAAAATGCATACCCCAAGATTTCATTATCCATGATGTTTTGCACAAGACAATACATGAAAATATTTCTATGTGCTCTAAATTGCTGGCACAGACTCTGTAATCTTTGAAAATGTGGACCGCATTGAAGTTTACTCAATGAAACCTGATGTTAAACTCGGTTGCAAAAACTGCTGGCATCAGAGAATAATTTGAGGCTTCAGTAATTGCAGAGAAGGTTTATTTGCCAATAATATAGCTGTTTTTAGCTTGTCTAGTGTTTTAGACCGCAAATAAACTTCTCTCTTGGCCAAACATTTGAGCGTGTTTATTCTTGTGGTTTGCTACCGGTATCGGGGGAATTAAGGCCAGTTGATATTTCCATGACAACAGTGACTAAACTATTGTTATGAAGGTTGGGGAGGTTGTTTTCATCTGGAAATACCTGAAAATCAGTTAAGCCAGATAAAAAAATACTTGTTTAGCGTCCACCATTTCAATTTTTCCAGGTAGGGAGGGAGCTAGTTTTTTATTTTATTTTATTTCTATGTGAAGTTTATTTTGTCTTGACTAGATATTATTCACTCACCTCGTGTTGTAGAAACAAAATGGCGTCGATGTTAAAATATTTAATGCGCCGGCGCATATTTTAAGTGGTACATGTAGGGGTCTGGGTACAAGAATTGGTGTTCGCGGGCGCATTTACACTTTCTAAAGTTTTTTTATGAAAAAAACAAAAACAGTTAGAGATCGGGGACATTTCTCAGGTCGGGCTAACCAAGTATTTGTTTTTATCTGGCCTTACACAGACTGTGTGGGTAATCTTTAGAACTATATTTTGAATTGGTAAAACTGAATGAACAATGCATCGGTTCCTTTGCACGATTTTTTTTTTGTGCCTTAGTGCTTTGCAGGAATTTTCTTTTGGGACATTTAGCCTTGCACGAATTTTTTTTTTGGGACTACCCACCCCCCCTCCCAGGATTTCTAATGGTCCACTCCTAATAAATGTACAAACATACTCGCAAGGCGTCAACTAAACTGACCGAACGCCAAAGTAAATTATTCTTTGCAATTAGGGTATTTACTAGAGCTTAAGACTGAGGAGATGGAAAAGTGCATACAAAATTTTACAGATGAAACCAGGTTACAATTATCGTATACGCTAAAACGATTGTAATAATTCTACTGCTTTGAAAGTAAAGAAATTAATGCGAGGTCACTGAAAAAACAATAATCGATTATAAATGAGAAAAATCATTACTTTTGTAGTTTCTCCATACATTTATTGTAATATGGGCTGCCATTATTAAAGGTCCTGGTAATGCAATGCGCATGCGCGGCTTGCAAACGATGTTGATAATATTATGACCACTTGAAACCAAAATCTACCGGTATTCGAAACCAACAGAAGTATTTTTAATGACTACTTAGTGGCTGGATCTGATATGTCTAGGGTTAGCTACATTTGCATTACCTTATTGTAACTAATTTTCGCGGTTACTTAATTTCGCGAAAAATTAGGCGGCAGAGATTTTATTTTCGCGATTTCGCAAAAAAGTTGAGTTAAAGGGAACTAAATTTCGCGAAAATGAAGATCACATCTGATACCATGCTGATTTTTCGGACTCTGGACTCTTAGACACGTTTTAGTTTATGCATACTCGTGTAAACGTTTGTTAAAGTTGATAAAAGACAAAAGGGTTTTACCGAAAGGCATTAAATTTCGCATCGTTAATTTTCGCGGTATCTTTTATTCGCGGGACTTTAAGTTTTAAATCGCGAAAATCGCGAAATTTAAGTCCCGCGAAAATTAGTTACAATAAGGTATTACTTTCAGCATAGCCCGTGAACAGCATGTATAGTTATACTGAAGCATTCTGTTAAAACTATCGTAAGCTTTGTTACACTGCATGCTTACATACATGTACATCGATCTCCGGCGAAATGTATTTTAAGATCTCGGAAACCTGCATTCATTCGGTATTTAATATTCGTACACACAGTTCGAAAGCTCTGTCAAAGAAGTCAAAACATTTTTCACAGCCAATAGAAAAAACTAAGCAAACACAAAACCAAAGCAATCACCGAATTACTTTCGACACTCAATCGAAAATCGATCTAAAACTTTTCGGTAAACGATAAAACCCGTTTCATAATTTGTGGAAATGAAAGACACTTAATCTGAACTAAGAAGATGAACTTATTAAATAGACTAATTTATCTTGTTCATTTGTTGTCCCAATTCAAATCATGTGACAGCTCTCCAGAGGATTCAGTGCTTTGTTTCTGGGATCTGCAAATCTATGCATTACCTCTTGGGATACAGGAAAAAAACATTACTCGAGGGAAGTGTCAGGTGACCTGAATTGGAACAAATGTGGGAACGTATAATTACGGAAGCCCAGGAGGGTCACTGATGGTTTTTCTTTTTGCTTTTCAATATTTAATTTTTGCATTTCTCAATTTCAAATCGCTGCTTTTGGATTTTGTTTGTCGTGTTTTCAATTCCAAATCGCTATTTTCTGTTTTTGATTTTTGCTTTTTCGATTTTGTTTTTACGTTTTTCAATTTCAAATTCCAAATCGCTATTTTCTGTTTTTGATTTTTCGATTTTGTTTTTACGTTTTTCAATTTCAAATCGCGTTTTTCGGTTTTTGTTTTTTGAAGTTTGTTTTTACAATTTTTGATTCCAAATCTCTATTTTTGTTTTTGGTTTTTCAGTTTTTGAATTTTGTTTTTCGGATTTCGGTTTTTATTTTTCGGTTTTTGAATTTTGTTTTTACGTTTTTCAATTCCAAATCGTGTTCTTCGGATTTTGAATAGCTGTTTTCCTACAATTACAAAAACAAAATCGACGAGTTCAAAAACAGAATCCATGAGTTCAAAAACAAAATCGGTGAGTTCAAAAACAAAACCAGAATCCATGAGTTAAAAAACAAAATCGGTGAGTTCAAATCCATGAGTTCAAAAACAAAATCGGTGAGTGTAGACCATGATGCTTTGCGGCCCGATAGTAAAGATGGCGGACGGAGGAGGCGAAAAAGCGCATGCTGTTACTCCTGGTACAGTGTTTTGTTAGTACATGTAAGTTATTATTATGGATTATGTAATCGATAGGGTCCTTATCAATTCCCAGAGATGCAGATATTCTTAATTGACCTGGTGAAAAAGTCGAAATCAAATGAAGTAATAGTGGAATCGAGGTACATGTAAGTTTAACTTAAAGTTAAACTTCACTTTTAACTGTTACGTTTACATGTACGTACAGGTAGGATACTATTAAATCTTGGAAAACTAAAGTTCACAGTCAATGTTAATGATCACACATCAATCATTTAGTATTAGCACCTTGAAGAGACGACTGAGGGCCCTTGGTATCCGCCGGCATGTCAACGTGCCTGCACTACATGTCAGGACTCATACAGTTTTAAGTGATTTTGTAGAGGGGATATATGTATTTCTGGGATATCATTATAAGGTATAACAACCCTTCAACAACCCCATTGAGGTTCCCCAGTTAACATTCCCATATTGGATCCCATTTTACTGTAATAGATAAAAAGCAAGACAGAAATAATTTAAAAAAATATGGTTATTAACGTTTTCACTCCCGGATACAGTTGAGCTGAATTGGTAAATGTTGAGTGTAAAATTAACCCTCCCCCCTCAATTCAAGTTTGGCTAGCCCTGGCTAATTACGCACCACTGAACTTTTAAGCCAAGGGCTCGAGCTTCCCCACAATGCCATTTGGGATAATTCTATGGTGCCATCCAGGTACGTTTGGGTCTGCTATAGGGTGTTTAAATGAAATCTGCTATAATTTGGGACCAACAAGCCAACTTTAGTTAAGAGAGCCAGAGGACATCATACACTGATCCTGATATGTATTAAAAAACTGGTAAAAAGTTACAGAAATGACTTCTACAATATTAGAATGGTAAAAGTTGGTTTGGTTTAATGCTCTCAACAACTATTAATTATCTTCTAAATTTTTATTACCATTGTTCTCTCAAGCTTTTAGTTCCTACATGTATATCTTCCTCATATATATATATATATATTTGTTCTCTTTCGTTTCTGATCTTAATTAAGTACTGTTTAAAACACGAACAGCAGTGTTTTATCAAGTTTAAAAATTCGAGGGCGAAGCCCGAGAATTTTTATACTTGATAAAACACGTGCTGTGAGTGTTTTAAACGGCTTCAAAAACGCTTTAAGGCGGCAATGAAAGAGAGACGCAAATCTCAAGGGAATGGTTACTTAATGAACCATTATTTTGAACCTTTGTATTCACAACGGCATGCAAAATATTCGAGTAATCGCCGCCTGCAATTACGAACATCTCAAGGGAATGACATGAAGAAATTACCATACTATGTTGTTTGAAGCGGCGTTTTGCAATGCAAGAAGAACGTGCACTTGAAGGATTTGGTGTTGTGGTTTACCTCGATAAAGTTCAAGACTTGGAAAGCGATGTGACTGACATGACGGCAGACTCTAAATTTTTGACTCCGGCACAAAATATGTAAGTTTAATGCACGTTTTTATTATTTTACGGCTTTGAGTTTGGTTTATTAATTGGAACTAAACAGTGGCTCGGTAAACAAGTAATGGTAGTTGGATAACTTCATTTTAAAAATATTATCTGTGTATCTCGGTAGTCTGCTGATATTAGTAAATTTAGTGCAAAATTTATTATCTAGGTACCTTATGTTCCATATACTTTTTGCTATCTTTGGGTCTTTATCAGTGAATTCTTAATTAGGATGAAACTTTATATAAAATTTCATGTTCATTAGTATTCTTTATATAAAACGTTCATCCTAATTAGCAATTCAATGAAAAAGCTGAAACATCAATAGAAATTGCATTGTCTCGATCATTAACCCCGTTTCCCTCTGGGACAGAATTCAAATCCCTCCGCGGGCTTTTTAGAATGATGAGATTTTATCAGGTATAAAGGAGCATGCACGTGACTGATTTACTTCATCTGATTGGACAAAATGCTCATTAATTATTCATGAGTTTTTGAAGGTGATATTATCCTGCCATTTATCTCAGTCTCAATAGGTAGTGGCCAACTTGTAAGCTTTTGCTACTTTGACCACTATGCACAATTTACTTATGAAGCCTTTTTCTCCCTTAATTATTTACTACCCCTTTTTATCATAATATTACTCAGTGTAATCTTAGTCCGTCATTAGTGTGAAATAAAAAGAAATCTAGAAATTAACTTTATTATGCTTTCTTTCAAGAGTGAAATTGATGGTCCTGGTGTAAACATTGGCTACATACACATGCGTCAGCGATTACGGCTACGACACAATCTTCCTATTAAAAGGTCTGATATATTTGCATTGTTTCCACCTGGCAAAGGAGAAAATAACATTTCATTCCCTTTTAAAGAGCATCTATCTGTGTAGTAAAAAAAACTTGGATATTACTGTACTTTGGATATTAATCAACTTGATTTTTACATAATGCCATTCATAGTGTTATGATAAAGGATCTTACGATTTTAGACAAAATCCTACTCTAGGAGAAACATATTAACAAGTTCTAGTTTAGACCGTACTCAACGTATCCAAAGTTGAGTTACTTTAATTAAAACGTTCTTTTGTTAATCTCGGCTTGGTCACGAGCCTGTATTTACTAAGGTAGCTTTCGATTCATTGACCACATTGAATAGAACTCATTTTCCAACAACCTGTGTTGTTACAGGAAAACTAATTAAGTATTGATTATATCTTAAGCTATCGGTACCAAGCGATCCCGACAACAAGCCAATAAGAATTGAGTATTCCTAATTACAGTTCCGTACTTGTCAAGTACTAAATCCATTGAACTTTCCGTCAATGCAGATTAGTCACCAACTTCAAGTTGGATTTCTATGGAACATATCTAAAGACTCGTATAATGTTTTACGCTCAAGCTATGATATTTGATTTCTAGTTTCACCTTTGACATATCTTATTTATGTTGTCGATCGGTTGAAGTACTTTTCTTTCAAGGTCAGTTTTCCTTTGTTTGAACAACGACCTTACTTACAATAAGGGTCCATGTAAACACCTGTTTGGTTCCCAATAACTATTGTTTGTAAATTACATAAATACAGAACGAATATCTTGTAACATGGAGAATAGAGAAGAGAGAATATAGAGAAGAAACAGAAGCCATGGCGAGTCCGATGATTCGCCATGACCAGCCAATACTCCTGTAAGTTGCCAGTCATTGAGACCAGTAATAAAGTACGTAAGATCCAACCTTGGTTGTTGTCGTCCACAAGCTCTGCGAAGAACCCCACAGCTTAGGAATACTTCCTAACAACTGGTGGAGAATCCGAGTTTCGATCCCAACGCAAGCCTGACGAACTGCTCAACAACTCTACTCTTCAACATCCAGGTAGCCAAACGCTCTCTATTTTCTTTTTATGTGTGCCTTAGATTTCTGACTACTGGCCGTCAGCTTAACTAAGATTTAGTTTTCCCAATAACTTTAACGTCGCTAAAATAGTTGCTTATTTAGCCTAGATTTTCGTGCTCATACTTTTTGCTGTTAAATGCTATTTTTGTTGTTCTTATAGTCTGTCATTCTCATAAGCGTATTTTACATTTTCTCTAAACGGTTATCTTGAATTTCAAACTGTTTTTACGTAGTGGTAAAACGAAAACCGCTAGTATTCCTAGCAGCAAATCTCACAAAACGTGTACTCATTGTTCAGCAAAGACCACACCAAAATCCAAACCATTACACCAAGCGGTAGATTTAAGCCCAAATTTAACTACACTTCCACCTTCACCTTTAATAACCATAACCTCCCCACAACACTATAAACAATCTAGCGAAAATATTAATACCATGGCTTCAACAGAAGATTTCAAAACCTTTAGTAATCAATTGAGCGAACTGATTGAAAAATCTTTTGCCGGTATGGCGACTAGCTTATCTAACGAAACACAAAGCCAAAACTCCCAAATTGCTGCAATGCAGGATTCTTTGTTAGAAAACCACACATCTTCAAATGGGAATGCAGGACTCACTAGAGCTCCGATTTTTAAAGGAGATGGACAAGACCCCCTAACTTTCTTAGAACAGTTCAGTCTGTATGCCGATTTCTGTCGCTGGAAGCCAGATAAAGTATTTAAGGGATTTCCTTTGTCCTTAGTTGGAAACGCGCAAATCTGGTTCAGTTCGTTAGAAAAAGACAAAATTGCTTCCTTTGAAGAACTTCGAGCAGTCTTTCTCAAGCAATTCACCTCGCCCGCAACAAATTGGGTTCTAAGACAAGAACTTGGAGATCGCAAACAAAGCAAACTCGAATCTCTAAATGATTACACATCAGATATTAAGAAGCGATGCCAACGTTTAGGAATCCCCGTGAGCGAACGAATTCATTATTTCATTCAAGGGCTACAGCCTGAGATAAAGCATTATGTAATTCTCCAACAACCTAATACTTTAGAAGAAGCAGAGAACGCCGCTAAACTTAAAGCCACCATAGTTGCCCAAACCACGCCAGCAGTAACTAAGGCTGATATTCTGGCTTTACAAGAGGGTTTTATCCAAAGGCTAAAGACCGAACAATTACTTCCCCATTCTGTAGGTTCAATAGCAGCTTATGAAGCCCCTAATCCAACCTTTACCCCTAACTTTCGTAATTCTCAACAAGATAACTCTCGCGACACCTCTAACTTACGCCAAATCATCCGCGAGGAACTTAGGCAAATTTCCAGTAATCGCGAACAAGATTACAATCAGTTTCGTCCTAGGGACAGGCCTTATTTTAACGATAGGGGAGACTTCGGTCGAACTACGCGTTCAACCGATGGACAGATAATTTGTTTCAACTGTAAGAAAGTTGGACACCACTATCGAAATTGTAGGTCCCCTCGCCGTTTTAATGATCCACGCATTCCTCAAAACCAACCAAACGGTAATCAAAACCGTGGTTTTCCAGTCCGTTCCTCACAACGACAAAATCAACCTTTAAACTAAAACGGGTTTTCGTGCGTCGGGAAGTTACGAGAGCCCCAAATAGTTTTAACAAAAATACACCAAGAAACTTGGAACAAAGAGAGAACCAAAATCAAACAACGAAACATTTTACCAAAGGACACGAAATTCAAATGAATAGGAAACCAGCTGTGAATACTAATGAAGAGATTATCGATAACAATCACTCAAATGGGATTAACACTTTACAAAGAAGTGCGCCGGTTTGCCGCGAAAGTACTGAATTAAATATTCCGGCTCGTTTCTTAAACAGAGATTTTACTTCAGACCAAATACATTTTTCGCTCAGTGACACTGTTTTCCCGAACAGTGATCCGGATCATTACGATCTAGAACATTTTCAACCCATAAATTCAACCCAACATGAAGAAGAACCAATTCATAGTTTGAATGAAATATCATTAAATTATCACCAAGAGAACCATTCACAAGACGAACAACCAATTTCCACTAATGACCACTCTGTAGTTCAGCTAGAACAAGTAATTTTACCACAAGGTAGTAACCAACACGAGTCAACTGAAGTAAGTTCACAAAGCCACCATGACCAAAGCGAATTCAGTGAAACCTTTTCACTAGCCCAGCATGATCCTACACTCACTCATAGCATATCTGAGAAGGAAATTGCAGCCACAAATGAAATTCAAATTCATTCGACAATAGAACCATTCACCTGTCACAGTACGACAACAATAGAACATAAAGTTTTGTCAATACCAGATAATTTTAGCCACGTCAAAGTACATAGTTGCCCACCTGTTCTAGCCACAATGAACGTGATATTTAATCCACTCCCACAAGGAAGAAAGAAACTATCAACTCAATCAATGTTTACCATGTTTCACAATGTCTTCGGACAAATCCAAGCGCCTAATATTCATGCGCCAACCAATAGTTATGACCATTGCAAGTCCATTATTAAAGTCGAACAGAATCAACAAATTCCTCATTCACGGAATGTCGACGTTATTGAAAATTCAAATCAATCCGCCACAAGTCGCAGTGAAATAGACCTAGATAGTCCCAATAGTAATACAATGACAAATTGCGCTCAGAAAGCAAATACCAAGAAACCATGTTTAGCTGTCGTAGATGAAAACGATCCAGCAATAGTTACGGAATCAGAAACCGTAGAAGTCCCAAATTTAAAGAATACGAATACGTTACAAGAAGACAAAGATATTCAGGCCAATTACATTATATATGAAGATACGAATTTTACGACTACAGATAGTCCACAAGAAGTGATAGATTTTAAGGCCAATTACATTAGTGAAACTTCAGAGTTAAGTAACATTACGCATGATGATGATATTATTCAGGGACATGAATTTACAAATAATACGGGTGATCAAAAGCCCCAGATTACAGATACGAAGGGACATATCAATACAATAGGTTTTCAGAATACAACAAGCAATCTTACAATATCAGGTTCGATAGGTGATTTTCAATTAACTTTCTTGGTAGATACAGGCGCAGCTGTTACAGTGATTGGTAAAGATACATGGCAACGAATTCCCGAACTAAGTAAACATCCACCAGAAATTTCAACTTTAAATATGCTCCGGTCGGTCAGTGGACAAGATATTCCTGTTTTAGGACAAATTTTAGTTCCATTCACAATTGATAACAGAGTATATCCTTTCCTAGTCTATGTAGCTGACAAAGTTTTATACGATGTCATTCTCGGAAAAGATTTTTTAGAACATTATCAGGCGATAATTGATTTAAAGAACCGTACTCTTCATATGCCACCCGCTAAGGTGTACAATGCAATTAATCCTAGCCAGGTTAAACAATGTACTGACCACGCGTCGGAAACTTTAATTTTGCCACCTCGCCCAGAGTCGATTTTCTACATAGAGCACCAATTTAACTGTGCTGACACAGAGATTACTTAATTAAACAACTTAGCCATTTCTTTTCTTTACAGGTAATCCTGTAATAACAATGCTCTTGCCCCTTTTATTGATTAATCCTTTCACGCCTCACTTGCATTTATACTAATGATAATTTAGATTAGCACAGGCAACCCGATTGTTTATTATCGATCCATATTAGTGCTAGCTCGCAATCCTAGACCGCTAATATTTTTGTGAAGATACCAAACTCATCAATATAGTGTTAAATAACCACTAATGTTAATCAGCTTTCTGATAACACGAGAATTTTAAGTACCACATTAGAGATAAATAAATAATCGTTTTGCCAAAAGATGAACAATGTCATTACAATTCAGCTTTGGAAATGTTTACTAAAGTCTCTTTTGAAACAAACAAAATGTTTTCGTCAATCTTACGTCTTTTTGAAATTCAAAATACCGTTAATCAAGTTCTCGTTTTCAAGATAAGGAATTAATTGGCTAGAATGATTTACCTAGATTTTTACTCTCCGTATTATCCGCCAAATAAAAACAATACACCCGTGTACCCGTTACTTATAAACCCAGTGACAGAGTATGAACATCGAACTGGTAAACAAATAACTTTGAATATTTTAGTTACGCTACCTAACTTTTGAATAGGAATTAAATTTACACAATAGAGTACTTAAACTATTGTTAAAGCTGACGCTCTAACTAAGTGTTATTCTCAACATGGCACACTTGTCTGTTCAACTAATGTAATAAAATTAGTCAAAAATATTGAGTGGCTTGGTTTACCTTGGTCCCCTGGATCCAAGATTGATTTCCCACACAACCACAAGCCAACTACATGTGCACAACTAGAACCACTACTTCATCATGGTAACCGCTATTACTTGTCGACCAAAAGCCAAAAACTCCAATTACAAAACGGAACATTGGCCATGACACCACTAACCATCTATAACATACCGTGCAATATGACAACGGCAACGATGGAAATCGGACTTGGGCAATGTCCCAATTACCTTACCGTCAACATGCAAATATTTACACGCCACTCAAGTCAAGTATGTACCATGGCTATCAACCTCAGATGACGTGATTTTGAAACCAAACCACAGTAATAACTACATGATGATCAACACAATTATATTGATTTCGTCCGCATGCTATTCTACTGACACAAAGCTGCCTGACGATTGGTGTTAGAAGGAGAAACTTCCTACAATTGAACCAGAAAATATCCAATCATTGCACGAACTCTGTATTGATTGCAACACACCTTTGGACGATGATGCACCTGCAAACGTTTGAGTGAACACTGAACATTCAGTTATTTAATCATCTCACTAAACCGAACTGAAACGAAGAGTACGATTTACAAGGACTGAGGTTTTCAATCCTCCATGAACTGATATTTCAAACAAACATTATCTATAAGTATTATTCAGTATTACTATTTCAATATTTAACAGTATTTACTATTAACCATTTATTCAACTATATATTATTATTCAACCATAATTTTCTACGAAATTTAGGATCACGCAAGAACGTAAACAGGTAATTATTTTTACTTGTACTTCTCTAACCTTACACTTGCTTGTGTTATCCAAAATTTAAATTTTAGCTATTACATTATTCATATTTATGATAAGTATTTAATCTCTAATCAACAAAACAAAAACAAAAACAAAAAAAAACAAAAAAAACACGTAATTGTACAACATTTTACTATTTCGCAAAAGCTAAATAGATTTTATCCTATTATGGTTTACATGTTATATATATCTAAAAATATAGTTACTACTTTCTTTCTCTCAGGAGCTCGAATTTGAGAAGGGACGTATGTTATGATAAAGGATCTTACGATTTTAGACAAAATCCTACTCTAGGAGAAACATATTAACAAGTTCTAGTTTAGACCGTACTCAACGTATCCAAAGTTGAGTTACTTTAATTAAAACGTTCTTTTGTTAATCTCGGCTTGGTCACGAGCCTGTATTTACTAAGGTAGCTTTCGATTCATTGACCACATTGAATAGAACTCATTTTCCAACAACCTGTGTTGTTACAGGAAAACTAATTAAGTATTGATTATATCTTAAGCTATCGGTACCAAGCGATCCCGACAACAAGCCAATAAGAATTGAGTATTCCTAATTACAGTTCCGTACTTGTCAAGTACTAAATCCATTGAACTTTCCGTCAATGCAGATTAGTCACCAACTTCAAGTTGGATTTCTATGGAACATATCTAAAGACTCGTATAATGTTTTACGCTCAAGCTATGATATTTGATTTCTAGTTTCACCTTTGACATATCTTATTTATGTTGTCGATCGGTTGAAGTACTTTTCTTTCAAGGTCAGTTTTCCTTTGTTTGAACAACGACCTTACTTACAATAAGGGTCCATGTAAACACCTGTTTGGTTCCCAATAACTATTGTTTGTAAATTACATAAATACAGAACGAATATCTTGTAACATGGAGAATAGAGAAGAGAGAATATAGAGAAGAAACAGAAGCCATGGCGAGTCCGATGATTCGCCATGACCAGCCAATACTCCTGTAAGTTGCCAGTCATTGAGACCAGTAATAAAGTACGTAAGATCCAACCTTGGTTGTTGTCGTCCACAAGCTCTGCGAAGAACCCCACAGCTTAGGAATACTTCCTAACAATAGTAATGATGTGTACCAAGTCATGCATTTGGTAAATCCCAATAAAGTGTAGGCTATGCAGAAACAAGTTTGCGGAAAGAGGGATTATGTATCAGTTGTAAGTATATGCAACCCAATGGGTAGTACATAATTAAAGGAGAAAAAGGCTTCATAAGTAAATTGTAGCAAAAGCTTACAAGTTGATCACTACCTATTGAGACTGAGATTATCACCTTAATTAAGATCAGAAACGAAAGAGAGAGAACAAATAAAAATATATATATCAAGAGGAAGATATAGGAACTAAAAGCTTGAGAGAACAATGGTAATACAAATTTAGAAGATAATAGATGTTGAGAGCATTAAACCAAACCAACCTTAAAGTTCGCTTATTGGTCCAAAATTAGAGCAGATTCAGTCATTTAAACACCCTATAGCAGATCCAAACATACCTGGACGGTACCATAGAATTATCCCAAATGGCATTGTGGGGAAGCTCGAGCCCTTGGCTTAAAAGTTCAGTGGTGCGTAATTAGCCAGGGCTAGCCAAACTTGAATTGAGGGGGAAGGGTTGATTTTACACTCAACATTACCAATTCAGCTCAACTGTGTCCGGGAGTGAAAGGGTTAATAACAAAAATTTTAAATTATTATTTCTGTCTTGCTTTTATCTATTACTAGTAAAATGGGATCCAATATGGAAATGTTAACTGGGGAACCTCAATCAATGGGGTTCTAACTGGGAACCTAACTGTAAATTTTATACCTTATAATGATATCCCAGAAATACATATATCCCCTCTACAAAATCACTTAAAACTGTAAGAGTCCTGACATGTAGTGCATGCACGTTGACATGCCGGAAGGGCCCTCACCCCTCAGTCGTCTCTTCAAGGTGCTAATACTAAATGATTGATATGTGATCATTAACATTGACTGTGAACTTTAGTTTTCCAAGATTTTAATAGTATCCTACGTAAACGTAACAGTTAAAAGTGAAGTTTAAGTTAAGCCTACGTGTACCTCGATTCCACGCCGTATATTCCACTATTACTTCATTTGATTTCGACTTTTTCACCAGGTCAATTAAGAATATCTGCATCTCTGGGAATTGATAAGGACCCTATCGATTACATAATCCATAATAATAACTTACATGTACTAACAAAACACTGTACCAGGAGTAACAGCATGCGCTTTTTCGCCTCCTCCGTCCGCCATCTTTACTATCGGGCCGCAAAGCATCATGGTCTACACTCACCGATTTTGTTTTTGAACTCACCGATTTTGTTTTTGAACTCATGGATTCTGTTTTTGTTTTTGAACTCACCGATTTTGTTTTTGAACTCATGGATTCTGTTTTTGTTTTTGAACTCACCGATTTTGTTTTTGAACTCATGGATTCTGTTTTTGTTTTTGAACTCGCCGATTTTGTTTTTGAAATTGTAATTGTAAGAAAACAGCGATTCAAAATCCGAAGAACGCGATTTGGAATTGAAAAACGTAAAAACAAAATTCAAAAACCGAAAAGTAAAAACCGAAATCCGAAAAACAGAATTCAAAAACCGAAAAGCTAAAAACAAAAATAGCGATTTGGAATCAAAAAATGTAAAATTAAAATTTAAAAACCGAAAAACAAAAACTAAAAATAGCGATTTGGAATCAAAAAATGTAAAAACAAAATTCAAAAACCGAAAAACGCGATTTGAAATTGAAAAACGTAAAAGCAAAATCGAAAAAGCAAAAATCAAAAACAGAAAATAGCGATTCGGAATTTGAAATTGAAAAACGTAAAACAAAATCGAAAAAGCAAAAATCAAAAACAGAAAAGAGCGATTTGAAATTGAAAACATGACAAACAAAATCCAAAAGCAGCGATTTGAAATTGAGAAATGCAAAAAATAAAACAAAAGCAAAAACAAAAACCGTCAGTGACCCTCCTGGGCTTCCGTATATAATAGACCAATTTAGCTTGTATATCAACAGTTCAAGTTTTGACGTGTGAGTCCGCTTCTCCGAGCTATCAATGGGGACACAAATAACCCATTTCATCCCCCATGTAAAAAGAGGTTAAAGTCTTACGTATTTTCCTCTTCAGGTGCACATGCGAATCCATAACAACCAGAAGCCCCATAAATGCCAGATCTGCGGCAAGGCTTTCACTCAATTCGGGAATCTTAAAATTCATACCCGGACGCACACAGGAGAGAAGCCTTACGGCTGTAAATACTGCGACAAGCGGTTCTCCCAGTCCTCTGCAAGTAAGAACCACGAACAGATCCACGAGAGGAAACAAGGAAGTGAAGTTCTTGTCAATGTCGTAGACTGACAAACATGTAAGTACCGCGACCAGCGGTTCTCCCTGTCCTCTGCAAGTTCACCGTACGGCACCGAACGGCATCCAGATGGAGCAAAGTGTTAATTTTGATGTATTATAAAAGTCTTGATCTGATTGGTTGAAACATGAACATTGTCCTAAAGGTTAGCGAGGAAGACGTCTACTGTCCTCCAATTTTTCAAAATATTAATGCTACGATTTGCACTGCGGTTCCAAATGTCGTTTATAAAGCAAATCGTATGTTCAGAGCCTTATCAATCTATAGTTTCGTAGCTATTGTTTTCGGCTGTTCCTATTGAAGATAATTTGTTCATAAAAATGGAATGAAACTAAGACTTTTTACTACTTTTATTTCAGAATATTTAACAATTATTCACCGAAGTGGAGGTGAAAAGTGGTGTATAAAAAGGTAAAAAAAAAGGTATTCATTTATATAGCGCAAATTCTCTATGAATATATTCAAATGCGCTTCACAAGGTTATTTTTGTGATACGGATATTTACCGAGCCGCTTGTTTAGTATATACCACACTGCAGGTGAATGGTCAGCACCAAATAGTTATTTTATTTTCTGTCAAATGGACAAAAACTCGTGTGAGGCGATCGCTCCTTCGCTCGGAGGTGAATATGAAATCATATTCACTGTTTGAGTAGCCAATCAGAGCGCGCGAAAAGTGATATTCACTGGTGTGGTATATACTAATTATGAATATTCTGTGTGGTATATACTAAAACTTATTATTCACCTCAGTGTCGGTGAATAATAAACACTTAATGAGTGCCCCGAGGGAAACAGTGAGTTTTGTTTCCCCTCGATCCTCGAACAAAACTCACTGTTTCCCGAAGTAGCTCTTTAGCTATTTCAGACAGCTCGTGTCAACCCTGTTATTCTCTTTCGCCATTAAGTATCACTTTGTAATTCATTGACACAAATAAATAAATTATGTTGTGTTATATAGACATAGGTTTTACTACCTGATCCAAGCGAGGTTTGTCGTCTTCTCTTCGGGAAGTTGCTTTTCAACACAAAAAGCTGCCAGCGTCGCGACGGCATTTTTAGTGTCGTTTTGTCTTTCTTGCATCCTTTTTTATGCTACCAATTTCTCTCTCGCGTGCTTGATAAAGATGTAAATTGTTTCTTTGGAACTGGTTCCATTTTGAATGCTTTCTTTCAACGAAAAATGGTCAGCTTTTGATAAAGATATGTTTGGTAAACAAATATTTCCCGCCTTTTATAGCTAGCCAGTGGCGCGCGCGACACATCACACCATCTTCTGTCACGATGTGATCACGTGGTGGGCAACAATTGATGAATTGTTGCCCGCGCGGGAAACATTGGATTTTGATTACTTCCACGTGACCCTGAATCAGCCAATGTGAGCTTGCGTTGTGTCTGGAAAACTTATGGCTATGAAAAAAGTTGGATATTTACCTCGCCGCACTATTCACCTCCACTTCGGTGAATAATTGTTAATTATCACCCAGTGTTTTCGTAGTCTAAAACACAGACAAATCCCATATGAGGGAGGCTCAATGCCGCAGAACAATGGATTTTATCGTACTCTTTCGGATCATTACTTAACTTTTACATTTTCGCCAGCAAAAAAATGGCGCGAAAATATTTTGAATGTTGGACTTTTACCCTTCAACTAAGATTGCCATAGTGATTATTTAACAAATAGAAGATGGTTGTCCATGGACTCATGATCAGCTGCATAATATAGAAAAGCTTCTTATAGATATCACATATTTTATTATCGATTTTATACTTATATAGATTGATTGGATTATATTTTTTATATGTACAGAGTTGTATTTCACTACTTAATTTTTCCAAGGGAGACTGTGATGCTTCAAATCCATTCTCTGTTTACGAAGACCTGTACTCTTGACCGTAGGACTATAGGTCTTATATTACTTCATGTCACTACATAGGACATAGCCTTTCATTCCCTAGCACTTGACTGTTTAACGGTTTCATAAAATACACAAAATCTTGACGTTGGCGTGCATATAATATGATATTTGACAATCTTAATTTGTAGCATAAGTGTCGCAAATTCAAAATGATACAACTGCTCTCAAAAATATACACAGACCTTGCAGAAATTTTTGGATTAATAGCATAATTAATATAATTCCACAAAAAAAATATGAAAAAATGCAACCTAATAAAGAATGCGAACATCAGCAATCTTGATATATTTTCAGAATAGACCATTTTCTCGGGTATGCGCACGCAATATTGGCCCGCCAAATCGCTTTTTGAACAATAGGCGCCAATTTTTGAACAATAGCCGGTAATGTGAATAACAAAGGCTGTCGCATCAGAACGAGTCTAACAAAAGCTAACAGAACTCACGGCCCGCCAAGAAATACTTCATGTAGGCAGCTTGGATTTAGACTGGTATGTAATCAACTAAAGTCGATTGAGGTATGCTAACCGCCGTGGAAAGCGAGTAGCAGCTGACGTTTCGAGCGTTAGTCCTTCGTCAGAGCAAAAAAGTTTGGATTTAGTATTGGTTGAAATAATAGGGAGGGTTATAGGAAACAACTACGTGATTCCCATGTGAAGTATTTACCGGCCCGTCAAGCCTGTTGCGTGCGCATACTTGAGAAATGGTCTATTGAATCTTTAAAATATTGCCAATATTGATGGAGTTGTTAATATATGGTACAGATCATCAATGGCATAAGAATGGTTTCTAAACTCTGTATCTCAGGTGTCCAGCAGAAATACAAACCCAATTATCTTACGTTAAAGTAATAACATTGTTTAATATTTTATTAATACTATATATTTATCTATATTATATTTATCTATATTTACCATTTTTCCTTTGATCGATATTTTTGTTGTATATGTTTTTATTGGCTGGTTGGCAATGGCAATAAGAGGACACAAGTCTAAGTAGGTAGTGCTCTAAGCTCTCGACGCGAAACGTGGTAAATAAGCCGACGTACCACGGTAAATTTGTTAAATATTTATTAAGTACTAGATAAAGATTTGAGGGGGAATTTCCTAGCATGTTTTCTAAAAAGAAATTCTGGAGGACTTTTCCTTCTCTGCTCTATTGTTGTATTTCATTCATGCAAAGTAAATGTAAATAAAAAATTCCATATTCAGCCTGACTTAGTATTTCGCGTTGAAACATTTCACTTAAAAAAACAGCACCAGGCCCCGTCCACACTATTTCGTTTTCGAAAATTTACGTTTTCAAACGTTTTCGTTTTCAACTCCCGTCCACACGAAAACGATGAAAACGGTGGTCGTCAGTCGATTAAAAACGGAAACTTTTGGAAAACGCGCTCCGAATTATTTTTAACGCAACGCTTGAAGTTCGTGGTTACAGAGAATACTCAATGTTCTACGCTTGTTTGAAATCGTGTAAATTTGACCTTTCCTGACCCATGACCGCGTAAGTAAAGCCTGGGTCGATACCTGCGTAGACGTCATTCATTAATTAATGCATTATTCTCCATGGCGCCTTTCTATCACAACAACATCGATGCATAGAAAATATACACAATTTGTGAGTTGTTAGTAAAGAAAAAAGTCATTTTAGTCAACGTGTTAAGTATTTCTTCAAATGATTGCAAAGCCGAATTAATTATCATGACGTCAAGATGACATAAAAACAGGAATTGACCAGGCTTTTATGTGCGCGGTCATGGGTCAGGAAAGGTCAAATTTACACGATTTCAAACAAGCGTAGAACCGATAAAGTATTCACTGTAAACCAAAACTTTCTTCACAGAAGTACTTAAAACTTTTCGGAGGTTCATAGCTATAAAAATTGCAAAAACGATTATAGGCTCTTTAAGCGCTTCGACTCTCACCTCTGTGGCCCAGGTTCGATCGCCGGACGCGGCATCACATGAGTTTGTTGGTATTTCGCCCTTGCACTGAGGGTTTTTCTCCGGGTCACCTTAAGAAATTTAGCGAAAGATAGGAAATCGATAAGTCATTCAAAATGTTACGAAGACTATCGCCGGCAGAACTTAGCGTTTCTCGCTGTGTTTGTTTTGAATTACGGCTTGTGGGACATATATCAATAGTAACCAAGAGGGGAGGAGATAATAGCAACAGTAACTAAGAGTGGAGGAGCTGCTCCTCTCTTAGTTACTAATGGCTATATTTCTATAGCGCCATGTCACCACAGTCTCTTGGCGCTTTACATATTACTGACATATCCCGTCAGTGAATTATTTCGGACTGCTTTACGGCGGTAATAGCTGCCACGCAGTTTACAATGTTGAGTGTGTGGTTAGTGCTATTCTTGGGTTGCAATCATTCCTAAGGGAATAAAATCACAAAAGTGTAGTTTTTATGTTCAATTTTCACAATCAACTTCTACCCTCTGTTTTCAATACTTTTTTCACTTCAGTCAAAAGTGTCCACAGTTATAATACACGATCTGCAGCAAAACAGTCTTATTATCTTCCTAAAGCTAGAACCAATTACGGATTATTTAATATCAGATTTCAAGGACCAAAAGTTTGGAATTCAATTGAAGAACATATTAAGTCTTCCTCAATTCGTCAGTTTAAGCAAAAATTAAAAAACGAATTTCTAACCAAATATTAGCTTAGTTCAGACATTTTAAATATTAATAGCAACTACTAATTTTTAAGATAACAAGACTGGTTTCCTCCTCTTTATAAATATATGTATCTATAATATTTATGGTATAATAGACTAAATAGGTAGAATTTTCTGTGTGTATCTGTGTTTGTGTTTTTTATTTCTCCGACCTAGTAATTTAATTCAGCCATGTAAACTGGCTCCCTGGCATTTTTAGCTTTCTAGTTATTTCAGGGTGTCAGTACCTTTAAATATTCCAATTTCTTTTTTCTCTGTTAATACTATATGTATAAGTAATAGGGTAAATAAAGTTGTTGTTGTTGTTGTAGCAGCCATGTCGGTTCGTATAACAAAAATAGCTAACGAGGCGGCATCTTTTGTTCCGTCACTGGTGCAACCCAACAATTGGCGAGAAAAATAATCTAAAAATAATCTAAAAATAGCCGATTTGTGAAAATGCCGTGACACCTATATAGTTTTATAATATAGATACGATAGTACGCGCGCTCTGATTGACTAAAAAGCCATGTTTTATCATAGTATATAACATGGTTTGCCGTGTTTTATTGTTTTCAACTGGCGGTTTCCTTTCATCTCGCGCGTAAATCTATATTATAAAACAGATAAAGAAGCCTTAAATCCATGTTTTATGTAATATATAAAAAACGAGAGCTAATGTTTTACCAGGCTATCCAAACACCGAGAAAGATAAAAGCGGCCGAGTGCTTTTATTCTTTCGAGGTGTTTGGATTCCCTGGTGAAACACGAAGCTCGAGTTTTTTATATGCCTTCTCAATCGAAAACAATACCTGGCGCATTCATAAATCATTAGAAAGTATTGTTTGCCTGGAATTTTATTTCCAAGAGCAGCCATTGAGGATGATTGTTCGAGTCTCACTCTGGACACCGATTTTTATTTCCGTCTTCTCCTTTGCCCCCCCTGCAGTCGTTTTTAGGGGCTCATTCCCACTCTCGTGGGGAGAGTTGGAATGAGCCCCTAAAAACGACTGCGGGGGAGGCTATCTTCTCCTTCACTTCTCCATGTAAAGTCATACTTATGCTGTAATCCTTGTAGCTTAATTAGGTCCAACACATGCATGAATGATACCCATTGAGAACACAGATGAACATCACTAGTGATTTGGATATCCAAATCACTGGTGATGTTCATCTAGTGTTTCATTGGGTATCCAGATTCATGCATGTGACCAAATGCAGCCCTCTGATTGATTAAAAAGCTCATGAATTATTAATGAGTTCGAGAAGAGACCATCAAATGACCATCGTGTTTTATGATAGTATAAAGCATGGCTAAGGCTTCTTTATTTGTTAAATATAAAAGATATTGACGCTCCTGCTTATGAGCTCCTGTAGCAGTACATACCACACAAGTGAATAGTGCTTTTCGCGCCGCGCTCTGATGCTTTCTGCCCCACGCGCGAATAATTCACTTGTTAATGGCTTTTTGAACTTTTTGATCTAATTTGAGGCTGGCTGGCTATTTCACTTGTGTTTATGTGTCAATGTGCGTATATGTTATGAAAGTGCGCAAGTGTATATATAAACGGACCTATATTTCAGTCCTCAAGTTAAGATTACATTATCGTCCTGGTGAGGAACCCATACGTCATATGTCGAAGGGTCTGCATTTTTACCATGTCCGCACTTTCTCTGTTCACGGAGTTCCTTAGACGAGCAGTTGGGTGTGGATGAGGCGTACGTCTGATCAAATATGGAGAAATCCATTTGTAGGCGACCACTTATCACAGCCTGTTTGACCGGTAAAGGGCAAAATTCGTGTCCCCAAAGGATTTCGTCAGGGAGATAGGATGCTTTAGCTTGAGTGACCATCCCTGTAGACTCGACAACACCTTCTAGGATTGCAACAAACTCTAAGTTTGCTTCGACTAGATCCTTAGCACTGAGATGGTACAGAGGACTATGTTCATCAATGACATGGCTTATTGTCAACGGTGTCAGGAAAAAAGGTCGCACTTCGTAGTCCGATTCACTTCCGGTACTGAAGCTCACCGGAAGTTCTATTTGCTCAATAAAGAGACGTTCATTAAACCCGGAAGTGAATCTGAAACAATGTAGTTTGATTGTTACTTCGAGAAGCTGGCTTTTGCGAATGTCTCCCACGCGGAACACAAAACGCATCTGTCCGTTATTCATATTGATGACCGCGCTCTTAGAAAATACCACAGTTTGGGCACGCGGTCGAGGCCGTGAGAGTTTGGCAAATATTAGGCCTAGTAACGAGGCGGAAAGCGTCAGACCCGTGAGAGACTGGAGCAGAAGACAGAGAACGCCCTCGGGGCATTCTGGGGTTACCTGCAGAAACAAAAGAACAGTAAACGATGACGTATGCGAAAAACGTTGGACCTCCAGCTGGTTGATGTCTTGAGAATTCTTTCAGAATTTTCTTATCTTAGTAGGCGACATCAATCCAATCCAACGTACCTTTATACTCTATATTGATGCCAGTTATCAACTGGTCAAATCCATAATAAGATCATTCCCCATATCACCCCTCCTGCATGCTATAGCCGGAAACCAGCTAGTCTCGCGATCATCAGATAGAAAGGCTTGAATCTTGATGGCAGATTGAATTTTTAAGTGGTAGTCGAAAACATTAATGCATTATATATTTTGGAAGTCAACATCACCGATGAACAAATAAGAAGCATTTATCAAAAGAGAAAAAATCTTAATGCAAAAGGCAAGTACTTTTGATCTCAGCAACGATTTTAATTCATCGAAAAGCCACAATTACTGCCGATTTATCCCACGTCCATCACAGACACGATCTGTGATGGACGTGTTATAAAAGCCTGTCGTCTAGCGTACATGTGCAATTTGTCTTGCATCTTGGTAATATTCAACTGATGGCGATACATATTTAAGCTATTATAATTTTGAAGAAGTGGCTTTTGTGACCCAACAGATAAGAAATAAAGGAGGATTATTTAAAGAGATCGTTCTAGATATCGTGTTTGAAAACAAACAAACAAACGAAGTAAAAGCTAGCATTGTAAATTCTTGATTTGCCTTTTCAGAAACAATCGCAATAACATATCAAACATATACATCTTTAGAAGTCAGAGCAGAGAGTATATTTTAAATAAAACCGCCTTGATCAGTTCTTAGGCGTCGATCTGTTGTGCAGGAGGTCGAGCGAGGGTTCAAAATCCCAGCCGTCCTGGAACCACACTACTGACATGGTAATAATAATAATTTGCAGCTCGTAAACGAAATTGTTTCTCAAAGACAGCACCTTCTACTCAGTTATTTTAAGGCCTGAGTGTTGGTCCGGCCGGAGTTTGAACCGTCGACATCCCGCACAACAGACCGCGGCACTCAACCACATGATTGAAAGACCGACTGTTCAACTATGACAAAATGGCGGCCATAGCACGCAAATCATGATTCTTTAACGACCCATGAGAAGATAGAAAAAATTGGTAACACCCTAGGCAGTGACAATATCACAAATCTGTTTTCGATTAGGCACAATTTTTGATTGGGGTCCTTAAATTCTCGCTCACCTGCGCAGTTTAACGAGCACAATCTGATTAAAACGTCTCGGTAGGTCGCATTTATCGCCTATGGATCAATCACTTCCTCTTAAAACGCGTCCGATGATCTAAGCCTGCTATCCCAGATATGTTTTTCTCAAACATTTTGAAGTACTAACGCCGGTTTATAACCGAAGCTAGCACGGGTCTGCAAGACGTCGTTACTGCTTTGGCCTCACAGCCATTGTTAGAAATCTTCCGAATAAAGCGAGACTCGCGAATAAACTGACAACGTACGAGAAGAAACTTATGTTTTATATGTAAAGTCAGTCTATAAGTTCTCGAAAACAAATCACGTAGCTGTAGACTTCATACACAGCTACAGCATATATTTTCTTACAATCTGAATGTTACTTTGCATACAGCATTGTGCGCCATTTCTTGAATGAAATCCAGCTCTAGACAGGTAAGCTGTACACGTGATGGAATATTTCCTTCGAGAAGCTTGTGACTAATTTGGCCGTCTTCCACCACCTTGTCGTAGATAAGAAAGAACCGGAATCGTATTTTGATGGAGTCGAGCATAGGGAAATAGAAAGATATCCTGATAAGCAATGAGGTGGAATTATACTCTCTCGGCGTGAATTCCCCGCGGCTCAGTTCAGCTTGTGAATATCAAACACAATCGGGAGAGCTTGATCGATTAGAGATTTACCACAACCGGTGCATGTCAAATCATCAACACGAAAAATTAAAGGTCCTATTTTCCTGAGCTTCTGCTATTTGTCTTATAGCTTTCGATTAAAATTACTTGATAATTCAATGCCAAAAGCTCGCAAACTCGTCCAAACCAGGTAGCTGTCACTCCCCTTCACTGCAGGATATGGAAGGATCTGATTGGGCGGTCAATAAAGGTAATGTCCATATTGAAAATCAGTTTAATAGTGAGAAACACGCTCAGACATATTGTACCCCGATAGCGGCTGAAGCAAACCGCTTTTCTCGCTATTTCCGTAAACACACGACTCGATGATCGAGTGATTTCAAGATTTAATCAAAAAGAGGATACTACAATTCGTAAACGTTAAATACCACTAAAGAGAAAAACCTAGGCCGTTAAGCTTCTCAAAAGTGACTTAAAGATTTAGCTCTGAATCAATAAGCACTTAAAAGCAGAAATATAAAACGTGAGTCATCAAGTCGATTGATCTCAATGATACGGACTGGCTTTGTTTTTGCCATAGAAAGAAATTGGGACCTCAAGAGTGACGCGATTCAAAGCAATACGACGCATTATATCTTCTTTTAATTATGAAATAATTATTTTGCTAGACCAAAAGGACTGAGTGACATGTAAGAATATTGCAGTGGAAGCGAAGGCGTCAGCTGCGAGATCTTTATTTTCCCATTTTCTCGTCCATCGGCTGGCGTGAAATATTGCTAAGGCGTAAAATGAAGCGGAACAAGACACTTAATTTTGTCACGCGGGGAGTTTTGTTTCCATCCAACTAATTCGCTAAATCCCCGTTTTCAGTAACCAAAAATTTTCGCGTAACATTGTTGTAGTCACTTTTGTGGGTATTTAAAGGGGTGGGGTTACTACTTAATGCCGGCTCCTTAATTCGTCCAGACTATCCTTTGGAAAATCACCTTACTCTTAGTTTTTCCTAGGTATTTTTCGATATATTTCGATCGATCAGTCGATCACTTTGAATATTAGATTCTAAAGGCTTCCTAAAGTTTATCAAGGAACCAGTGAATTTGAATATAGACAAAACAGTGCCACAACACATTGACATTTCACACAAAAAAAAACAATTATTTATAAAGAGCGCTTTCTCCACTTCTCTGAATAATACGCTTGAACTTTGGCCAAATATAATACAAATTGCTTAAGAAATACTTCTCCTGGCAGAAATTAAAAAGCAGCTGCTTTTTAGCTTTGAAGCCCAAGCGGAACGAACGTTAACGCAAGTTAAGTACGATGGAGAGCTAGCAAGATTCATGCAGTTCTGGCCTAACAAATTCTACTTGCATTGGCCGGCAGTTGTTTGAAGCCAACTATTCGAAACGTAGCTAGTTAGTAGAATTATATATAAAGTTAGAGATTAATTGTTACTGCTTGGCTGAGACAGTTTTGTTCATTCCTCGGGCCGCTACCATATGGTGAGTTTGGCTGATGCGGATGTTGTTCGAATTATAAATGAGTATTTAAAAGTTTGAATGTATGATAAACGACTTACCCTGGTCCCAGAGCTGAGTCCGATTCGCGGCGCAAAACCATAGAAAAGGCATAATAGGAAACCTCTTGTGACTAGCGTATATACGAACGAATACGAAAACCGCGAGAAAACTTTATATAGCTTTCTAGTCAGTAAACAAAGTTGTGCTGTGGTCATATATATACAATCATGTGTAATCGGGCTCCATTGAAATTCGAATTTAGATGACACTGAACAGAAATACATCCAAACATTTTCATCAGAAATCTTTTAATATTAAAAGGTTGCTAACTACATTAGTCGTAAAAAAAAAACCCAGCAAATCTTCAGATTTTTTCTTACAAGTCACGTACTCTAGCTCTTAAATGACTCTTACTAATGTTTATGAAAAACAAGACGCTTTTCCAAATCTCTTATGCTCCTTTGATGAGAGATGGTCGGCAATACAAAACAACTGATCATGAATTATAGACCAGTTCGCGGTTAATTCCGACATTTTGAAAGGGGTGCAAACATGGCGCGAAATAGTGTTTGTATGGGAATCCGATGCCAAATAATTTCCGTAAAATCTAATTTCTGAAATATTCACTGTCGGCAAACTTAAGATACCAGGGAAGAGATTAACTGATCAAAATTTGAGGGATATAGCTGTGCTGGGTAGCGTGCAATCGTGTTTTCAGTTACATTTGTCTGTAAATTTTCCCGCGGACTTTAACTCGTTCACAGACAAATGTAATTACTATGGAAAACTGAAAACAGGACTACACGCTTCCCAATTCACTGTATTTCGCGCCATGCTTGCATCCCTTTCAAAACGTCGGAATTAACCGCGAACTGGACTACAGAGGGGAGTAATACATTGTACTTAATCATTAAAATGAAAATTGAAAGGAAAACGAGAAACGCGGAAGTAAATAACAACACATGCTAAAATGAACATTCAGCGTTAACTCTGCTGGCTTATCAAATTAAACGCAGACGATGAAAGCCACCCAAGCTAACCTAACAAACGCGTTAGAGGGCCGCTAGATTAACAAAAGAAGTGGCACTTTTCACTTAATTTCATTGACCAGTAACAATATCGACACCTCCAAAATACGTCTAAATATTTATGGTTTGTTCAATGAAGGAACTGTACGACTGTGGCAGTCGATCCATATAGTATGTCAAATAAAATGATGTTGCAGTATAGTTACCTGTCTTCCACCGTAACCAATCGTCGTTTGAGTCTCCACCGAAAACAAAAAAGCGGATATCCAGGAGTCGACCTTCTCCACACAGCTAACTGTTGAGTCGGCGCCACTCCTTAGCCAGACAATGAACCACCATAATGTACCAAACAGAAGCCAACTGCTCAAAAAGCCAGAAGAAAATGCAAGAAAAATCCATCGCCACTTTAGGTCAAGAAGAGTAGTAAACGGATCAGCTAGGTAGAGAAGCCTTTTGTTTTGCACGTTGCAAGCCCTGATATTGACGTTCCCTTTTCTTGAGATCAGCCGGGTTCGCTTTTCTTGCTGGAGCTGTTGATCTTTAGACAGAATTCGGGTTAGCTTGCGAGATAACCTGGAAATTTGCGGTTGGCATTTTAGAGTCTGTGGATTTGTCTCAGTTTCTTGTGAAACATTATCTTTAGGGGCCTTTGGGTTTAGAATTTCTTGCATCTGCATCTAGGAAAGCAAAACAAACTGTTGAATCTCCGCCGGAGATGCTGAAAAATATCACTCTTTCAACGGCCAAGAATGACAACTGTTATTTTGAGGTATGAGCTGTGGCCAGCTGTGGTTTCACACTTCTAAGGTAATGTTCTGCACATGCATCGATCCAGTAGACTTTAATTAAATGTATAGCTAAATATTAATGTAAAATATATATTAATTCCTATTAAAACGCACGCCGGTCAAATCGTCTTGGCTCCTAAAATGGAGCTTGGTAATTTAAGGGGAATTCCCTCTCCTTCGTTTGAGACCGAGGAATTATCGCTTCTGAGTTCTGGTTCAAAAGTAAAGTGTTTGTTTCAGTTGTATGTAAATCCGTCTTCCTACTTTGATTGGCTTCTCGCATGTGGTGTTTTCTACATCACAAACGATCTATTTCAATTCAAAATCAGTTTTCCTAATCTCAATATGTTGCTTCAGAGATCAATATCATTGCGTCCTTTCCCGGCTTTTGAACGTAACAGCATATTTTGTTTTTCTCGTCACTAGAAAGACCAAGCAGTGATAACATTAAACTGCCCGTTATCTTCGTTATCGCCGCCGAGCGGAAATCCACAAGCTCACCTAATCCGACCTATCGGACGTCTTCTGTATCTCTGTGTCTATTTCTGCACTAAAAGTTATGAAAGCGTTAATGTAGCGAGCAGATAGATGTTCATCGACTGACGTTAGCCATGAGGTTTCCTATTAAGAATTTATCAGTTCGGTCTTCAACGGCTGTTACATAATCAGCATTCAGTCGCCAAATCTATTAAGCATTGACATTTCCTAGTGGACATGTGTCAGACAAAAGTAGATTAAGATGGTAGTCCCTCCTTTGGGCATATGGGCTTTTATTGGCTTTTTTCTTGATTCACTTTCTTTTAAACTGAAGTGTATCATAAAAATACCAACAAGTGGGTGCGAGAAACTAAAACAGCACTTAGCTGGATTTCTCATTTTTTTCTAACTGTTAGTCATAATCGATTGCGGACCAATCAAAATCTCTATAGTATTCGCGCCATATTTTATTACCAGCAGGCTGCAAAAGTGAACGCATTTGTTTTTTTCTAAATCTAAACATTTACGTACGCTGCTGATCGTGTTGCAAATAAACGCGTTTCTATATTAGTACAAAGTGGTTGTTTTTATTTATTTTCTTTTTCCCTTATTGTATGTATGTTTTGTTCACCTAAATATGAATTTAAAAAGGGGGTTAACAGTGAGACTATAGTAACTACAGCCTGACTTAGACAACGAGAACTATAAATATAAACACATTGCAAAACGAAAATAAAGCATTCCAAAGTACGACTCCTCGCATATCTACCCGATTTTCTTTATTCGAAAGATTTCGACTTCAGAACTAGTGCACCAAATTTGCCTTTTACCGGTCGAGTAACAGTAAGTAGGAATGCTTTGTTTTCGTTCTTCAATGTGATTGGTTCTTGTTGTCTAAGTGGCCCCAGTTACAGAACTATAAAATTATATAACAGCTGCCAGAACTAACGTACGTTCGAAAATGTCTATAAATGCGCTTGCGGCTATCTCTGAATGGCAAATAATGTCTACACCTTTAGCTCTAATGGTCTTCACATTCTAAGTAAAGGGGCTATGTAAGAATCGAATTGAACTTCAAGCTGAGTCTTTAAATCAAACGGCTAATACCCTAGGCTAGAAGATAAATACCATGTGAATGTTCTGATATGCTTTTCAAACTTTTCAGTCCGACTGATAGAGGATGGCAAATATTAAAAACACGTTCCAGAGCAACGCTGGATATTCCAAAGTTGCTCATTCTGGAAATATTTAATAAAAACAGTTAAAAATTACCCTTAGCCTTCCCAAAAATGGTAAAATGTTCTGATATGACCATTTGTCTAACTATTTCTTAAATGAGTATAGAAAAATATTGGATAAATAGAAAATATTCCTAAATGATGGGTTTCTAACATAATAATAAATCAGCACATAATTTCCAAAATGCACATATTACTCGCAGTTGGAAAAAAACACTAAATAATGAATTAATTTGTTCAAGTAAATTACAAATTTCTCTGTCAGAAATACGAATATTTGCGTAAAATCTGCAAAGACCAGTGTTTCGAGAAAGAACTCGCCTCACTTCGGCAATGTGTACCAAAAATTGTCCAGTCGTTGGAAATTGCCACGAAGTCCTAATTTCCTTAGAAATTTCCAAGTCACACCACAGGAACGATCGCAAAGTATGCCTTGGAAATTGCCAAGTCACACCACAGGACCGATCGCAAAGTATGCCTTGGAAATTTCCAAGTCACACCACAGAACCGATCGCAAAGTATGCCTTGGAAATTTCCAAGTCACACTCGTCACAAAACCAATTCCAAAATGTGGCACGGAAATTTCCAAGTCACACCACAGGACCGATCGCAAAGTATGCCTTGGAAATTTCCAAGTCACACTCGTCACAAAACCAATTCCAAAATGTGGCACGGAAATTTCCAAGTCACACCACAGGACCGATCGCAAAGTATGCCTTGGAAATTTCCAAGTCACACTCGTCGTCACAAAACCAATTCCAAAATGTGGCACGGAAATTTCCAAGTCACACCACAGGACCGATCGCAAAGTATGCCTTGGAAATTTCCAAGTCACACTCGTCACAAAACCAATTCCAAAATGTGGCACGGAAATTTCCAAGTCACACCACAGGACCGATCGCAAAGTATGCCTTGGAAATTTCCAAGTCACACTCGTCACAAAACCAATTCCAAAATGTGGCACGGAAATTTCCAAGTCACACCACAAGACCTATCACAAAGTATGGCTTGGAAATTTCCAAGTCACACTGCAAGACCAATCCGAACGTGTGGCACTGAAATTTCCAGGTTATCCGAAAGTGTAGCACGAACATTTCCAAGTCACACGACAAGACCAATCCGACGCTTTTCATCTCTGCTTGATTCTATTTTCCTTTTTCTTCTCTGCTCTACACAGCAACAATTTCTGAAAGAGAATAATATTTAGACAGACGGCATAAACTGTGGACTACACTCATAGACTTAAACACAAGAGTCCGAAGGTTCTATGTTTTAATTTTCTTTTCAATCAAGAGCGACAATTACCACATGTAGCTTTCGTTTAGTGTTATAACCTTAGCTAAGGTTAAAAATTACTCAGATTCTACCTTGCATTTCAACTCATGATTCATGTACTTAACTTTTTCACGAATAAAGCCAATTCATTGCAGTCATTGGGTTTACAATTGCAAGCAGGCAATTTTCGCATTGAGTTCTTAATTATTTCGATTGATGGCTACTTTCAGAACCAAAATATATCAGCAGAACTGGGCTTCGAAACATGATTGAGAGAAATTTAAGTTACCGGTCGAGTTACAAATGACAAACAACTCACACGCTACAATTATTGTATACAGTGAAAGTAATCGTGATGTATCTGAAATGCTTTCTTTTAAGTAATTCGCAATCTGTGTTTCTCACCATCATAGGACATGCAACATCCTGAAAAGCTACGCATACTTACCTTCAAAGTGCGTGTAATTTTGAAGATTGCTATGAAGAACAAGGCTTACGAAGTTGTAAAATCAGAGTGCGGTTTGTGCCAATATTTAAATTTTGAGCGCATATTAAATAACAGTAACCGTGATCCGATTGGTTAAACTTGACACTTCGCAGACAGCGGGACATTCAATTCCATTCACATGTACGTGTTAGCCGACCGACGAACAATCGAACAAGCTATGAATTCAAAATTTATTCAAGAAAGCACCCATATTCTTATCACTTCGCCTTTCGACCTTTCCAAGTCATCGGGTTACAAAAGAACAAGAACAAGAAGAAGTCCGGTTTCTGGCGAGTGATGTTTCAGTTGTATTAAGCGTGACTCCTTGCAGCCCCGAAATTGTCGACTACGTAATGCACTGAGAATCTTTATAATATGCCGCTTCACATCTACAGGATTGTATTAGCCGATGGCTTTTAGCTAACACTGGTATGTTGTTATGTCGGCAAAACATTCATCAGAAAGATATTGCGAAGTTTCAGGTAATTGTTGTGTCGAGTTCGAAGACGTGAACAGCCGACTAAATTTCACTCGAAGACTGAATTTCTAACCGGACCTGAAACAACCATAGGGGATGGATGATCAAAGCCAGGACCCGGCTAATCCACAAATTTAGACTCAACCAAGACAACCTACTCACAATGACGAAGTGTAGCCCAAAACAGCCACCAGATTAAGCAGAAAGTCGATTCAACAAAGTTCCCTGCTAACACTGAGAGGTCTCTGCGTCTATGTAAGGCATATGACCCGGAAAGACCCCTGCTGGAAGATAAATTCAACATGGGCAAAGGCTAAACTTTCTCAGTTCAGTTTGAAAATTGCCAAAGCAACGGCTGAAATTGGTCTTGTTAATTGCGACTTCAAATTTCCGTGCCACGCTTTGGGCTTAGTATTTTAGTGTGACTTGAAAATTTTCCTGCCACATTTCGGAATTGGTTTTGTGACGAGTGTGACTTGGAAATTTCCAAGGCATACTTTGCGATCGATCCTGTGGTGTGACTTGGAAATTTCCAAGGCATACTTTGCGATCGGTCCTGTGGTGTGACTTGGAAATTTCCAAGCCATACTTTGCGATCGGTCCTGTGGTGTGACTTGGAAATTTCCAAGGCATACTTTGCGATCGGTCCTGTGGTGTTACTTGGAAATTTCCAAGGCATACTTTGCGATCGGTCCTGTGGTGTGACTTGGAAATTTCCAAGGCATACTTTGCGATCGGACCTGTGGTGTGACTTGGAAATTTCCAAGCCATACTTTGCGATCGGTCCTGTGGTGTGACTTGGAAATTTCCAAGGCATACTTTGAGATCGGTGTTGTGCTATGACTTGGAAATTTCCGTACCACTTCTCAGTCTAAATATTCCAATTTTCTCTCAAATTTGCAACACCCCATTTTTGAAAGAAACGACTCTACACACAAAAAATTGCCATTTTTGTAACAGTTTGTGGGTATTTGGAAAAATATAACGTATTTTACTAAACCGTGCCAAAAAAACGGTACTTTGGAATATCCAGCGTTGCTCTGGAACGTGTTTAAAGTGGATGATTACAATTATAGCTTCTTCTAAAAACTTGATTTCGATTACAGTGAACGGATTTCAAGGTGCTCAGTAAATTTCTCTTAAAAGCAGTATTTGTAGCTCTCGAATCTTTGTCATTTTTCATCAATATGTCTCAAGAAATGTTTTCTAGTATACCTGCATTGCATACTCGGCTAATCTGAGTAGATATTTTTGTGTTTCGTCATGAGAAAGTTTATCATTTTGGGAATTGACAATGCCCCTTTAAAAAGGCGGGAAATCATGGATCCCTTAATGTTTTTGTAAATATATCTCAGTACATAGCATGCGATTTAGCATACAACCCAAGTTAGGTTTGGACCATTTGATAATTGAAAGGGTCAGTTTTATCATGGCCAAATCTTCTACTGGTTCCGTTGAAGATTAGTTTAGTCTTTTTGGTTATCATGATTGAATATTCATTTTTGCATAGGGCGATGCTGATTATTATTATTTTCTTTGGCTTATACATTAACTCGTTTTTTGTTTGCGTGCTTGTTTGTTGTTGTTTTGAGGGAGAGAAAAACAACCATACCCTCCAGTGTGATCGGAGCATAGTTTACGCACTAGTTCAACTTTATCATGGACCGAAGATCACGTTTTCATCGGCGCTCCAAACACTCTCTCAACTATGCAGACAATCTTGAACAAAGCTTCAAATCTTAGGGCTTTAAATAAATAAAAGGAGCATAATGCCTTAAGGCCATACACATCACTGTCGATTATTTCGTCAGCAACAACTTGTATTCACATTATCTAAAACCGCTCTTTAACGTTTATGATGTAAACTATTCAGTGTTTTTTTTATCAGCGAGTTTTGTAAGTTCCTCTTATTTGTTCTTTTAAAATAGATTTTTAAGCTGAGTGGGCGACATTCCTTGAGGCCATATCATGCACTCGCCTATACCCCAGCTGTCCGCGAATATATCATCAGGAAAATCTTGTTGAGTTTTACATTATCAAAAATAGCTTGTGGCACAAAACATCTGCTGCTTCACGGCGCCTTGTTCTCTCTTTCCTTTTGTGAAGCCAGCTTCGTGAACTTTTAAATCTTATGTGAATTATTGATTATTCATTTGGCAAGAATTATTCGCCATTAATTGTAATTGTAAAAATTACTATCTTGGGTGGGGAGGGGATTTTTCAACTCGGGAATGGTGTGAAATCAAAAATTTGTAGTATCTCGTTTCCGATTCTTTGGATTTTATTTACCCTTTGCATCTGGAGCTTTTGGACCGATTTCAATCAAGGTTGTGAAATGACAAACAACAATCGACATGATCAGATCGCAATGGATTGTGGCTATCACGGTGTAGCTGATTAACTACCTAACGGTATGAATCGAATCGAAGGATACTATTTATATTTGTTTTAAATGTTAGAGCGGATTCCAATTGAGTGTCGGAAGTGTTTTGGTTTTGCGTTTACTAAGCTATCCTATTGGCTGAGAAAGTAAACCAACCAATCAGAATCCAAAGTAAAACCAAACGCAAATTGATTTTGGTTTTGCTTTGGTTTGTCATTGGCTCACAGGGAAGCCATTTATGAGTTACTTGTGATTACTCGCTCCTATGATTGGCTGGCTGTGGATAGTTTGCGTTTGGTTTTACTACACTCACCGCTCTATGACCCCCAAAAACAAACGAATTTACGAGACTTTCACTGAGCTGCAACCAAAATTTCAATTTCGGTCTGAGAATGTCCTATGTCGTTTGACGTTGACCCCTGTATACAGCTTTAAAAAAAAGAAGTAAATATAATCTTTATTTATTCACGTTTGGCCATCATTAATATGCACTTCCTGAGCAAGTAATGTTTAAACTATAGGTAATAATTAAATAACTATTATTAATTAAACTTCGAAAACTATCCTAAAATCTATAAAATACTTTACTAGATTAAAAAGCCTATCTATTTAATGAACGATAATCTAAAATGAATTGAACACTAAGGCAATGTACGATCAGGTACTATAATCAGAAGATGTAATCCTCCAGCTTTCGGCTAAATTGTGCGAGGGAGGAAGCATATCGAATTCTCTAGGGAGAGAGTTCCATAGTACCGCTCCACTAAAAAAAACTGGTTTTAAGACTATTCGTTGTTGGTTTGGGTGGAACGAGATTTATGTCTGAGTTTCTTTAATAATTGGTAGTTATGTTGATAACATCTCTACTTTTCATTGGTCTATGTGTTTTATCATAAGATTGTGCAATTCATAATTAATTAATGTATTATTTCGTAAAGGTTCTAGTTTATTAGATACATTGTAAGCCTCTTTTCCCGAAGAAGATCGACCGTGCCGATCGAAAACTGGAAGAAAAAAACTCTCTCTACCGTCGAATCAGCCTTTCCTTTCTTGTCTATCTCTTGAAGGAATTTTGGTTAGAGGCCGTTCATAGTTTTAAACATGCTGATAGCTTTGTTTTTCTTTTTTCTTTTTCTTTTTCTTCTTCTTTGTTCTTTGCTGCATGGTCTAGTGTCTACGGGCCATCCCTTCATGTAGGACGACACGAATTGCTACCAAATTGTATTCTATTGTATTGTATTGTGTTGCGTTCTATTGTTGTATTGAATTGTATTGTGTTGTATTCTATTGTATTTTGGTAAAAATTCGTGTCGTCCTACATAAAGGGATTGCCGGCGTATTATGGACAAGAGCAGAAGGACCATCGAACGGGCTCTTGGTTATAATTCTTGCTGCTCTGTTTTGAAGTTTTCAAGTAGACTCTTGGAGGTATTACCTCAAATTTCGCTTCAGTGGTTAAAGTAGCGAGAGACTAATTAATGAGCGGTATACCAGTTGGAGAGTATCCCTTCGTCCAGTGAATTACATACCCTTTTCATAAGTTTTAGGTAATTTGTTAGGTAATTTGTTACCTTTTGAATTATGACGTAAATGTGTTCGTTCCACTTGAGCTGGCCGTCTACAGTTACTCCTAAAATAGTGACACGGTTCAAAGTATGGGTACCTAAGCGAACGGAATTTGAGGTTCATTTTTTATAGCCTTCAAGCGCTGGCTTGAGCCCAATAACATATATTATCTGTTTTAATTACGTTTGCATTTAGCTTGTTGGCCTCAAGCCAGTTTTTTTCTCTTTCTAAGTCTTCATTTAACATATCTTGAATAACTGTCAGTTTAAAAAAAAAAAAAATACTAAAAAATCTGACAAAACAAAAGAGAAGACGAGAACTGGGGTAGACAACGTGAAGGGAGGGGGAATGGGGAGAGAAAGGGGAAAGGGAAAGAGGACAGGCTCTCTTTCCCTCCCCCTCTCCCAAGTCCCCCTCTTCTTTCCGTCCGCCATTTTGTTTTCGCCACGTTTTATTTTCATCATTTTCCCCAGTATCTAGAGCCTGTGAACAGGCTATCAGTTTGCTAGTTCCGTGATTCCTTGTCTTTGAACTTGGATCTGGTGTATCATTCTATCTCGTAGTCTGGTAGTACCGCCCACGGTAAACACCTTCGGAATCAATCAGTCTTTGTATTCTCCGAGTACAGTAGTTTTACCTCGCGCAGCTAGGTCTATAGTTTATTAGTCTGAGTACAAGTTCTAGTTTTAGTATAGTTTTCTCCCTCCCTCCCGCTCCTACGGCGGCATGAGAGGTTTATTTGAATTGTTGTGGATACTTGTTTTCGCTGTCTGCTTGAATAAACTTCTCACTGTGCCAAAGAAACGAGTGTTGTTGTTTGTCTCTGTGGTTGGGTCAGGAAACGTTTCAGTAAGAATTATCAACCACTTACCTGTAGTTTGATATTTTAATCCAAGAAAGCGAATCATATTGGCCAATAAAGCACCATCCAAAATCACGAATACAAATTGGTGAATTCGCCGGCAATGCGAGTGTACATTTCCTCCCATTTAGACCTCAGAGGCTAAAAGCTCGCATAACCTTGCACAATACGGTATCGACTTGCGTCTACGGTGAGATCAGAGTACAGAGAGGTTTTACCTTTAACGGAAGCTGTCATACACAAGGTGTACGTATGCAAACAAGGCTGAAATCACGAAACATTCTATACAGTCTGGTTTAGATACATCGAAAACCGCCGCCATCTTGGCCTAGAGGAAGAGGGAGAGCTGGGCCTCTCCCCAGACCTCGTTAAGGCTCGGCCAAGATGGCGGCGGTTTTCGATGGCCGCGCGATATAGTTGGCGAAAAAATCCCCCAAAACGAGCTGCATGCTGAAGCAACCCAGAAGCTATATATGAACTTTTTCTTCTCACCTGTATTTAATAAGGTTTTTCTTTTAACGTCTCGACTCGGAATGACATCACAGACACTATTGAAATTATAATACTTAGAGTGGATTGTACTTAAATGTGCTTCAGATGAAGGACGATGTTTTCACAATAATAATGGTAGAGGTAGAGTAATATTAATCGAAGCGACGGTGTAATACAATAAAATTAATTACGGAATGCGATAGATGCGCGACGCACACGATTATGCCGCAAAAACGGCACCGCAACGCGGACACTGCGCTCAGTAGAGAACAAGACGAAAGACGGTATCAAAACTGCGTTATATTATTTCGTTTAGACTCGAACCTACACTGCACACATTCTATCATTCGAGGACATCAACAGTAACAATAAATATGAAAGGAAGGAACTGAACAGAAGAAACAAAATTTAGACAGGAATCCACAAGTTCTTGGGTTTGAACAACGGGACGCGAACTCGTCATTCATTCATCTCATCGAGAACCAAACAAAATCATCGTAGATGGAAAGCCGTTGCGTATCATATCTAAGCTCAGTTATTGATATATTAATATTGATTTATGTCCATCTGCAGGCCTTGCCATGCCATTTAATTACATCATCATTCATATCGAACCGATTCAATCGATTCTATAGAAAAAAAATCAGAATTCGACACACGGTTAGCTCAAAAATGAATCTCAACATCAGTTCAGGAACGTTTAAATTTTTTCTTTATACCTTTCAGTAAATTTTCAAAACCTGATTTCCCTGATAAAGTAGCAATAATACGTAGCCTATCAGTGAAATCAGTCTACAGTCTTCTGGTATATATAGTATCGCACGCTGCCTGCTTGTCGCTTATCACAGTGCAACAACTGAGTCTGATTTTTCATTACCTTCCAACGCTCTCCAGGAGACCTAAATGTTTTGCGCACGAAAAAACAAGAAGAAAAGACCGGAAAAAGAGGCTCCTATTCAGTGCCAGGGTATACCTAAATGTTTCATGCAGGATTCATGAATGTTTCAAGAGTCATCACGTGTACATGCAGTATTCGGTATCAACTCCAGCGGCCACGTGGAGTCCCAGGAGAATAAAATCCTTTGTTTTTTGCCCGTCCAGACTCGATCGTTCTGAAGCTGGTCAGTGCGAGGTCATGGCCGCTGCGCGATAAAGCAGTCTACATCTTATTCACGCGGCATACGGTATGTTTAATCCCAGGAGAATAAAATAATTAGTTTTTTGCCCGTACAGACTCGATCGTTCTGAAGCTGGTCAGTGCGAGGTCATGGCCGCTGCGCGATAAAGCAGTCTACATCTTATTCACGCGGCATACGGCATGTTTAATCCCAGGAGAATAAAATCATGTTTTTTGCCCGTCCAGACTCGATCGTTCTGAAGCTGGTCAGTGCGAGGTCATGGCCGCTGCGCGATAAAGCAGTCTACATCTTATTCACGCGGCATACGGCATGTTTAATCCCAGGAGAATAAAATCATGTTTTTTGCCCGTCCAGACTCGATCGTTCTGAAGCTGGTCAGTGCGAGGTCATGGCCGCTGCGCGATAAAGCAGTCTACATCTTATTCACGCGGCATGTGGCATGTTTAATCCCAGGAGAATAACATCCTTTGTTTTTTGCCCGTCCAGACTCGATCGTTCTGAAGCTGGTCAGTGCGAGGTCATGGCCGCTGCGCGATAAAGCAGTCTACATCTTATTCATGCGGCATACGGCATGTTTAATCCCAGGAGAATACAATCCTTTGTTTTTTGCCCGTCCAGACTCGATCGTTCTGAAGCTGGTCAGTGCGAGGTCATGGCCGCTGCGCGATAAAGCAGTCTACATCTTATTCACGCGGCATACGGCATGTTTAATCCCAGGAAAATAAAATCATTTGTTTTTTGCCCGTCCAGACTCGATCGTTATGAAGCTGGTCAGTGCGAGGTCATGGCCGCTGCGCGATAAAGCAGTCTACATCTTATTCACGCGGCATGCGGCATGTTTAATCCCAGGAAAATAAAAACCTTTATTCTTGCAGGGTGGTGTGTGCACAAACTAATCCTGAAACTCTTTTAATGCGCGACTGTACGCGAATTGTAGTGTTCTGAGTCAAGATGGCCGCCGCGAGAATCAAACGATGTATTCATGAGCGCAACGTGATACTACTGAATCTGTTACGTGCGGTCAGCAGGTGAGGATCACCGCCCCTTGTCAGTCTAAGCCGCCGAGTAGATAGCTGTGAAGGGGACAAAACTTTAGAGATTTGTGTGGCGAGGGTGATTTTGAGACAAAGGTCGAGACGATTGTCAACATAGTGTAACATGGCGCGCTGGACGATTATTAAAGAGGCACTGTCAACCACAGTGCTTTGCGCGCAGAGACAATAGCTGTCAGCCATTTTCTGTATACCTGATATTCAATAAAACAAAAGCGGAAGTGCGCAGAGCACTGTGGTTGACAGTGCTCCTTTAACGCAATCTTCGTTGCGGCAACATGTTGCAAGTTTTTGAATTACCTTCAAAAACCATACTCCAACAAAATTCGGGCAACAATGTTGCATGCTTCGTGTAACACCCTCGCCGTTGACTTTTCGCGCAACGTCGTCCCAGAAACCTGTTCGCTACGCCAACGGAAACGAGGCTACGTCAACAAACATAGACTCCACTCGTCCACCATGTTTTTAAAAGATGATTTCGAAGTAGGAGCCTAGGTGCTAGCTAGATGTTGCGCTAAAAATCGTCCCGTGTAACATACCCGTTGCCGCATCAATGTTGCGTTAAAAGTTGTTTCGTGTAACATCACCTCAAATGACGCGGCCCATCTTTCTTTAGAACTCTTTCTATATCTGCACCACACAACGAACGGTGCTCCGGTGAGCTTCACAGCTGGCGTCCGTGAGAACCGTCTACCCCTATAGTTGTCTACTATATTATATTAGGTTGACCTGCTGCTGGATTGCCTAATGTTTATTTGACCCTAGTCATAGTGAAAGTCGACCTAATTTATTCATTAGCATCTTGATGACAGCGGATTGTCGGCTAAAGACCACTGAACGTAACGTAATATGAGAGCCAGATAAACCAACATTTTAAACAAAGCGAATTGAACATTAAAGGGGAACTCAACCCTAAAATCAACCCAATGTCTATACAAACATGTATTCGAAATAAATAGGTTCTGCTATTTAATTTTTCTGTGTTGCGCGTCTAGCAAGAGAAAATCCGAAAACCTTCCTCACAGCCTCCGGTATGTACAGACGGCTCAAGTCTTGTAATTTGTGACGTAGTATACGGGGAATAAATTAGTTTTGCCATGCCGTCCCCTACATTGAATAGCAGGCCTAATGGCTTCTAATTGCGGACCATTGTGTTTTCTTTGTGCTAGAGGTGTGATCGTTCTTCCTTGGTATGTGTGACGTACATTATGGGGAAATTTGCACTGAATTGAGCCGCCACACAATATAGATTTTTCAGCGGAAAATCGAACTTGGAGACTAATTTTCTCCTCATAGACGCGCAACACAGAAAAATAAAATATCAGAACTTATTTCTTTAGAATACAGCTTTGTAAAGACGTTGGGTTGCTTTTAGGGTTTAGTTCTCCTTTAATAGGATCGGAAGAAAAGGAAACTATATTGAGTAGCTGGATTTCCTGAGAATTATTATAATTCCTCAAGTGGTGACTAGATACAATTCTGTGATAATGGTAGATATGCATGGTGTGGCTATACTAAGAGCACACAATTAACTTGAAAGATTTGCAGCCATTGTGAACGTTTGGGAGTTTTTCGAGGTTTATGCTTTTGTCCACGTCATTTACAGCTATTTAGAAAAAAACATCGGATGATAAGCTTTAAGTCTACGAGTAAAGATCGCAAGGCACGCTGGGTAGCATCACTATATCATCTAAAACAGTCATGCCTTGACCGCACAGCACCCACCCACTCTGCCTTTGGCCGCTAAAGGACTGGGCACTAATAAAGCTGAGAATTTGCCACCGTTCGAGGGTGGATGTTCGATTAGTCAGTAGTGGTTACCACATTGATGATAGAAGGTTATTGGTTCGGAATTCATAAAACCCTCACATTTTTTCTGTCTACTTTGTTCTCCTTTCAGGTTAAGCCGTGATGGTCTCTTGGTTTCCCTGTGAACCCTGGAACCCTAGCCCTAAATCCTTGTCGTTTACCTTGGAACTTGTTTTCGAAGTGGTTGGAGTACGTTTTATGATTCGGGTTTGTGTTAGAGATTGGGTTTGAAGTCTATTGAGTGATTCCTGTCATTAGGAGCGCGTTACAGCACATGCGCAAGCCACTTCTTTAAGTTTGATTCTGAGAAGCTCTACCATCCGTATGGAGGACGAAGCATAACTGTTTTAAATATTTAGTGATCGATCCCCTTATAAAGTTATTGGTCAGTTCCTATGTCCTCCTCTCTTTCTTCCTTGGTCTTGTCGCGTTGGCTTAATGCTTTTCATCGTTAACGTCATTTGAAATAGCTAAAGGATGTGCCATTTGCTAAAGGGCATATGATTAAGTATTTTAAGACAGCTTGTAATGTGTTCCATTTCTATCTATTTCAAAGTTTGCACGGCACTTGATTCTTGCTTGTCTTTCCAGTTGAATTGTGCTGAAAGAAGATTAATATAGAAATGTGCTAATAAACGTTTTGTAGCATAGTCGTGATGTCAACTGGCAAAAACGGTAACCTCCACCAGAACTACTGCATTTATACTGAATAATAATAGTAATAATAATAATGATAGTAACAATGATAATGGTAGTGATAGCGATAGCGATAGCGATGATAATAATAATAATAATAATAATATCATCATGTTATTGGTCAGTTCCTATGTCCTCTGTCCCCTTATAGTTAAAATTCTCTTTTTTCTTGGCTTTACGTCATAATGAGGGGGATGTGTTAAGTATATATTTGCAATAGTTTTGCTGACCTTATGTTCACTTTCCGCAAGTGAGTGCGATGCTGTGGTTGTTCCTTGTGTACTCTTCGAGCTCCTTCAGACCGCCGACAAACGCTCGCGCCCATTCAACGTGCTTGGGTTCCCTATGAAATTTACAAGCTGCAAATGACCGTATTCAATAATGGCGCACGACACACGCTGCAACACTGCGAGCAATATTGCCAGAATTGTTGTTCACACGGTGCAATTTGTTGCGCGCAATGTTGCCGAAATATAGAACTAGATCCTAGATCCAATGTTGCAGCGTGTATCCGTACCTTTAGTTGAGAGGGACACAGCGCGGCAATTCAAAGTTCAATACTACCACGTTATCGTTAGGGGTACTGTGAAGTTCGAGTGTGATTGCGTAAAATGATACTAGCCTCGTTTTCATGATTTTTTATATATTTAAAGTGCCACTACGACGAAATTCGTCCATTTCTTTTGGCACTTTTTTGTCTTCCAAAAGGACAAACAGTGCCGGAAATATCCAAATCAGTGAACAATTTTGGCAAAGGACCAAATTAGACTACGAATTTGGCGGAGATTTTACCGTAAAAATTACGTCCGCCATATTTCTATTCAAAACCTCGTTATTTTCTTTCCTTTGTGAAAAAATAGTAAAACAATTGTACTTTACTGCTAAGGTCGCGCGAAGGTTTGTGTGAAAAAGTAGCTCCGTATGTTGTTGGGTTGAGTAAAATAACGTCGCTGAAAATTAGCTGTCACAGGAACGGGTTCGGATAATGGCGGACATGAAAACTCAAGATTCGGAATCCAAATAATAGGCTTCCCGTCGTCATATCGAGAAAAGGTTTGGACAGCTAGAAAAATATAGCGTATTTACAAATACGCCAAAACGTTGATATCTTCGCAGCAAGTAAAGTTTAAACTCTCAAACTGATCTATATTACTTAATACTGTGGTATCAGTGTTATCCATGGTTATATTGACTTCACCCAATAAGCTAAGTTTCTCATTGTCGTTATGCAAATTTAGCAACCAATATTGAACAGGAGCTATATCACCAGCTTAAAATGAGAATTAACGTGCATCCAAGTGCTTGAAAGCGCACTTCCCGGCAGTTAATATTGGCCATTTCGATACCAGAAACCGCGGCATTGAATCTATCTGCAGATATAGTACATATCCCAGAATACCAATGTAATGAGTGAAAAAAAGGGAATATTAAGATCTAGGAATGTCCCATGCATGTCCTATATCCTATTGAGGACTAGATATGTACATGTACTCTATACTATCTTCATGGTAAAGTGCTTGTATAGATCTGATGAAGCACACGAAATACCAAAGCAGTTACACCGAGGCTCTCTCTTCCGCAGAGGCTCAAAGGGATACTGGGGAAAGGAGAGTCCGCTGTGGAGTGCAGGCGCAAATAGAATGAAAGAGGAAGAGCGGTTTTCTTCTTTCTCCTTACGCTTGCATTCCTCTGCACTTAGCTGACCCTCCTTCTCCCGAGTCTTCTTTCTGAGCCTTTGCGGAGGAGAGATACTCCGCCGTACTTGTTTTTAAAATCTTTCAAGACTCTGTTTGTATAAAACATAGCTGCATCACTTTTATCCTTGATGAATGTGGAGGGTTTGCCAGCCTGAAACAGTTGAGTAAAAAAAGATTTTAACAGAATATTCCGCACTACACATGCAGTAATAAATCTGTATAGACTTCAGTAAATATTTTTTCCGGCTTCTTCATATCTTTTACAATCGTTAACTCGAACACCGGTTAACTCGAACTTCTCGCTATCTCAATATAAAGGCAGTTCCCTTGGTTCTGCTCCACTGTCTTACAATTTACCCAGGCTAACTCGAACACTGAAAATGTTGGATCCCTCGCTTAAGGCAGCTTCGTTCCCCACTGATTTGAATCCCGTTTATAACCTGTTATTACTTTACTGACATTTGATGAATATAGATGGCAGAGAAAATTGTTGACAACTTTTTATTATGAATCAAATTAAAGTGAATGCACTATACATTTGTGATACAGGATCTCCGTACCACTGTATTGACAAATTCTTAATCCAAAGGATCCGTCCCTCTTATACCACAGGAAGTCCGGTTTCACATATTTTTTCTCGATTTCCCCCGATTTTAATTAAGAGTTGCCTGCGGGCTAGGATTACGACTGGATTATGACATGACTGGTTGTTGATCAAGACAATACTCTGATACGATGTTTTTAAAATGCGCAGAAACAAATGAATGCCGGTAAGTTGATGCCTCATAAGTTGATGCCAAATCCGCGAACTCCCGCTAACTATAATAACCCGACCTATTCTTGTGATGTGCCAGTCACTGGGAAAATAAATCCGCTTCGAGAAAGAAAGGTACAAAGGTGTAATTCTAAAATAAAACAAAATCACTCACCGCCACAACCCATAGCAGCGCTCCTATCCCTTCACTAACACTAGAAAGGTGATTGAAAAACTTGCTTCCACGGTTCTTGTTACGAAATTCCTAATTGGATATGATTGCAAAGAGAAAGAAAGTGATATTAGATGGTTATGGACTTCTGTGAATATATATTTATTTAGTTAGTTTTCGGCAACTCACTCAGTTACAACGTTTTCGGTATGATCCGGCGCAAACACAGAAATGGTACCATCAATCAAGACAGCATTTGATGGAACTTATTCACAGGGCGGCCATGTTTAATCCCAGGAGTATAAAAACCTTTGTTTTGCACGCGTGAACTCGTTCTGAAACTGCGCACTACGAGGCTACACGTGGGAAACCTATTGTTTCAAGCCAACATGGCCGCCGTGTGACAAAAGTACAGTTCCTGAGGAGAGGAATCGCTCACTTAATTAATTCATGAAATGACCATATAAACTAACATAAATTAGCAGTGGTTTTAAAATATACAAATTTGACAGCAATTGAGCGACAATGGTTGTTTAATGTAGTGGTTGCGACGTTTGCCTTACAAGTAGGCGGGAGCGGGGTTCGAGTTCCAGAAAATCTCTCAATTTTTTTTTACCTCACCATTTTCTTGAGAAGTTTTTCTTGTTTACTGACCGGTTAGGTTTTTTTTATTTTTCAGGGTAGGATTTTAGTTAGTATATATTGTCATTTCATGAATAAATTAAGTGAGCGATTCCTCTCCTTAGGAGCTCGTTGACAAAAGCCTATGGGGTTCTCTACGAGCAGTGGTACTTTCTTCCAATCACAGCTGCATAGTTTATACAAATTAGAGTCAATTAACAGTTACATGACTAATGGTAGCCTGCGACAAAATTCTCCCATTAACCAGTTTAGTAGCCTCTTCCGGAGGCAATGAGTCTCCATCGGTTACTCTATGTCTCCCTGTGGAGAAATGGACGCGGTGGAATTGGGAACTTCTCTCTACCCTCCCCCTCCCCCGTTGTTCTCGGTCCGTGACCGATAATGAGTTATACAGGGAGGAGCATCTGGTTTAATTGCCATATTTATATGTATTACACTGATTGGTTCGGAATTGATAACTGGACTGAATAAAGAGGAACAAATCAAGGGTTTTAATATACTTTAGGTAGCAATAGAGATACCTTCGATGGCAACTCTTATTAGATTACATCCTTATATGCTGTACTTTATTAGTTGACTACGTAACCAAACGCACATACCAGCATAACAAGTTACGGAACTTGACAACATTACAACGTGAACAAGTGCATTGATACGGGGCGACAGCAGGCGGTCTCGACTAAAGGTAAAATTTTAGTCGAAATACAAATTAACCTTAGGAGAGTAATTATATTGCTGCTGGTTTTGAAACATCCTGCATGGAGTATTAATTTTGTTGCAACTGCGAAGGACGTGGGTAGTAGAATTTTTGTCTACTACATTTCAGTTCTGGAAAAGCACCTATTCCATCCCCAACCCTCCCCCTGTAACTATTGCAATATTGTCACCTGTGCAGCATCAATCTTATCCGATGTCGGTTTCAGCATTCTTGCCAGTTCATCCTGTAGAAAAAAGAAGCGATCAACTGATATTAGTTTTGAAAAGGCAATATTACGGTTCACATAAAACAACCGATATTTGTTCTCACGAATTAAAGGAAAGATCGTTGTAGCTGAGTACACCATTCAAGTATTTCGGGCATTAGTTATGTGCAAAAGTCCACTTCAAGAATAAATTAAGGCTGCAGTTTTTCATATCCAAGTCATTGCGTACAAACGCCTAAAGATGAAAATGTGTCACACTGATCCTAGCGTGAATGGTCTGCTTAGCGTAGTGGTCATGATGTTTGCTTCTTTTCTTAGGCCTGTGAACTCCAGCCACACATTAGCCCTAATATAAAACCTCGTCGTTTACCTGGGAACTTGTTTTCGGTGTGGTTAGGGTATGTTTTATGGTTTGTGTTAGAGTTTGTTTTAGTGTATGTGAGTTTTTAGACCGAGGGCGCGGTTTGAGTTATGAGAATTGCTGGCCGCTGCGTGATATTACTGTTTGCACTATTACGTCAGTTGACTACAACTACCAGAATCCTTTGCGCTGACTCTTTCGTTCTTCTATAATTTGGACCCTTGTCTTGATATTCTCAGAGGAATAAAAAAAGAATTCGGAAGGATTCTAGCAGTTGTATTCAACTGACGTCATAGTGCAAACCGGTACTTGACTTGACTGTGAACACAGTAACCTGTGATGGCCTTGGACGTCCAGACACCGCTACTAAGAATTCCCTCTGGGAATGGAAAGCTTGCTTGACGAGATCAACCTAAAATTAATTCATGGGAATATTATTCAGTAATTGTGGTACTCAACACACTGTTCGATTTTCTTAGCAAATACGTTAACTACTGGAGTACTGGTTGTTGAGCTGTGCAGGTAAAGGGGCTGTGTCACGGTGAGAGGCTTTATATATTCACTCTCCCTTTAATATGGCAACATCACGTGGTTTCTTGAATTACGTCAACCGGCAGTTGTCAAAATTTTACTAGCACCACCCCGAGAACAATTTCCTTTCCCCAAGTCCGCCATCTTTGTCCGCCATCTTGGATTGGGCGCGCAAGGCCTCATGGTAAAGTTGCTTATTGATCTGAACTGGGGCCCAAAAAAATAATTTGCCCGGGCCGGACACAGGTGATTTCAACGATTTTCATATGAACTGAAGAACCTTGCGCGTCAAGAAAATATGCCACAGAAAGACTAACATAACAAATTGTGTACAGACATAGTCTTCAAGGACACTATAGGTATTCTTAATTTTAATCAAGGCAAGTATTGAGCGAGTGGTAGCCAATTAACAGCATAGTACATCGAACATTGACTCCACACATGCGCAACACCATGACATAGTCCCCTTAACCTGATGTACTTCGGATGTAGTTTTACCCAATGCATTCAATTCAATAGACTGCATTCATAGATACGTATTTCTGTTTCAAAGTTTATCCACATGTAGAGAAATCGGTGATCTTGTGAAATTCGAGTGCCTTATCTTAAAAAGCAATGTAGAGAGGTTTGTATGAGAAAAACAATGGTGGCCTTTAGATCTAGTCTCGCTTTCATGTCTCACTACATTTGAATTGCCTATAACTCAACAGCAATTCTCCACACTGCTGGAACACAGTTACTAGTTTTAATGTGATCTTTCATGTGGTAGCATTGGTTTCCCTCTACAGATTTATCTTCCAAATTATGCAAATTAGGAGACGGTTATGAATGTGGTGCATCATTGATCCGAAGCATCGTAGTCCCCGTTCACACTTGGTGCCCGATTTGTGGGTCGCTACATTATATCCACTGAGACTACTGTTGCTCAGCACCAAGAAGTGTTCACAGAAACGTGTTTACTTTCTCCTTCGATCAGCTCAACCCTTCCGCCAATTAGAGCAGGGGTTTGTGGGTAAAATGCCTGGGGCGTGCCTGATCCGGTGCCTGACTGGTACAAGGTACGGCAACGTGCTCAAATTTTGGCACGAGCACTAACGAAAAGCCGTGTTCACACAAGTTTAAGTTTCAAGTTTATTTATTTGTTGCACTATTTAGAGAAACACAATTGCCCACTTTAGAAACGAGTAGGGGAATGGGGCGAGTTCGGTTTCGCAAAGGTGCTTGGGATCGTTACTGGGGACAGTTAATTGCGATATTTGCCATGTTTCTTTGTATTCTGCAATTAGGGTGTCCCCAGTAACGATCCCAAGCACCTTTGCGAAACCGAACTCGCCCCAGACTCCTACTCGTTTCTAAAGTGGGCAATTGAGGCTCTGTTAGGGGGAGGGGTGGGTGTCTGAATAATCCGTAATCCTGCGTAAATTTTGGAAATAATCCGTATCCTTATTTTGTAAACGACAATATCCGTAAGTTATCGATGTGATAATAATCCGTAATCCTAAAATCCAACTCAAATAATCCGTAATATTTTTATTTAGTTGCCAATAATCTCTGAAAACCCGGGCTAATGATCCATAACCCTAAAACCCTAACAGGGCCTCGCAATGTATTACATTATATTATATTTTCAAAAAGACAAAAAAGAGTAACAAAGAAAGAGTAAGTCGATTAAGTGATCGTGCGCAGTGATCAAAGGAGCAAAAGCTTTCGACTTGATTACTGCCTACGTTTGTTTATAAATACTGAGAAAAGTATGGTCAGCCACTTGCAGTCACTAGCTTCAGTTTTGATTTTCTAAAAGAACTAGAACGTGTAATTTCAATGTTAACTGTTTCCCAAATTTTTGATGAAAGTAAATTTAAATGTATAAATTCCATGCCCGCCAGGTGCCATACTCGGGCACAGTTGCCATGCAGAGCACCTAGTCTGAACGCGGCCCGCCATAGAGGTTGCATTCATGCGAGATTTCTAAAAACCTGTTTGGTTTGTCCCCATGCCAGTCAGTCGAATCACTACACTCGAAACCTCTGGCGTCGCTTACGAGACGTTCAATTGTAGTAGCTGGTTAAATTGTATTCCCAAGTTTATTTTTAGATTGTACAAGATGAAAGACCTCATATATAGCCATACACAGGGGACAATAAACAACGGACACACAACAGTGTACTAATACATAACCATGACGTAGGATTTCTAAATCGTTCGAGTCGGGCCCAAATACAGATCTAAACATACACAGCTATTTCATGAAAAGGTCCCGGACAAACGACAAGAACAGGCTTCCCAGACTCCACGTATATTTACCGCTTACTAGTCTGTTGGGTTACCTGTGATATATCGGTTTACTTTCAAAAGCGATCTCGGAAGAGTTTATATAATTGCTCCGTGTGAATTCTCTTTTCCGATTCCTACGAAAGAAATCTTCAAAAATAAAAGATTTATACTTAATGAAGTTGTGTGAGTGGTTTTTGGCGATTTTGGGTTTATTAGGTCTTGAATTTTTGACAGCGTGTGTAAATATTTAGAAAGGTCGGCAACGACGGGAATACTGGGAATAGTTATCAAGCAACATCTGACCCGAGATTTAGGAAGATCCATCAAATTTATCGCCGCCAAACGGCCTCCTCAAGACCCAAAAAGCGCGACTTACCTATGATCTGCACAAACCGACCAAAGCGGTCGAAGATTTGCCCGACCCTACCCAAAACGATGCAAATCGCACTTGGGGTCCCCCCATGAAAAAGATTATTTGCATACTCGCATCGTTTATATAGATTAGAGAAGTCAAAACCGCATATTAATTGTTGTTATTAATGTAGTGTTTAAACCCTGGTAACAGCCGCTGAAAAGATAAGAGACTGTTTCTGAATAGAATATGGTCCAATATTCTTTATCACTTATTTTAAATAACACCTTGAGGTCGAGGCGTATTAATATTTTATCAGAGACTTGGTTGTTAAATAAGTTTTGTTATACGACACCTTTTTGGCTGCCTGGTGAATATTGAGAAGCTATTTTAATTGTCTATCTTTACTGAATACCAGTTTTGCTGCCCGTCTTTCACCAACGTACCTGTGTTTTCACATCGCCTCCAATTTCATTAGATAACTTGAAGAATTGTGCCAACTTTCCATGCAAAACCTATGTTCAAACAACACCATAATATTTATTTTTAATTTTCCTTACTGAAAGGGGTGCCACCATGGCGTCTGCGTCACGCTTCAACCGTTCATGTCATGCAACGCATTACAAAAAAGATAAAATTATCTCAAACCTTATCAAAACCTTGAACGATAATTCCCCCATCTGCAAAACAATTTAAAAAGGTGTATTATTTCCTATTTAGATAACAATAGTATACCTAAGTAGAGTAATACTACCTGAATCGGAAGAGTTCGCTTTAGAGCGTGATTCCAATTTCGTAGCAGCTGCCTCCAGCCTCTCAACCAACTTTTTCAAGTCGGCATGCGAACGTCCGCCTTTCGACACAGATCCAGGCTGTCCACCGAATTTCACCGTCACTGTTTCTAGACGAGCTATGACAGCGTCAAGCCGAGCCATTATTTTAGCGTTTGCGGCCATTTTGTTGGGAGCTGTGATGAACAGGTTCGAGAGATGAGTGTTTTTTTGGTGTGTTATGACCGTGGATCGCTTGACATGACATACAAAGGCTATCACCGCTATATATAATCCTTTTGTCTCTTCTAATGCTTGAGGAATTATGTAACGCGTGCGCGAGGTCTGGTAAATTCGGATGCTAATATTAAATACCAATTAAGACAACTGACAAACTGTTAGAAATAAAGAATGGAACAGATGAGTAGTGAAATTTACTGCAATGCTTTCTTGTTTTCTTTCATTCAGTGTGATATTTTCCCAGAAAAGTTAATAGACGTAGAAATGAAAAAGCTACGAAAAACCACATTCAAATCTATAGAAAACACTCAAATTTTAGGAAGAAAATCAACATGGAACTCAACTAAGTAAAATTCTATCTGTACACGCTTTTGATCTTGCGCGTTTTTTAGGGGTGCCCTGTGGTTTTCTAAGTGGTAAGAACTGGGGGATAAATCTTCCCGAATAGCATCATGGTATATCATAGGATCGCATGACGTCACACGTCCTTTCCTCTTTGTGAATTTAAGAACACGTCAGTGAAAATGGTGAGTGGAGTTTTTCGATAAAATAGATCTAGAATTGCGTATGATCAGACTTTAAACCTCTAGATATCACTAACAACATGTGGTTTACCTAAGGTTGAAAGATCTGCATCATCGACTTCAGTGGGAGCCGGGAGATCGCCTTCAAAGGCTGTTGCCTCTCGGGGTTCTTCTGGTGGTCAGCTGAGACAAAGGTTTGTAGTTCTTCTCCTGGATAGATTGTCTCGTACACTTTTATATCATAGCATAGGGAAGGAATGGGAGAACTTTAGCATCCAATTTCTGCCTAGTCATTCCACATTATTCGTTTGTGTGTTTCATACAGCTGTATATATGTACACTATGTGTAAATATGTGTAGACTAGTGTTTCTTGTGTCTTTCTGACTTGAATATTTTTTTGCGAGTTGCTATATATCCCGGAGTATACAATCGATATCAATTAATCGATTGATATGGATAATCGATGGAGTTGATTTGTGTGACCTTTTATCGATTGGCATCGATTTCCAATTTCAGTCAATTAATTTATTGGCATTGAATTCCGGAACGACTGCAGAATACCCCACCACAGCAAGCTGTATTGTAGAAATGTCAATGCGTCAACTTGTGTGGAATACACAATGAACGTAGAGAGTAATGTCGCGTCAACGAGTAGACTGCGGTTGCTTGTAGAACGAAGGTAGTAATATATAGAGTACACTTTATTCATGTCAACGCGTCATCATGTCAACGAGTAGACTGCAGTTGTTTGTAGAACGAAGGTAGTAATATTTAACAAATAAAGAAGCCTTAGCCATGTTTTATACTATCATAAAACACGATGGGCATTTGAGAACATGAGAGAAATGTTAAAGCACAAGCCGAAGGCGCGTGGTTTCAACATTTCTAGAGTGTTCTCAAATGACCAGAGTGTTTTATGATAGTATAAAACATGGATTTAAGGCTTCTTTATCTGTTTTATAATATAGATTTACGCGCGCGATGAAAGGAAACCGCCAGTTGAAAACTATATAACAGGCTAACCATGTTATATACTCTGATAAAACATGGCTTCTTAGCCAATCAGAGCGCGCATACTATTGTATCTATATTATAAATATTTATATTATGTTACAAGTCATATTTATTTTCAGGTCAATTTTATTTTAACTGGTTTAAGTACAAGTACCAGCAAGGACAGTTGACCGTAAATAAATATGGTAATTACCAGTAGTAAAGTTCATTATGCACATATAATGTAGCACTGTAAGGAGATAGGGAGAGGGGAGGGAGAGGGGTCAGACGAAGGAAAGCAGAGGGGGGATTTATTCTTAGTACACAAAAATGACTTAGGTCAAGAAAAATTAACTACAGTAGGTAAAAAAAAGACCTAGGTAAAAAAAAGACCAAGGTTGAAAAAAATAACCCAGGTTGGGAAAAAACCTCCTATTGGACCTGTAACATATAAATATATATATATAACAAAAGTGCCACATTGTTTACATTAATTTATACATACATGTATTAACAGACAACTTACATAACAATAAGGTTTGTCAAGGGGTACACCATGGTATGTCCACCCATTGGTTCGCTGTGGAGTAAAGACAGAACTTTGTATTGCTTTCTACTATTTCTACATTGACAAATACAGAATGCACAGCATCTCATAAAGGACCTTGTAAAATGATAAATGTAGCTGCAACCACTGTATGCTTGTTTTTTCCCCAGTTGAAAACTATATAACACGGCTAACCATGTTATATACTCTGATAAAACATGGCTTCTTAGCCAATCAGAGCGCGCGTACTATCGTATCTATATTATAAATAGAGATAATAGCAAGATTGATAATGGACGTTATGTCAATTTTCAATTTCATTTCATTATTTAATTTAATTTTCAATTTCATTTATATGTTTGACCGTGACAACGCGTCAACGCGTTGACTGTCAACGTGTAAGGTAGATTACGTGGTAGGGTATTCTGCAGTCTAGCCTTGAATTCCTTCATGTACTATTCTTTATATACTAGTATACCTAACAGGTAGTGAATGCTGCTCCACTCAGTTAAGGAAGCGTATTAGAAGAGAACCTACGTATACAGTAGCACTTTGGCAGGAAAAATAGATTACTAGGTGATAAAAATGCCAAGGTGTTAGATGAATATAGCGATACTTCGTGTTGATAAACATTACAATTGTAATGCTAATGTGCCAAACATGATTTCAAAAGGCCGCTTTGTGTCAGGAACCAATCGATCTCTGGTTGGCACATTAATGACAATGGATGACGTGGCAGTAAGTATTGCTATATTTTCTAGTTTTGGGGCTATCATTTGACAGAGTTGTGGTACATGTACATGTAACTCAGAAGTTGTCGCGATTTATTTTCATTTTGTTCCGACATATCAACGATCTCCCAGTAAATTCCCTGAGCCTACCAATTCTTGACATTTTCTTAAGATTCTCGTGGCACAATGAACTGCTGTTCTCCCGGTGAAGTTTAAACACCGGAACTCAACTGTAATTGAGAATGTAATTGTAAATGCTAATTGTATTTTGAACCAGCTGCTTGACGGCAGTTTATCGAAGCCAATAGAAGAACATTATTTGCTGCTCACCATCTTGTTAACAGGAGAGATCTTGTTCTTTGGAAACTGATAGTTCACACAGAGTTAGAAAAAGTTCGCCTACATGTCTACACTTCAACAAATTCATGATTACACAAGGATTGCATACGCATATATGCATTAAAGAACGGTTGAACGTAGTTAGTTCAAACAATGCAGATTCCACCTCGTGTAATGTCACGTGACGATCAGATACGTGCAAAGCAGTGTGGTAAAAAAAGACAATAGAAGTGATGCACTGTGGTAAAAAAAAAAATCAAGATTTGGACTGTGTACAGGAAATTACGATGGAGAAGTGTGAGTGAAATCCTTATCCCCATGAGGACTGGGTACAAATTGGTATTGGCAATCAATAATAATCAATGAACTCTTTTTTTTGTCACTATTGATTATTCATTGATTGGCCAATTAATAATTTAATTGATTGGTTTTGATTGACTGATTAGCTTTCCGATCACCGGAAATCAGATACATGTAGATAGATCAATCTATCAATAGAAAAGCCTCGATTTGAGTTTTTTCTAACTTTTGAACTTCCAATAACTAACCAATTCCCAAACTTCTCATGTTGACATGTACATGTAGATCAAGATGGTTCTTTCTTAGATTGAATTATAGAAATAGTTTAATTAGTCATTTTATTTTAGCATTTAAGGATTTTATACATGTAATTACATGTGGCATACATGCCTGGATGTTGTTGGTAAATATACATGTTCTTAAAATTACAGAAAAGCTGGAGGCAGTACAGCACCTAGGACAACAAGACCAGCTGCAGCCAGTAGCAGTGGCATGTGGAGATTTTACACAGAGGATTCACCTGGACTCAAAGTGTGAGTATAGGGGCAGATGACTTACACAACACTATCAAGCTATGTGGTGTCACACATGACCAGTAACACAGACAATTACTATGGACTTTTCACATGGATTTGGAGATTCAATTGATGGTTTGAAATGCATGTAAATGTATAATGTTTCGGGGAAACTAAGCCTCCTTCACAGATGCTCGTTTGTCTCATCAGGCATTCTTCCCAACTAACATCTGCTGAAATGAGTGGAACATTCCTTTCCTTTGTTATTAAAGAGCCAATCAGTAGCTGTGATAGAATTTGATCAAACTGGTGCATGTGATATTTCTGTGACAAACAAATTTTCACATACAATGTATGGAGCGTGATCCCACATTCTTTAAAAGTTCCCAAAATCCAGTAGGGGAAAATTCCAACTGTTTTCTCTGTGTTTCCATATGAATAGTGCTCTAGAAGTCAGTGTACATGTATTTTCCTTGAAAAACTAGCTTGTTCACTAAGACTTGCTACAAGCAGTTAATTCGGTATGAGAAAATAAAAGCAAATTCAATAGCAGTTCATGAGGAAATTAAAGAGAACTTCAAGAAAGCCTGAATCGAACTCCAAAAGTAAATGACTGCGAATGGATTCTAGATCCAGAAGACAACAAATTATGTGGGTCGAACGAGAACGAGACATGGTCGAATAGTGAACTGTAAAACAGCAATTAGCTCAGCAAAATCTTTGAAATTTGTCAAGTTCTCTACCATTTGTACTTCTTCTGGTTTCAAGGCCTTGCAAGATAAAACGATGATGGCATAACATCAGCTGGAGTTTTATACAGAGGCTGTTTGCGTCAGCCCGAAACAATCTTCCTTGGCGACAACTGCATGAAATTACTCAAACATGTTCATCGTTCATTAAACTCCAGTCAGCTCCGATTCCAAAAAGAAACTTACTTTCTAAATCAGGTACAGAGCCAAATAAAGGTTCAGCAGTAAAGCTGTCCATTGAATACCCGAGTAAAATTCTCAACAAGTGTTTATAATCAGGTCAAGAGAGCCAGGTCTGAATGATTGGTTGGTGATTGGTTGGTATCCAAGAAAGGAATGTTCTGCTTGTTTCAGCAGACGTTAGTTGGGAGGAATATGTGATGAGACAAACAAACGTGTGTGTACATGTAGGAGGCTAGGGAAACTATGAATGCAACTATTTGCATCAAAATAAACTCCAGAAATTAACTGACATACTGATTGAGAATGTTCCTTTGTGCTCTCAATTTGCTAATTTAGTGCTAAAGATGGTAAGGCTTTCAAGCCTGCTGTGGGTCGACATTCAAAATCTAAGAGGGCTATTGATCGATAGACAGCAAAAGATTGCTAAATTTCCCAACATTTTTCACAGGTTTTCTTGATATTAACTGACAGTTAAGTTGGAATGAACGATATGTACAGTAGCTTGGTTATCCTAAAACAATAAGACCTCTTGCTCTTGGTTTCTATTGACTTTGATAGTTGACTCATTGCTGTAATTGCCCCAATAGAAACCTTGAGCTTGCAGTCTAATATTATTGTTAAGTTAACAAATTGAAGTTAGTTTTTTATGTGTCTGTCCTAATATTGACAATGATTTTCGTCATAACATGGTCAAAATAGCTGTGGATCCACGAGGCGTCTTTTCAATTTGTTTTTTACAACAACAAAACACTTTTAGCTTCAAACGAGTGTGTACAAACTGCCTTTCGAGTCGAAAAGTCCAAAACGTAAACACGTCTTTCTGCTTTCCCGAACTCTATAAAAATACATAATCTACTCTAAACTGTTTGTTTCTACTTAAGAACGTTATGTAAATATCCTGAGTAAGAGATTTTAATCACGAACTAGAAGATTATGTATTTAATTCAAGACAATTTCTCAGTTCTAGTTCTAAAAGATCGGTAGAACTTGTCACAAATTAGCCGAAACTGCTTTGTTCGACTCGAGAGAAAGCTCAAATTTTGACAAATGGCACCACAGAAGGAAGTTTGACTCACCGATTAACTTTTCCCAGTGATGAAAGGCTTTTAAAATCCTCATTTTCTTGATTTTTGGAACAGATGTGTACACAACCTGAATTCACAAATCTCTGCAAATCCCGCTTCGAAAGTCGGCCGCGTGTCTGTTAAAATATTGCATATGAAAATTAGCCTGCAATCAGATTGCGAGAAAATTGGCGGTTGTTGTAAAATATTTTATAGACATGTTCAGAGCAACAGATAAGATTTAGGTTTCATTTGAAAAATTGGCCCATATTGTCTATGGCATAATTCTTTAAAGTCAATATGAGGCTCTGGAGTACATTTTATGTTACTCCCTACTAGCAGTCTTTCTAGATAAGATTTAGGTTTCATATGAAAAATTGGCCCATATTGACAGTCTATGGCATTGTTTAAAGTCACTATGAGGCTATGGGGTAACCAGGGTGCAACGTACATGTAAGTGCTGTCCAATAGCCTGGGGCTAGTAGTTTGGCTTATTGGGCTAGTGATTCCTGTTCAAAGTTTGTCCGAAGGGGCAAGTAACACTTGCTTCTCTTTATAAACTTCACAAAGGAGTGTGTAGCAGACAGTTTTTGAGAGAAAGTGAAAACAAATATAGAGTTTGTATACACGCCATTAGAATATCGCACAATGGCCGTAAATAGAAATGTTTAAATCTTTACGCTGTTCTAGGCGTGAGAACGTAGCTCATACTGAACGTAAAACTTAAAAAATAAACACTACAAATTAATTGAAGCAATAGACACTTTCAGCTTGTCTGTTTTGTCCCCCATTTCAGACTACGTGTAGTTCTTCAGAGGATTCAGTGCTTTGTTTTCCAATTATCGAAATTGGTACATTTCCTCTTGGGATACAGAAAAGGGCGATTCCATATGAGAATAGAGAAAATCCAAAAAAATTAAATCAACACAAAAAAATGAAAATACCAATGAATGTACACTTATCAAAAAAATATGACTCATGCAGTACAGGCCCCATTTGATCTCAGGGGAGTCCCCAAAGTCGGTAATTACAAGGAGGAGCTTTTCATAGTATCAGTGGCATAGTTAGTAAATTATCAAATTTTAACACAAAATGCTTTATTAAGTTAAAGTCTAAATCATACTTTGAAAGCCCTAACCTTACTACTAAATACAAAAATATGTTTTCTTCAAAAAACTTTCTCATGTCATAATTATGAGAATATAAAGTTATGTCATGGATGTCCTGAGATAAATTGTGTACAAATAACAAAATCACTAATGGTACGTGCTCTGCCATCTCACCAAATTGAACACAAATCTGATATCAAATGTCAGTGCCTCTAATTGGATTTGCCAGAAAACAGATTGTTCACTGTGTAACGTCCATGACATTTATATGTCATGGACGTTACATCATGGACGTTACACAATGAGCTACCCATTTTTATTTAATAATTTCAGTTTCAAAAAATATTTTTTCTACAAAAATTAATTAACATACAAAAATAATAATATCAGGCACATATTATCAGAAGTATAATGTAACAGGCCAAAATTTAACATGGCCAAATTTTAGATAACATTAACAGTAAATCGAAGTGTCAAATGATACCAATAGTGCTGGTATGTAAACACGGACAATGTTGATTTTGATTTCTATCAAGTGTACTAAGCAATATTTCTTGTATCGGTCTGGAACTGATTTTACTCTGGAGAGATAGTATCCCCAACAATTCTTCTTAGGATCAGACATGATTTCATTGAACTTAGAATACTTGGTAGAGATGGAATAATGTAACCAGAAGTTACTCATTTCTGAGCATGCTCAGAACTGTCAACTTAGTGAGCATGCTTAAAGATAAATACTGCTGACCACATCACAAGACAAATTGGATATGATTTTAAAGGGAAGAAAAGATAGCTAATTTCCCTTTATCAAATCGCTTTTCACACGCTGTAATATCCATGATTAAGAATGTAACGTCCATGCAAGCTATTTTTTATCAATAATAATATAATAATAATAATAACAATGTTTATACAGGGGGCTCGCATCACCAAGGTGTTTTTCAGCGAGGCCCTGTTAAAATTATAATAATAAAAATACAATGGGGAGTTCAAAGATGAAAGTTAAAAATGCTATTATACAAATTAAATATTTAAAATCTAATTAAAAATATGTGTCTTGATATGCTGTTTAAAAACAGCCAAGGATTCGGATTCCTTTATTGACTTATCTAAATTGTTCCAGTCATAAAAACCTTGGTAAAAAAGCCGTTGTTTTCCATAATTACGTTTTACTAAAGGGAGGCGATAATCTCCCTTTCTTCTCGTATTGTAGTTGTGAATATCACTATTTCTTAAAATATTAAAATTGTAATTTATAAGTCCGTGGATATACTTAAATATAAGTATAAGTCTATGTACAAGGCGCCGCTGGGATAAAGTGGGCCAACCAAGTCTATTGAGAGCATCAGTGGCTGAGGCATGCCTAGGCAGGTCAAGAATAATTTTAGCTGCCTTGTTTTGTATGATCTGGAGATCTTCCATGAGGGTAGCATTGTTCTTATCGCCCCAGATAACGTCAGCGTAGTCCAAAAGTGGGCTAACAAGACTATTATATAAAGTTGCTCGTGCCTCTAAAGGAAGCAAGTGCTTGACACGTTTGAGTAATCCAAGCCTTTGATTGGCTTTGGCAATTATAGCCTCGATTTGCTCGTGCCAGTTCATGTGTTTACTTATAATAACTCCAAGGTACTTAATAGAGTCTGAACTCTCGAGATTATCATTATCTATAGTAAGCTTAATACTTGGACAGGCTTGCAATTTACGATTACTACCAAATAGAATGAATTTAGATTTCGATGTGTTTAAAGTCACATCGGGCAGAATCCTATTGTTCTTCGCGACATGTACTTACTGTTGAAGAATTAATCGAAAGCGGAATAATTATAATCTAACGCATGAGCAGTTCGCTTTAACGATACCTGATTGGTTGTTCATTAATCGTTATGGGAATTCAAATGTCCCAAGGCTGATAAGGCACCCGTCAATCAATGCCAGAAATAACGTGATGGCGCTAATTATTAACAATAGATGTCCTCTTCAATTGAACCGACTGTTCATTACGCCTGATCTTGAGTTAAGCGAAAAGCCTGTTCTGTCACTGAACGGTTTTCGAAAAGATTTGGCGCGTAGTCAATTGTTTACTGCTTACGAGCCGTAATAACTGGGCAGTAATTTGACCGAACAATCCTTTTGCCAGTTTCAGAAATATTTTGTTTTAGAGTATCAGTGCTCTTTATGTTTTTTTTTTAGTTCCACTTTCACTTTCCAATAGGATTTGCTTTGAATTCAACAGGCGACGGCTTCATACGGCTGCTTAGATCTGAGTAAAGACGACAAGGCAATTCGTTTCGTCCTTTGCTAGTTTGACTTCTACAGCAAATAGAAACATAGAAACATCTCATTTTAAAGCTGAATATATTCAAAATCCGTTTTGACATCTGTTTATGACGCGCCAGAGCTGTTCTACGCTGTTCTGATAGTTTTCATTTTCACTTTTCAAACGCCGGTTCTGAGTCAGTGAAGACAACAACTAGATTCTTTCTTTTGGTTGTTGACTTCTAGTGCACACAGAAACACGAAAATGGTCTCATTTTAAAGCTGAAGGTTTACAAAATCCGCTTGGACATTTGTTTATGATGCGCTATCGACTTTTATACTGTTCTGTTAGTTTTTCAGGTCAGTCAGTGTTCAAATGTTTTGGTTGGAAATCAAAGCGGCTTGCAGTGCCGCTCTCTGTCACACTTAACCGGTTGAGAGTCGGAAGACCACAGCTAGATTCTTTATTTTGGCTGTTGACTTCTAGTGCACACAGAAACACGAACAAGGTCTCATTTTAAAACTGAAGGTTTACAAAATCTGGTGGAACATTTGTTTATGATGCGATATCGAGTTTTACGATGTTCTGTTAGTTTTTCAGCGCAGTCATTTTTCCAGCGCAAAAAGACATTTAGCCAACTAAAATTACAATCACAAAGGCTCGTGTGACTCGTCAATTTCAATGCTTCATTAGCCGGCGTGCGCTCTATTGTCTATATGGGAGGAGCTTAGAAGTCAAGAAATGCCTCGCCGGAATTCTGAAAATCCAAATTTGGCAAGCGAATTTGAGTTTCCAATATGTGTTCTAGAAAGTTTGATTTCGATAATACTAACATCCGTCAGAATAAGACGAAAAAGCGGCAACGAGTTACTAAGATATCGAAGTAACTTTTGCCGTGGGTACCTAAGAAATTAAGTAATTATTCGAAGAGAAAATCGACCTCAAATTCAACCATTCGTCATTTTCCAGTCAAGCAGCTTCGAAAAATCCCAAATTTGAAGGCAAAACCGATAATGCTTATATTCACGCAAATAATTTAATATTGGGTGCAAATACTTAATTGATATCTCTTCTACAAAAGCCCATGGGTACCTAACTCATATGAAGGTTATTTTTTGCGTAAATGAGTGAAATCGTAACCTCACTGAAGCGTTTGGCCCATTTTCTCTGTTATTTGCTTAACGTATCATTGCGTAGCTTTTGAATTTAGCGCTGTTGTTCTTAGAAATGTCCCGGATGTGTCGCGGCATTCTGGGCGATGCAGGCGATTGTAATTGAGCCAATCAGCCAGCTTGGCGAGATCTGCGTTTAGACAGCGTTCAATGTCTGTAGTAAATTTCCCGCTGCTATAGATCACCGTGTCGTCGGCGTACATTACAACTTGGCAATGTTGTAAGCATGTCGGGAGATCATTCACGTATATTAGAAACAAAAGGGGGCCTAGGATACTCCGCTGTGGGACGCCCACACGCACCTCGTGGGTGGGGGATCGGCCATTTCCTACAGACGTAACTTGGTACCGGTTTTCGAGGTAGGAAGAAAACCACTTCACAGCTTGATCATCAGCGCCAATGGACGTGAGCTTGGACACTAGAAGGCCATGATCGACCGAAAATAAAAACATTATAATGAAGAAATAGCAATAGATATGTTAAATAACACTATTAATGAAAATACTTATCAACAAGTTTCTCTGGTACATTTGTATAATTCACAGCAAATGAGATTTCAAAATTAGTACTTGAATGATTGGTTGTTTTTGGTGTAACGTCCATGACAACCATAATATATCAATTATAACTTGTCAAATAAAATTTTAAAAATCTTAAGTTTCCATACACACATGCAGTACCACCCTTTCAATCATAATAAAGTAGAAAGGAAAACTTTCTGGAATATAATATTTTTTTAGCAATATTTATTCCTCATGAATTCTGTCCAAATGTAACGTCCATGATCGTGGAATGACCCAAAAACAAAAATGCAATACTCAAGGGAAAAGTCACGTGGTCTGAAATGGAGCAACAAACAGGCTAATTAACATTTGGCCATTTCTACAACTTGTTTTATTTTTTATTTGTACTCTACATACATACATACATAATAAAATTACTAGTGTGCGGTTTGTAGGGAGAAGAGCACAGCTACTTAGATATAGCAAAAGCTAATCTAGCTAAGTAGCTAGTTTCCGATGAGTTTATGGCTCTGAAAGAACCAACTTTTTGCCGATTGACCTACTTAATTATGATCTTCGTTTATAATGGTCTTTCAAACTGTTGATGGTTGCTTTCCTTGAACAGATACACGTTACTAGGCGTGGAAGTTTCCATACCTCCGCAAATTTTTCAGCACTTTGTCACTAGTTGTGAGTAATTGTTTGTCAACACTGCAAGCACAACTTTGAAATCCTGACATCCAATGCTCTCTCTTCAGATTGAATGCCTGGTTACTAAGCTTGTAGAACACACGCACTTCGTGTCGCGAAGCGAGTCGCTTAACTCGCTTTTGGCAAGTAAACTTCAGAAATGAACAAAAATACTAAAAAAAACTGGTAAAGAGGTAATTTACTTTGCAATTAAGCTTCATACCTCGGGCTAGCTCCCTAGAGCTTTGGGCTACTAAACCCAGGCAGTTAGCTGTTTTTTTTCCGTCGCGCCCTGGGTAACTTTCATGTTACTTCCTACTCGCAGTCCTCTAGAACAACGAGAAATACTCACGCTAATACAGACTACAAACCTATTTTTTGTAAAACATCTACTTTAGAGATTCGTACTTTAACCGTATTGTGCTTTTGTGGAACTCTCTGACATTAAGGCTTGTACTGTTCAATAGCAACGTTTAAGAAACTACTTTACACGCACTATAATTCGTTTTTACACTCCGCATTTAACAGTAATCGCATAAGAACTTTCACGACCGTCTGTTCTAAATGCCGTTCCATCAACATCAGGGCAGTTTGCTGTCATTAAACTTAATCCTAATTTTAATCACCTGTGGCACAGCTGCCTTAGAATTATAAATTATAAATAAAGTTAATAATCCTTATCTGTTTATATTTTATGGTTACATGTATTTATTTCAACCATTTTGTTAGTTGTAAGTATATTTGTAAGGTACAGGGCAGAGCTTGTCTGGACTTCAAGTCCTTTCTCTGCCCTGGAAAGTTACTAAATAAATAGAAATAAATTTAAATTTCGTCTCTTGGATGCTCATATTGAAACTTTTGTGCATGACAAATGAAGCATATATCGAACATGGGCTAATGGACACTTTTGTACCTAAGCCATTCCACCCCCCAGTAAAACATCTTACAAGGCAAGCAAATGAAACTTTGTGTTTATTGGTCTAATATAATATATTTTTTCCTCATATTTTCAGTGGTCCCGTCCCAGTCCTTGTAATGAGCCTCCTATTTATTGCATCTGTCTTCATGCTTCACATCTGGGGCAAGTACACAAGAGGTTAAAAACAACTTGACACCACCTCTACACACACACCAACCAATAAAATACAAATTTGACAACAACTGCCATCATACGATCAAGTGTCCTGAGCACCAGAAGCAGAGTCGTTTCTCATCTTAGACTACCGCTCATTTGTCTTCAATGTGTAACATTTATTTCTCAAGCTCATAGCCTGGGCTATCTCAATTCTATGTCAATTTGACAGTGTAAGCCAAATGTGAAATAAACTTTACTTCAATAACTGTTTGTGGCATTGTCCTGGGGGGGGGGGGGGTTGTACTCCCATATATAAGCTATACAGGTATGTGCCGCCCCAAAGGGTATGATTTTCGAGCTGTTTTAGTCTGAAATAGGGTTATAAATGTTGCTTGTTTTAGGCTGGAATAGGTTTGACAGAGAAGTATAAGACCGCATATGTTCATTTATTTATCTTAGTTTCTCTTTCTATTTTGACAAATAAATTGAGAAAGAAGCAAACCAGAATGGAACATTTTTTTTGATTAGGTAACACAATATCGAAGGCCGTGCTGAAGTACTAACAATGCTGAATAGACCTCATTCATAATGGCCGCCACCTAATTTGCATAAATTGGAAGATTAATGTGTACAGAGAAATTATTGCTACCACATGAAAGATCGTACCTAAATTAGTAATTGACCACAGTTTGAAAGCAATGCTTCAAATTGCTGTCGAGTTATTGGCATTTAAAATGTAGAAAATACATGAAAGCGAGGCTGTAAAGGCCTACATCGTTTTTCTCATACAAATCTCTCTAATTTCAAATCGCTGTAACTTTATAGCTTTTTATGCTACAACACTCTAATTCTACAGAATCACCAATGTTGGTATGCTCTTTCGCATGGCAAGGATGTTTTTCATACTTTGAACATGTAACTAAACTGAAAATACAGAGACCACGCCCTCATGAATGAGGTGTATGGCCAACCTTTTTTTTCTCGCTTCTCCGAGGCTTAGTAATAGCTTTATTTGTTTGCCAAAAAAATACATGTTAAAAATTATGGCGAGGAAGCCTGAACAAACCACGAAGTCTCCACAATTTACATGTATGTAGCGCGCGCAGCCTTGGGATCGAGTCATTGCAACATGTTTCGCGCGCGCAGGGAAACGAGGAAACATTTTGGCAAACACTGAAATTCACGAATGTTTTCTCCACAATGTTTCCTCGTTTGCGCAGGGCTAGAAAATAGCGAGTACGCAAAATAGTCCAGTTTCGTATTTGAAAATTACCGCTGAATTCGATGACGCATTTATACAGGGAACTTAAGAACGAGGCTAACCCTTTATAAGTGCATCTAGTCATCGTATTCAGCGCCGGTAATTTTCGAATATGAATCTGGACTATTAAAGAATGACGCAATGTGGAATGACCAAAGGTTATGTGAATGCTGCCAAAGGGAATATAGCCTGCTAAACAGGCGCTTTGAAGGGAGACTTAAAAAAGCCTTGCGACCAGAGCGAGCTATTTCCGATGTCAAATTTGACCAAATTTATCCACCTGGGGTAACTACTGTATACATCTATTGTCTGTACTCAATCAAAAAATAAACAAATAAAATGTGGCTCTTGAAGACATTATAATTAAATGCATGATTAACTGAGTTACAAGACTGAACAAATACTAACAGGAATGGGTTTAATGTTGTCTTAAGGAATAATTATACTGTTAAACTAATTATATCTCTTACCTCTAAAGTCTATTGCTCTCGTCTCCGGGTTGTATCTGGCGTTGTATTAATCACTGCGTCATACCTCGGTTAAGCCAGTTTTCCGGAAAACTCTGCGACGTTGCTTATTGGCTCATGTGCAAAGTGGTTTGTACGAATTGCATTCATGATTGGTTGAATTACAAAAACTAGTCAAACCGGTAGGATTATCCGCGATTCTCAAAGCTTGCCCTGAATAGTAAGCTGCCTTCGTTCGTTCGCTAATGCTCACTCGCTTGGCAGTAATTAGGTGTTAAATATATGACTTTTATTCGTTACTCTGTAATTTCTATAGCTAGAACCAAATTCGGTAGCCGGGATGTAGCTTGGTGCCGGAAATTAATTTAAATGTTCGGTTGCCATGGCAACCCAAGTTAAGGGGGCACTAATAATTTTCTTTTTCCCGAAATGGGGTACATAGAACCTTTGCAAATATAAAAATAGGTACCCGGATTGGTGTCCTCGACTCCACGTGACCGTTGGGAACCGTTACCATAGTAACGGACCTCCTTTATTATCTCGGCTAATTTGATTGGTAGATCAGTGGACAACCATTCCGGGCAGAAAATTATGTAGTCCTAGCGAAGATACATGAAAAGACTAGAAATATCGCAAAAATAAATTCGTTCTAACCACCCCATTTTGACTAGGCTCGGTTTCAGCCGTTGGGGTGTCGTTTCTCCAAAGCCTCGCCCACTAACGGCTGGGCGCGCGGTCAACACACCGTGTCCGTGACGTCATCTGATTAAATTTATCTGAAATGAGGTAACGACCCGAAAAAAAACGATAAATTATATACAGAAAATAAAGATAAAAACAACAACTGGTAGAATCGCATAGCCAAAGCTGAATCGCACGGTGCATTTGCGAAATCAGACGCTGATTGGCTGAGACGGAGTGGTGATTCAGAGTGGAATCACCACTCCGTCTACGCGCGCTATTTATAACTTAGCAAAATATCAACAAAAGTACTAAATATTCAAGTAATTCATCGGACTATGCGATTCAAGGAAGCGACTCGGGCGATATCGGTTTTCTCCTGCAATCTAACGTGGAATTACCTCGTCAGGCATGTGATTTTCCTATAGAATCAAGGGAAATCAGCGCAAAATTGCGCAACAGTTTATGGAGAATAAAACTAGAGTGTTCTCTTGCGTAATATTGCGCAATAGTTTATGGAGAATAAAAGCGTAATATTGCGCAATAGTTTATGGAGAATAAAACTAGTGTTCTCTTGCGTAATATTGCGCAATAGTTTATGGAGAATAGAAGTGTTCTCTTGCGTAATGTTGCGCAATAGTTTATGGTTGTTCTCTTGCGTAATGTTCTCTTGCGTAATATTGCGCAATAATTTATGGAGAATAAAACTAGTGTTCTCTTGCGTAATATTGCGCAATAGTTTATGGAGAATAAAACTAGTGTTCTCTTGCGTAATATTGCGCAATAGTTTATGGAGAATAGAACGTGTTCTCTTGCGTAATGTTGCGCAATAGTTTATGGGTGTTCTCTTGCGTAATGTTCTCTTGCGTAATATTGCGCAATAGTTTATGGAGAATAAAACTAGTGTTCTCTTGCGTAATATTGCGCAATAGTTTATGGAGAATAAAACTAGTGTTCTCTTGCACAATAAGGTTTAGAAGAAAAAAGAGGATAACAGAAAAGTATCACTAGCAACTGGCTAGACTGCTAGCAAGTCCCTTCTACTGCGCAATTTTTTCAGAATGGCTAAACATGGTTCCAGATGGTTAACGATGGATGGACATGGTTGGCTGGGTCTGTCCCTCTTTAATACAGACCAGATCCAGCCAACTACTTGCTAGATTTGCTAGCAGTCTAGCTACTGGCCAAGGTTTCGATCCGGGACGCCTGGTTTCTACAGTGCGTGCGCAGGTACAGCGCTTTTTCAGGCACGTCACCATTCTCGTCACCAGGCCCTTCTCTTATTTCTTACTGCGCATGCTTGGTTTTCGTCGAGCATACGCAGTAAGATATAAGAGAAGGGTCTGGTAGCACGTCGCGCGTCGGGGTTCGGGCGCGATGGTGCTCTGCTATAATTACATGATTTAATTGTGTAACGGTCTTAACTGTGACTCGTGTGCGTAATGGCCGAGTGTTCGGGCGCGATGGTGAACGGTCTTAACTCGTGTGCGTAATGCACTAGTCAATTGAAACCCCGGCCCCCCGACCCCTCGACCCCCGGGACATAGTGGGGCATTAACGGGGACATGGCCGTGGAATAACGCACATTTAACGCTGCATTTCTCCGGTGGAGCGGGGAAAATAACGATTTGCAAAATTTGCGGGGATTTTAGCGGTGGTTGTAACGCCAGCCACGACAGAGCGGGACTGGGCCCGAGCATCAACAACGTGTATCAAACGTGGCGGAAGCTAGGGACATGCAAAAATCGTAGTTAATTTAAACAAGTCCTGGGTGTTTCCATCAGAGGCAGTGTTTATACTGAGTTAAGTCACGAGTAGTAGATCAGGAAGTGTTTATTATTACACACTCTTTGTTATTTGCAACAACAAAGCCGGTTTTGTTAAAGTTTGCGTCACGGCAAAATATCAGATTAAGTAATGATTCGTGTAACAAGTACGACACCGAACGGCATTCAGATGGGCAAGGTGTTAATTTTGTATTGTGAAAATTCTTGATCTGTTTGGTTGAAACATGAAAATCGCCTTGAAGGTTGGGATGACGTTTAATTTCCTCTAATTTTTCAAACTATTAAAACTACGATTTGCACTGCGGTTCCAAATGTCGTTTGTAAAGCAAATCGTATGCTCGGAACCTTATCAATCGTGCCTGTTTCGTATCTATTGTTTTTGGCTGTTCCTATTGGTTGGAAGATAATTTGTTCATAAAAATGAATGAAACTAAGGCTTCGATCATACTACTTTTATTTCAGAATAATTAACAATTATTCACCAAAGTGGAGGTGAATGGTGGTGGATATTTACCGAGCCGCTACCACCACGATTCACCGACACCGAGGTGAATAATTGTTTTAGTATATACCACACATTAGTGAATAGCCAGCACCAAATAGTTATTTTATTTCCTGTCAAATGGACAGAAACTCGCGCGAGGTGATCGCTACTTCGCTCGGAGGTGAATATGAAATCATATTCACTGTTTGAGTAGCCAATCAGAGCGCGCGAAAAGTGATATTCACTGGTGTGGTATATACTAATCATAATTATCACCCAGTGTTTTCGTAGTCTAAAACACAGACAAATCCCATGTGAGGGAGGCTCAATGCCACATAATGGCTTTGGCGTACTTTTTACACGGATCATTACTTAGATATATTTAAACGCAGCTGCATGGCATTTCCTTTATATTCCTTTGTCGCATTGTTGTTTTTGTTGTTGACAGACAACGGTTTCTGATAAACAAGTGAATGGTGGAGACTGTAAAAGTGCGGAAAGCATGTATAGTAATAGAAAATGTACAGGGGCGGATCCAGGATTTTGTGAAAGGGGGGTTTGCAAAAGGACTTTTTTTTAAATCTAGAGATTTTAAAATTGAATTTACAGTGATTTACAGGAATCATAGTGGGTGTTGCAATCCCCGAAACCCCTCCCCTAGATCCGCTAGTGATGTGCTTCAGAAAATGTTTTTTTTTTTTTCAAATAATGGGACAACAGATTGAAGCTTATGTATAAGCTATATTATTCTATTGCAATGTATAGGTTAAGCATTCGATAATTGTTTAGATTGTAAAGCGCTTAGAACATTAATGTATAACCGCTATAGAAATTGTATTATTATTATTATTATTATTAACATAATCGCCCTGTACCGGTTGATTCTCAAGTTAGATGTTTCATTCATGGTTATTGTGATAAATTCTAAGCGGCCTATATTCGTGTTTGTTACACGCTGTTTCATGTTATGTTAGGAATTTTGCAAAAAGCCAGTCTAGATTAGGCGAAAGTCAAAAGTATTAACTCTCAATCTAAATTAAACACACTGTGGTTTTAACATTCTAAATTGTAACCGCGCGGACTTGCAGTTCATAACCTATCGACTTTGTAGATGGCCGTATATTTGTCATTTTTATATACATGTCATGGTATACGCCATACCATACCATACTAGCTAAGTTGAGCCTGCAGATGCAACTTGCCAGTGGTACAAATTTTGAAAAGGTGTCAAAATAGTAGAATCAGTCTAAATACTTTCTCCAGTCCAGAAAACACAGCTTTCACAATGTTTTAAGCACAATTTGTTTTTTATTTTAGTCTCGTTTTCATGATGTTGAAAAGTGTATACATACATATTTAGCATTGATTTTAAGCACTTTGCCTTCATTGGATTTCTGTAAAAGCTAAGTAAACGCAAAACCAAAGCAATCACCGAAAACTTCCGACACTCAATTGACCTACATGTATATCATTATGACGTCAAATCAAAACAATCTATTGTTTAAACGCTAAGGATCACGGTCGCGGGAGGGGGACAAAACAGCAGCAACACAAAGGAAATCGCTATCAAATGCATTTTGTAGAACGTAGAATAGCGGTAACAGCCACCAAATACGGTAAATATTGTGGGATAAACATTGATACAGCTTATATCTGGAAACCAGACAATTCGAAGTTAAATTTTCCTCAGCAGAGCAGATTTAGTTCAAAATTCCATTGTTCAAGTCGATTCTGTCCCCCTCATAAACAAGCCGTGACGTCATGATATAGGGTAATTGAACCTGCTCTAATGGCAATACATTTTACGTTGCTATGGGTCGCCGAAGGTCGCAAACAATAAGTAAAGATAGCACCAGTTCCACCTTTGCCTATTGTTTGCGATCCGTCTGCGACCCATCGCAACGCAAAATGTATTCCCATTAACTCGGTCATATCGCAAACAGTTTGCAATCTAGCCATCGCAAACTGTTTGCGACGCCTTTACGTCGATTTGGAAAACAGCCTCAACGTCCCGGGTGAAATTCACGACTGCGCAAACGTTTTGCAGACCTGTCGGCTGAGTGACAACTAACGGTGTGAGCGGCCGGAATCCTTTTTGATTACAAGAAACTTTGGCCGTTTTTACTATAGTAGAGGAGAAAAACAAAATATCAGACTCAATTTGAACAAAAGTGATTTTCTATCAAATTTCAGAGTAACAATGAAATAAGAATTGAAAATTAACACCTTCTATACTGCTTTGGTTCCTAGCCGGTACATGACCAAGGTCTGAAGTAATAAATTATCTTAATGCTATAAGGGAGGGGATTGAATCAATTAAATGAATAACTTCCCATCCTCTCAACTACCAATGCACTTAAAACGACATAACAACTTCATGTGGGTCAGGTTCATTTTACTTATTAGAAAACTCCAAGTAACACGATGGCGGTTGTACCTAAATCTCTGGGTTGCTTATTAATCAGTAGTTTGACTATTGATGACAGCAAAAGATATTCTACAATGCTAACCACTTTGTAAGTTAGCAGAGTTCATCATATATATATATTTAAGTGTTACCCAATGGATGGTCCAATAAACACACTATATTCTACAAAAAATTGGCAGTTAAATATGTGGAAAGTCAGCTCCAAAAGAATGAAATGTCAGTGAGAAAAAAATGAATAGTCGAACTTAGTTGAGTGGGTAGCACAGAAAGAGTCTGTTTACATGAAGGGAGGTTGAACCTCTTCATTGTACTGTATCCCTCTAAAAAAAAACACTGAATTTTGACGAGACCTGAAGCCACCCATAGGGACTAATCAAAGTCAGGACCCGGCTAAACCACAGATGAAATTGGAATTTAGCGTGTTGGTTTTTGTTGAGGGAGGAAAACCAGACAACAACCCTTGCAGCAAGGGCGAAATACCAATAAACTCAAATCACATATTGAGGGCTTGTACGGTTGACTGTTCTGCATATCAATAACAATGTACCCTCTTCATGTAAACAGGCCCTAAATCCTGGGAGTAATTGTGATATTAGAAAGATTTACTATAGTGAATGTAGGAAGCAATGATATTTTCTTGGCAGTGTGTGATTTTCCATAAAACTTGCAAACATTTACTTCATCTACAGTACAAAATATACACACATTTAAACTCTGTCGACCGTTACCATTTGCGTGCCAGTGACCGAAGCAAATATAAGTTAGCATCGTTTTCCTATTACACCTTCAACTGTAACTACAACAAAGTACTAGTTGAAAGATCAAGAGTTAAAAATGATTTGTATTGTTAAATTTGTCCATTATTTGTTTTGACTATCAAATCTATTTTATTATGTTACCTATGAAAGATAATAACATCACAAAGTGTATAGTGCGTTATACAATAAGACAAGTATGGATATTTACAAAGATCTTTCATCTAGTAATACAGTGATATAACTTCACTGTTGCTTGAAAACCCTATCTGCAGATGTTATTATTCATTATTGTAACAATTCTTTTTGTTTTGCTGATATCACAGATGAGATAAAATCAAAAACGTTTGCAAATAAAGTACTATTACCAGAAGGTACATGTATACATACATGTAGCTACCATACACCCTCTCAAAGCATAACGGTCGACATAGGCACTTTAAATATGGTTATTTTTCTGGAAACGTCTGGAAAAGTATTCAGAATCTCATGAAAAAAAATGGATAACCTGGACTGTATTTTGAGATAAACACTCAATAACTGCACATAAATGAGAAAAGTCCCTAAATGTTAATGCATGAAAGAATAAATTTGCTGTAGCTTGCTTCAACTACAATATAAAATGTTTCTAGACTGAAATTTTGAAAAAGCTTCATTATTATAGTATGGTATTCCTGCTTGTCAAAAGTTATTTAGGTGTAGCTTTAACAAATGACTTTTCTCACATGGCAGCCATGCTGAGCCCCAGGAGGGTAACAGCCTTTGTTTTTTGCTAGTCTAAACTTGTTCTGCTCAGTTCGAGGTAAACTTTCTCAAATTCCCCCGCCACTTTACCCACCATGTGAGAAGGGGCAATTGAACGATTTAGCTTGTACATTTGTTGCCCAATTCAGATCATGTGACAGCTCTCCAGAGGATTCAGTGCTTTGTCTTCCAATTAGACAAATTCGTACATTTCCTCTTGGGATAGAGAAAAACAAAAAAACATTACTCAAGGGAAAAGTCAGGTGACCTGAATTGGGACAACAAAATTTAAAGTACAAGCTAAATCGGTCAATTGCTTACACAATGCTACAGCTGTAAGTTAAAATCTAAGTATTTTTTCTTATCGGTTTTTCTTTAAACAGTAAATATAATAAAGTTAAGTCCATTTAAACAACAACTTACTTGGACACCAGATCTGGAGCTTCTCCTTTTTTAAATAACAGTAACACAACTTTTCAAGTCCTGGTATACCAAGGAATCTTAAATTATTTTGTATAATTTACAGAGGCAATGCATTGCATACCCCAGTTCAATAATATCCAGGATGTAGCCAATATGCTAATACACCAATACAATTTAGTACACTTATGGAAACTATATTTTGTACGATAGCCTCCATCATACAAAAGGCCTCTCAATTTAAGTTTGAAAATAATTATAGCTAGTTTTAATTAAGCTTTAGTCTAACAGACAAATCCTCTATTCAAGTTTACAGTCATTATTAGGCTTCATGATTACAGAGGGTTCTTAATGATTCTACCCATTCTATAATCATAAACTTGACGGCAAAAGAACACAAGTGATGGGTCAGTATTTGGAGTGGGAACGGATCCAGGTTTTGTTGATTCACCAGGTGGAACTGGAGATAGTGGGGTAATCCTGGATTCTTGGTATAACTTGTTTTGTGCTCTGTACCTAAAGGAGAGAACAAGTATTATTGTTACCAGACACAACACATGCTGTCATTGGCTGATTCAGGGTCACATGGCAGTCATCAAAACCCACCGGTGATCGCATCATGACAGATGGTGTGATGTGTCGTGCGCGCCACTGGCTAGCTAAAGGCGGGAAATATTTAATTACCAAAATGTCTAGATCTTCATCAGTCAAAAGCTGACCATTTTTCGTCGAAAGAAAGCATTCAAAATGGAACCAGCTCCAAAGAAACAATTTACATCTTTATCAAGCACGAGAGTGAGAAATTGGTAGCTAAAAAAGGATGCAAGAAAGATACAAAACGATACTAAAAATGCTGTAGTGATGCTGGCAGCATTTTGTGTTGAAAAGCAGCTTCCCAAAGAAAAGACGACGAACCTTACTTGTATCAGGTACATGTAGGTCTTGTATTTATGCACAACTTTGCTTCTAGTAAAACTCTCGGGAATCAGTGAGTTTTGTTCCCCTCGATGTTCCCCTTGACTCCATCTCGGGGAATATCGAGGATCTCAGAGAAGCAAAACTCAGTTTCCCTCGTGGCCAGTTATTAAGTGTTTAATATTATTACTTGATACAGTAGGTCAAATCAAGCAACAAAGACTTACATGTCATATAGGTTTACAAATACTTTTCAATAATAATAATAACTACAATAATAATTACAAAAATAATAATAATGTCCTTTATAATAAATGATGATAAAATTATAATTTATGACTATGATATGATTATGGTAATTATTATGACTACCTTGAAACAAAACACCATCAAGATAAAACACTGTATTTGACATTTAACTTCATGTAATTCACTTGCAAAGGTACTGTGTATGTATGGAGTCATTGTTCCATTGGTGGCTGTTAATTGCCTACAGTTACACTCCTCCCTCAATGCTCGATTGAAATACCTGATAAATGATTTCCCTTGAAGACTATACACAGTTTGTCAGACATTTTTGTATATTTGCTTTGATTTTAAGAATCCCATATGTGTGAGGTTCCTCGGTTCACAAAAGTCACTGAAGATAACAGTGTGGCCCAGACTGCGAACATAAAGACATCTCAGTGTGCCACAGCTCAAATCACAATAGTAATAATCTGACAATCACAGTCCCTTCCAAGAGGACTTGGGTAGTTAAACAAGTTATTGAACAGTGTATTACTATAGAAAAATCATGTGCCTGATGAGGTAATTCTACGTTAAATTGCATGAGAAAACCGATATCGACGAGGGCGATATCGGTTTTTCGAGTGCAATTTAATGTGGATGTCGCGCATGTAATTTTCCTTGAATTGCATAGTCCGATGAATTACTTGAAGATTTAATAATTTTGTTGATACTTTGCTAAGTTACAAATAGCTCATGCAGGCAGCTAGGGCATCTGACAGGATGCGAGGATGTGATTTCGCGTAATTGACCGAAAATCGCATCCGATCACATAATTTCACAATTTCTACATAATACATGTACTAGAAAAAACCTATATTTACCACATTCCTAGGGATACTTGACAATAATTTCAGGCGAAAATATACACCAATTGGCATTTATTTCCCTTCCAAAATACCGAAAACACGCTTTGCGTTGTTTATTGAATGGGTAAGACTTCATGTTATGGCACACCACGATCTCCAGAGTTAAACTAGGCCACTTCAAAAGTACATAATTCTCCATTACAGTTCAGATGTATTTAGAGTCGTTCTAAAATGATTTTGGATTGAAAATGGTTAGGGTTTTTGTTAATTTGGGGTTTAGGTTTGCAATGAATCGTGGTGTGGACATAACATGAAGCCTCTGTCCATTGAACCATCTTGTAGGGCGAAAACGCCAAGGCTTTCTACACATGTTGCAAGGACATGGGTACTAGTTTCCATACTTACACAATCAAATTACACACGTAGTGTTCACGTTCGCTGTTTATAGACATGTTTTCACGCTGTTCTAACGATCGTTTGGGGTTGTTTTGCGGTCTACGTTTGTATAGGAAGACAAAGATGTATTCTCTTTCCTTTAAACTCTAAAAAGGCGATTAAATAAAGAAAAAAAAGTAATTTCTCGTGTAATTGAGCTTTTTTCGCGTAATTGGGCAAAAAAATTCACGTAATTTCCTAAATTTTTCTGCATCCTTTCAGATGCCCGAGTCTACAGTGGTGATTCCACTCTGAATCACCACTCCTCTCAGCCAATCAACATCTGATTTTGCACACGTACTTATGCGATTCAGCTGTGGCTATGCGATTCAATAGTACATTGTATATGAACATGCTTCTTGTAACAATGAATTCGTTTTTGGTCAACCATTCATAGCAGACTATAAAATGTTCCTTGAAAAAATATGATATGGGTCAAATTGTCCCGCTTCCAAAGGAAATTAAATGACGAAAGGGCCAAATTGTCCTTTCTGGCTCAATCTCTGCTGCACAAGCTACATGTAGCCAGTTTAGACTAAGACAAACCATACCTGCAGTACTCTGGGTAGCTAAGAACATAGCACTTATCCACGATACAAGCCACACTGTTGTCATCTTTGTGTCTGGATGCCATAACCTCCATCTGTTACACAGAAAATCTATATGTTATAAACCTTACATGTAGATGAGATTCACAATCATGATGTAGTTTTGCCTTTGTATTGTGTTGGAATGTTAAACACGTTTATCATACGACCTGTACACCACATTTACAAAAGTCATGTGATGGGGACCATGTGTGTTTGACATCACTCAAAGTTAAAAACTGTATCTCCATGCAGTCACATAGGATCCGGCCTTATATTTGCAATTGTTGATGTACAGAACTGACAGCAAAAATTAAGAATATCACCAACTTACATGTACTTCATATCCCCATGTGCATTTGATAACCTAATTACATGTAACCAATCCATCCCCTTGTTGTTTAAAGTGTCAATGAAACAAAAATTGTTTTCACTTAATTTTATGAAACAAGGTTTAAGTGTTGTTAGAACTGAATATCCTACCCTCCAAAACTGCGAAAGCTCAGTTGAACAAGTCATGGCAAAATTCATGCGACAAATTTTGCTTGGCCAGAAGCATGTAAATTAGGCCTGTGACATAAATACCTTTGCATGCGCCTTTGTTTTCAAACTCTAAACAAAAGCGACTGCAAAGGTATTTATGTCACAATTGTATTCCAGGCCCCTTAGAATCTGTCGCACAAAAGGTGGTTATTTTGGGTCAGTAAAAATTGTTTTTCCATTTGAAATGTTCTTTTGTGTATAGTTATGCAATTTTAAATAATTTCCCCTTAAAACTGTAAAAAAAAATAGTGGTTGCCAATAGTGGTTGCCAATAGTGCAGTTTCTTGGCAGATTTTTATAATACACAACTTATTAGTCAGTTATTCAGCTAATATACAATAACAATAACCTGTTTGTGGCATCAAAATATGCCCTGATATTTCATCCGTGGACATTAACTGATCCGAGAAGAGAACAGTTCCCGAGAGCGAAGCTTAAGGGAAACTGTGAGCTTTGAGGATCAGATAATGTCCAAGGACAAATATCAGGGTATATTTCGATGCCACAATGTACATTGTAGGTTATTGTTGCATGCTTATTGATGCATGCTTATACGCTCACAGGGGGTGTATTCGCTGATATTTCCCACTCGCTGAGAGAAATATCGGGTCATGTGACGCATTCATCCAATCACGCGTGAGAGAAAATATTTGATGGGTTATAAGGCTGTATATTTTTAGGAGTCATTTGCATTTTGGCTCACTAAAGGCTTGCCAAAAGTCCATGACTTGTAAAACTACACAGCCATATTAGCTGGCAAATAACTCCTACATATTGTACATGTATGTTAGAGAGGTGTAACTTTTGTACCTCTCCATGGAAGTTTGGGACTCGTCCAACTTCTGTCTGCTCTGGTCTGTAATACCAAAACACACTCATCATCATTTCACCTGCGTTTGGGCCTGTAATAAGGGATAACATAAACAGTATGGTTAGAATATAAGCTACTTAAAATTAAAATAAGCTAATGCCACTATAGTATCTACGGATTACAATCTGGTCATCCTAGAGAAAGAAAAGATACATAAAAATAAAATAAAAATCATAACACTTTTCCAACTAGGCCTGCTATATAGGGTACATGTCGATTCTTTAATCAATGCTTCAGAAAAGTAAAAAAAAGTACATGTAAATAATATACATGTACATGTACCAAGGTTATGTTATTAGTAGAAATCAAATGGAGGGAAGTACATCATAGAAAAGAGGAATGAGTTCCTAATTAATAGGAAGCATTGTCTATTGTTCACATATTGTGCTGACAAGTGCCAGCCAATCAAATCTCACTAGATTACAGGGTGCGATGTAAGTGCTGTCCAATAGCCCGGAGCTAGCAGTTCAGCTTGTTGGGTTAGCGATTCCTGTTCACAGGATGCGCTTCAGGCTACTAAACCCAGGCAAGGGCAAGCTGAGTTTTCAATTTTCGTTGTGCCCTGGATTAGTTGAATATGTAATGAGGGTCTTGTATACATGATAAGTGAGCTGAGATTATTCAGTTATTGTGGTTCTGATCTCACTCCAAATTATGTCTAATATTAGGAAGCTGGATGTAGAGTAAATAAAGTAGACTGTGGAACTAGCTGATTATAGAACCAGTTCACCACATACATACATGCCTAATGGACAAGGAACCAAATACTGGCAGTCTTCTTAATTTTAAGTAAATTTGGGTAAGCTTCAAAGACCTGTGGGCTAGTGGAATAAGGTTGAAGGGCAAGCTTTAATTTGTTTTTTCCTTCTATTTTTCTTCTAACCCTATTAAGATTTACCCTGGTTCTCAATTTCTTAGGCCATCCCTACTTTTTTTTCCATTTCTCATCATCGGACTGACCCCCCCCCCCCCCCCCCCCCAAAAAAAAGCAGAAGGGAGAGATCGAGAGGAAAGGGTGAAGACAGGAATGCAAATGTACAGACTCAGGAATACTGAGCTCCTAGAAGGTCATGCTCGATGGTCAGTCGCACATAACTCTTGGTACATTTGAAGTTATTCCATTTTTCATCCGTACTCGGACAGCATCGATATTTGTTTTAAAAACAAAACAAGAATGGCCAATAATATTGATTCACATCTTTTTGTTTCAGTTTGGATTGAACGACTAGTTGGTATCTACTAAAACAATTTGACTACATTGTACTTGCTCTCAGTTTCTATGGCTGATAGTTAACTCAAATGTTTCAACAAACCATGCTCAGGAGCTCAGGAAATGCCATGGGCTTTTCTTTTGTTCATTTTGATGTTTCCATGGAAATTCACCAAGGGAAGATTAGCTTGGGAATTGCGGGTACATGTATCGAATAGTGTTCACCATGGTTAAAGGACTGTTATACTACAGGAAATGGTGCTGTGTAACCACACCTAATATATACTCGACAAAACATCTGGATTCTGATTGGTCAATAACAGGTGCATATAATGGTTATTGAGTGCACAGTCGCATGCTCTCATAAAATGTTTGCCCAGTATATTACATGTATAAACAAAAAAAATGCATAAACTGCTCATGCTATTTATTTATAGTCACGGAGTGGTATTTTGAAAGTTCTCAAATTGTTATCAGAACTTTCAAATTATCACTCAGTGTCTATAAATCATGTATTGCATTCATGCAATTTCCTCTAGTACATACATGTACATGTATGTATTGTATAATTCTTGAGCGCACACAGCACAAAATGGCACAGCCATGTATTTTGCCCTACAAGATACATCATTGTAGCAATATTCCTAATCTCAAGTAAAAGAGTAAGGCTTCATGGTACCTTCATCTTCCTCCCATAGCCCAGAAACTCTTGCCACAAACGGTTGGTCTTTTCTCCTAGTGCCTGCCTTAAGAAGGACAGAGTCACGAACGTTGATTATCTCATCTCCCCGTTGAATGCCACTATAGTATCTACGGATTACAATCTGGTCATCCTAGAGAAAGAAAAGATACATAAAAATAAAATAAAAATCACAAGAATTATTTCCTAATCTTAAGATCAACACACAAGCACAATCATATGCAGTGGAATGGTTCTAATCAGCCCCAGTCTACTTTATTTACTTTACATCCAGCTTACATGTACCTAAAATTAGACATTATAACTGAATAATCCTAACACATCCCTTATCAACAAGACGCTCATTACATATTCAACTAATCTAGAGAGATCTGATTGGCTGGCACTTGACAGCACAAACAATAGTGTTTCCTATCGATTATTAACTAATTCCTCCTTTCCTTCATGCACTTCGCTATGCTCCTTTACTCATCCAAAGAGAAATGACATTTATTTTGGATTCCGAAACACAGGGGAGGGGAGGGGAGGGGGAGGGGAAAGGGGATTTATTTTTAGCACCCCAAATAAACTAGTTAGGAAAAAAATTACTGAAAACAAAAATTAACTGCAACATAATTATATACAGTATACATTGGCTCACCTCAACCCCTTCTTTACGTTTATGCATGCCAAGTTTTAATTCTTTTAAGCAAACATTCAATAGACCCTTTCAGCTTGCCTGTTTGTTGCCCCATTTCAGACCATGTGACGTTTCCCTTGAGTAATGCGTTTGTTTTTTCTGTATCCCAAGAGGAAATGTATCAATTTCTATAATTGGAAAACAAAGCACTGGATCCTCTGGAGAACTATCACATGGTCTGAAATGTGGCAACAAACAGGCAAGCTGAAAGGGTCTATTGTTGTGGCAATAATAATTTTTCTTCAGGTTGTTTTTTGGATTTAAAGTCTTGAATAACGCCAAGTCTTGGTTAGCCTTTCTGGCAGTGTTTTTGTTTTTATTTCGTTGAAGAAACCATGTAATTTCTTCTTAAGAAATGACATCAAATCTCAAACTAGTTGAAACTGCTATTCCTTTCAGAAAACAGCAGAGAGAGCATGGATGTATCAGCATTCAGCAAAAAAATAATACGAGCAATTTGATTGGTCCTAAGTAATTTATTACAGGAAATTTGATTGGGCAATACAACCCATGACGTGATATCGCATCACTTCACTGTCTATAAAGATTTTATTCATGGCTTTATCACACTGATATTGACCCTAAATATGTAATAATTAACAAATAAAGAAGCCTTAGCCATGTTTTATACTATCATAAAACACGATGGGCATTTGAGAACATGAGAGAAATGTTAAAGCACAAGCCGAAGGCGCGTGCTTTCAACATTTCTAGAGTGTTCTCAAATGACCAGAGTGTTTTATGATAGTATAAAACATGGATTTAAGGCTTCTTTATCTGTTTTATAATATAGATTTATGCGCGCGATGAAAGGAAACCGCCAGTTGAAAACTATATAACACGGCTAACCATGTTATATACTCTGATAAAACATGGCTTCTTAGCCAATCAGAGCACGCATACTATCGTATCTATATTATAAATATATATATGTTACAAGTCATATTTATTTTCAGGTCAATTTCATTTTAACCGGTTTAAGTACAAGTACCAGCAAGGACAGTTGACCGTAAATAAATATGGTAATTACCAGTAGTAAAGTTCATTATGCACATATAATGTAGCACTGTAAGGAGATAGGGAGAGGGGAGGGAGAGGGGTCAGACGAAGGAAAGCAGAGGGGGGATTTATTCTTAGTACACAAAAATGACTTAGGTCAAGAAAAATTAACTAGGTAAAAAAAAGACCAAGGTAAAAAAAAGACCAAGGTTGAAAAAAATAACCCAGGTTGGAAAAAAACCTCCTATTGGACCTGTAACATATATAAATATATATATAACAAAAGTGCCATATTGTTTACATTAATTTATACATACATGTATTAACAGACAACTTACATAACAATAAGGTTTGTCAAGGGGTACACCATGGTATGTCCACCCATTGGTTCGCTGTGGAGTAAAGACAGAACTTTGTATTGCTTTCTACTGTTTCTACATTGACAAATACAGAATGCACAGCATCGCATAAAGGACTTGTAAAATGATAAATGTAGCTGCAACCACTGTATCCTTGTTTTCCCCCCACAAATGTTGTTAATTTCACTACTAAAGAGAAAAATTATATCTTTTTCTAACCTGTGAAGAGGCTCATGGGAAGAGGGGGATACAAATGTGAATTATGCATCTACATTGATCCATCATTAGGCTTGTTTCAGATGCCTGCATGGATGCTATACAAATGCAAATTATGCCTCTACATTGATCCATCATTAGGCTTGTTTCAGATGCCTGCATGGACGCTATACAAATGTGAATTATGCCTCTATCTTGATCCATCATTAGGCTTGTTTCAGATGCTTGCTTCAGATGGAATTCAAACAAAGGATAATAATTGGGTGGTTTTCTTGATCTAATTAGGTTTGGCACACAAGTGCAGCAGCATCTGAAAAGGGCCAAATATATCAAATCTAATTAACATGTGAAAATATTTCATAGAATGGACTAATAGGAAGTTTGCATCCACATTTTGGATGCAGATATTCAAATCTGTATTACGCTCATGCAAACTCAGACTCCCTCTTTGTCCTTCTCTCCCTCCCATTAGCCTGTTTGCAGACTATTATTTTTCATGATTGCTTTTCTAGAGGTTTCTGGATTTTTTTATTCTCAAATCAAAAGATTATACACATACCTTTGGTTTTCGTGGCTCTCCCTTTGCTTTTTCTGATTGCAGCTTTTCCCACTGTATGGTTAAGTGCTTTAGATGAATACTCTTGATTGGATTTCCTGTTGGCCGACTTCTTCCAGCACTAAATGTAGACGTTGAAGTTGCTGCAAAGTTAATCTTAGGAATCCGGAGTGGTGCAAAGAGTTTCAAATCTTGCATCTGTTTACTTGCACTCCAGTCTTTTCCACCCTTCTTAAACTTCAATCTTTCCATAAACAGATCCCCCACTCCCTTAATCTTATCGAGTGGGCCATTGCTTGCCATCATAGCATTTAACATTGCTTGTGCATTCAAACTGGCTGTGCGTTTTGTTGCTGCTGTTTTGCTTATTGTTAGTTTAAGAGGGGGCCGAGGTGCAGCCCCAGGGGTCACCAAATGATTTTTTGTAAATGGAATAGAAACAGATGGTGTGACTAACTGGCCTCTTATAGGCACAGAAAGCAAACGGATGTGCTTGTACTGTGGTGTTGGCCGTGGGAGATCAACCTGAATACAGGCATCAACCATAACTTTTGGTGTTGTGTCGGTTGTAGTATCGCATTCCACATCCATCTCCATCTCGATTTCCTGCTCTTTCTTTCTGAGCAAATTATCAATATCAAAGTTCTTTCTTGTTTTGCGGACACCATCTGAAGTAGAGTCTGCTTCTAATTTGCGCTTTCTGACAACTTTAGAATCATGTCCCCCATTTGTCAGAAATAAATCTTTTCCCTTGATAGCAGTATCTTTTTTTGGCCTTCCTCTCAACAAAGGAAGAACCTCAGATGTAGTTATTTGTTCATCAGACGTAGAAGATATTTCTTCTGGAATAAAATCTTCATAATTAAAATAATCATCATTGTCAATATTACTTCCATTTCTCAAACTTCCATCTGAGTTTTTTGCATCTACAGAACCTCTTGGGATACGCCGTGAATGTTGATGTATTTCCATAAGGCTCCGCCCTGCTAGTGGACTAGAGGGCTCAAAAAATAAGTTCACTTTCGCTGCAGCATTTAGACTAGCCATCCTTGGAGTACGTCGCCGGGCCAATGACTGATCCTCTACTTCCATGCTTGGTTTATCAACAAATCCAGGAGTAGGAGCAAGCCGATCCAATAATGAACTTGATACACGTACCCGAGATCTACGTCCCAGTCTCTTACCTTCAGAGCTTCCTTTTGCATTAGCATTATCATCTACTCTTTCCCCCTTAGCACTGGAACTGCTTGACTTTCTCTTGGCAATCTCCATTTTTTCAGAATATTCCTCAGAACTTTCTGCTGCAGTAGAGTCTGCTAAAGCTAAGAAAGTACATGCATGATCACCATTTTCATTTAAAACTTGGTTTAAGTTAGTTTGGTACTGTTCTTTGTCCTGTGTGCATCTCCTCTTTGGGGGAGATCCTAGTTGGGATTGTTGCACTATGCTCCGAGTTTTACCAGCCCTCTTCACTCGTCGCCCAGAACGGGTCTGTTGAAAGCAACAAAAGAACTGATTACAATTAATAAGACACTCTCCGATTATATATAGCATTTGTGGGCATTCAACTAAAATTATGAGTCAGATTATATTTCACTGAGATTATGACCCTTTTATTCATACTTGCAGTTAAGAAAGTGGGTGGGCAAGTATAGGGGTGTTAATCTGCCCCCATTCAATTTCTTGCAGTTGTTAGAAGCGAATGCAAAAACCATCTGAGGAACATATATGTGGAGTACATGTACAAACTATATGTACCAATGTAAATGTCCAAGAAATACATGTAAGCCGTTGTACGTAAACATAAGGGGTTATAGCTGATTCTGTTAAAACAGCGAGCGGTGGTTTGTCGACTTCAAAATAATCAGTCTATGGTACTTCTATACTATACTAGTTATAGTTTGTCTCTTGAACGGGTAAAGTCTCAGTTACCGTACAGTTTGGAAAGCGACTTTTCCATGCTATAGCAATAAGTATACGCCATTCAACGTTATTTTAAGAGATTAATAAAAAATGGCGTTCACTAATCGTCACCACAAAGCCGTCCCGTCCCGAGGTCTCTAGATAGGGCGCGACAAATACACCAATTTCGGCAGTTTGAGAAATGGCGCCCAACCTGCGGGGATATCTACGACTTCCTTTGCCGTAACAAAACTTCGAGATAAGCCGAAGAGAACTCTGATCACCTGGGGGGATTTGGCAGTCCTTCAAAGCAGACCAGTCGCCAAGCGAAGCATGTATTCACTAGAGACGGTTAGAAGTCTGTTGCTTTAAAAATATGCACTGCGTTGTTCATGCACCCTTCCCGTTGGACAATTCCCCGCTCCGAGTCTGAATTTCGAAAGGTCTAAGGCACAAGGTGTTTCCAAGCCACAAGGTGATAGAAACCCAATGGATGTTATGTACAGAAGACTGCCACACGCATTTCCCCTCTGACTTTATGATCAGGTCTTTGCTAAGGCGCTAACTGAAAGGAAAACTTAGTTTATATTTGGGCCGATGGCGCCATACACGCTGAATACATTACGCGAGACGGGAACAGTCGTCGTCCCGAGAGGCACTCGATCGCTTGGCGTGGCTGCTCGTAAGCGATCTTATATGGACTCAAACACCCTACCTTGACATTACGTTGAAAGAAATAACCAGAGTTAGGAGAAAAATTGCAAGGAGAAAGCTCCGGGATCCGTTGAAACGGAGAAAACCTCGTAAACGAGCATTACCACACAAAAACTGAACCAACTAACCACCGATACCTTGACGCACTGCGCGCAGGTAACACCAAAACGAGGCAGTCTTTTCTTACGCGTGCTGAGTCAGCCTTCTGCTTTGATGGATACTGATTGCTTTGTCGGCCGCCACCCGTATAGTTCTTCCCAGATCCTCGAATCTTTTGCATCGCCTACCTCGCCTTTTTCCTTCCCAGTTTTAAGAGTAGTCCAATAAATACTGCCGAATATTCCCGACCCCGTTCCACGCTGAGACTGCCAGCTATGCGAAAAGTCGTGGTCTTTTATTGAGTGTTGTTCGAAACCTGTAAAACTAGTTTGACCCATCATGTGATATACTGGTGCCTACGCGACGTAATGTTCCTTACAGTGGTGCCACGTCATGTTTCCGCAATCGGCAATGGATTTTACAGTAAGCAAATCGATGAGAAACATTTTCTGATGGAAAACTCTTTGACACGAGAACAACAAAAATAACGGTTTTAAAATTCGGCCATAATTTGCGTAGATCGGTCATAACCTTACTGATATAAACACTCATTTCATTGGTCACAATTTGGGTTCGTCAGATTCTTTCGTTACCCAGGTATAACAGACCTGACTAACTTAAATCATGTCATTTTTCGGGTTAAAAGCTGAATTAATTTATCCAGATCAGTAGACTGATCAACCTGGGTCAACGAAAACTGAAGCCGTTCGTCAGTTCATGCATGTCGACGTTATTTACTCGTCTCAAGACTACCTTTTCTATCTTCCAATAACCGCGTTCTCGATAGCGAGAGAAAATATCAACTTTTAAGATGACGTTGAATGAAATGGAGCTGCGATGTGCAATCAAAGCAGTCCGTGTGTATGGGCAGTATTAGCTGGCATCATTAGCTTATTTAATAAATAGTTCCAGAAAGCCAGATCAGTAACAGCTGAGCGATATGTTAGCCCCCCAGTGTTCGGCCCTGTTCTCACCCTTGCCTTAAAAAAGTATCTTCATCAGTTCAATTAATCAACAAGAGGTGAGCTCTATGGAGTTGCAGAGAAACAACATGGACTGAACTGAGAACTGAGAATTCGAAGTTCACTTGATTTGAGAGGTGCTCTGGTTTTGACCTACCGCGAGCCTTAATTACACAAACACAGCAGTGCATAAGCTGTCGGTGGCGGATCCAGGATTCTGTGAGAAGGAGGGGGTGTTCATGATCAATGGCCAACAGGATTCGACCACCGAAACTATTTGGCAACTTAGACCTCTTGTCTTTTATTAAAAGAAAGCCAAAGAAAGGGGGGTTCGCCGGTCGAGGTAGGTTCGACCGAGGTAGTTCTGACTCGATAGCCTTGTGGGTACGGTGTTTCCTACTCTGTTCCCTTTTGTTACATTTTTCTATCTTTCCTACATCTGGTGATATAATGTAATATTATCCACCATCGAGAGTAATAAACTACTTCTTCTTGTGGCTTCTTAACTCCGTCACCTGGACAATCAGTTATTTAGAGCTGTAGCTAGTTATCTAGCTTGAGGTCTAAATCTGCGTGTGGGCGCTAAAATAACTAACCGCATCTCTAGTGGCAAACAAACAACATTGCTGTAGAGCACACAACATAGCTGGTATGTCGTTGATTTACCTGGGGAAGCAAAACCCGTGCACATTGCTGCTAAAAAATGTCCACAACTCCACTGATAGTCAGTGTGGCAAACTCGAAGTTGGGACGCTATCCCTGCGTCGTGAGCTACTGGATTTGAACTTTTTGTTTAACGGTGCAGACAGCCGGCCGGCTCTAAGTGGATTCCGCTTGATTTGCCAAACTTTATTAATGAATATCGCCCACAGAGACCGCGTACATATGTACATGCAAGAAGGCAAATAAGGTCCACTCTAGATAATAATGTGATATTATGCCATTAAACTAAAAAAATATTTCTTATCAACCGGATCGTTCCAATCCGGAATAGTTTACTAATTCATCTTCCTTCAAACGTATACCGAAAAAAAACAATATTGGGAATTCAAAGTTTCCTCTCCCTTTTTGACACTTCCTTGTTCTTGCATGGGTTTCTAAATGCTGCTGTACTACTGATCGTAGGATTTCTAATGCCTCATTAATTTCATGACTGGTCGTTTTCTTTTTTGATTTCTGTGTATTTTTTTGTTTTGTCGTACAATTTTTTTGTTTTGTCGTACAATTGTTTTGTTGGTTCTCACCTATCCAGTTTCTCCAGAACAGTTTATCAATTCATTATTGTTCTGTATTTCATTTAATTATCAATCTGTAAACTACTGTTGAAAGTCTAATAAATAACTGAATATTTTAAAAACGGCAGCCCGGCCCAACTATCGCACAGAGGCCTGCTTACGATTTTAAAATCACTGATGATATTGAAGGAAACCCTGACCGTATATAGGAAGCCAATAGGCAATATGGTTAGTCGAAGCATTAGGGTTACCGCTTTATCTCTACTGATAGCGCTAAAGGCTGTAATTGTAATCTGTGCATACGTTTTAACCCCAGGGTAACGCATACCTTTGCTTGGATCGACCCGCTGGTCCTGTGATCCTCGGTATTTTTTATCTTATAAACTGACTGCTTTAGAAACTGCTCGGGAAGTCCGGCCGTCTTTGAGATTCAATTCAGGGAGATTAATTGGAGTCACGTCGTTCAAATTCTGACTCAGGGGAGTTGGAAGAAACGTCCGGTTAATTAGATGCTGAGTAACGCAGCATAGCACTAGTCTAGCCTTTATTTCTGAATTGTCGACTATTAAAGACTACGTCTACACTTGGGAAAAAGTCTCCCGATTCATCCGAATACTTTTTCCCTTAGTGTACTAGGTGACGAAGTCTAAGTGAGCATTCCACCTCGGCGTTGGATGAATGTCTACTTGCAAGAACAAATTTAAAATATGCTCGAAAACAGAGAACCACGCTATATATAATTCTATCCTATGGGGTGGCAGACAATGGTTCGTTTCACACAGGCAATAAAAATGTGTGTGCTTCCAAACTGACGGCTTAGCTTGCAGCTGTGTATTATCGCCTAATTTGGACTGAAGAAAGGACTCCACGAAGCAGTCGATTTAACTGTTGTTATTTTGCACATGTATGGCTCTGTTTTCTTTGTTCTTTCAGGGGAATATATTTCATGCATATGGTCACATCACACCTCAGTCTCTTTCCTAAACAATGGTTAATCGAATTGGACCATTTATGCAATGGGTCATGGTTTCATGCCTGTTGCATGAAATTACCGTTCAGGCAAGCAATGCTTCCTCGTGATTTATGAAAGAGATATTGTTATTGCGAGCACCTCGCACGCTATTGTGAAAAATAAGTCATTTATCAGCCTTTCCGCTCCGGAATATGGGATTGATTCACCTCGTGCGACACCCTCGTTGACATACCCCCTCGCTCAGACTATCGATCACCACTTTGTGAGGAAAATGGCTGAAATACTTGTTCAAAAACATGAATCAAAATACCGTAACTTTGCCTTGACGTAACTCTGTACTTTATTACTTTTACTACTGTAGCTTGATGCTCCTTATCTGCTGTTGTTATATATGTTTACACACTTTTTATCTCAAATGCCGCTGAAAGTTACTTACCTTAAGATCTCTGTGCTCTGCAATCATAGATCATTAAACTGAACATATTATTTTTCGCGGTTCACACCGTCTTGTTCAGTTTTCATCCACTGTCCTATCACCTTCTTCCCGATTCCGTTTTACACAGTTCCAGATCTAAAAATAAGACTGATAACCCCGTTATAATTATCACAACACGAGATTTCACGCCCTTGCGTGCGATTGATCTACCCACGAAATCAACAGTATTATTTCCTATGTTGTAACTCTCTGTGAACCGAGCATTTCCTTTAATGGTATCATTAACCAGGCTTGCAGATAGAATTACGGGTAATACAGGAAACGAAAGAAACGAAAGTACGAAAGTACGAAAGTAGTTTCTGTGACTGATCCGTCGTTGTAACATTAAGCCGCCGTTGGAAGGCCGAGATGTAGCGGTGATTTGGACTCCTTACTGAGCTTCGTTTCAGTGAGAAAAACCAGCCGATCTGAGATGAAAGAAAACTGATACTGCAGCTGAAGCTTTTTTATTTATTTATTTGTCACAAGATTACTATTATAAGTAATAACATATACATATATAACATGAGAAATACAAAGCGGTGGAGTGGCAAGGAAGCCCAAAGAGAAACCACTACTTTCGGGCTTCCTCCTACTGAATAACTACTTTTTATTAAATTAACTTATGGCAGAGATATGATTATTAGTATACAAACTGGTCGACCTTAATAAATAATAGAGACTGACGTTGTTGGTTATAAAGAAAGAAAAAAGACTGAGAAAGGTTTGTCACGGAGAGAGAAGGTATAGTATTTTAATTTGGTTTTAAATGAAGTGATACTCGTTGCATATGCTTATTTCAGAATTGAGAGTGTTGATTGAAAAATTGCGGACCTTGAAACTGAATATAGTACTGTCTAGTCTTTGTTCTACATAAAGGGAGATAGAAAGAGCTGGCATTTCTTGTGTTATATTTATGAACTTGACTCATAATTAATAAAACATATTATCAAAACTTTTAGGAAGTTAGCCAATTTTATATAAATACATAAATTTTCCTAATTGTAATAAATAGATATATATTCTTAAATTTAAGTATTTTGAGTTCTTTAAAAATCGGATCAGAATGTGCATCAAATGTATCCTTATTTATAATTTTGATTACACGTTTTTGGAGCAAAACTAAACGATTAAGGTTAGAGGGGTATGTTGAACCCCAAACTACGATACAATAATGAAGGTAGATAGACAAGAGTAAAGTACTGTATAGACCCTATGCATAAGTCCTGGTAACTAGCATGTCAACGAGGCCGGTAGGTCCTCTGGAATGTTGAAATTGAAGCGCCCGGGGAGATTGTGAAATGCACTGAACGAATGTGCAGTGAAACAATGCCGTTAATTTGCTATGCGCCTGGCTGGTTGTACTATAAAGAAAAATAAAGGATAAATGAGGACAGATTAGCAACATTGTTCAACTAAACAATCATGTTCAACACGTTTCATACCTCCTGCTAGTATTTCAACATTTCAGAGGACCTACCGGCCTCTTTTTCGTGTTGTGACCGCGCAAGTTATGCATAGTGTGTATAAGGTACGTAAAGAAGACTTAGGGAGTCAAATATAATTCCTATTGATTTCGAGACTTTGAGTATAGCCACGTGGGAAATATGAGATTTCCAAGAGATGTGGTCATCTAAAATTCTCCGAGAAAAACACCTTCATTCACTTCGTCAATTTGCTGGTTGTTTATGTCGATCGCCGATATATCAAGTGTTTGCTTTTTCTGCCTTGGAATGACGCTATTACTCCTGTACTTTCTTATTCACTCTTTTCACCTGGTGGCCATCTTGGATTCAAAGCGAGGCAATCCTTTGTTTTTGCCAGGTCAGCCTCGGCATAGCGAGGGATAGGCAAAATGAGGCTCACCTGGCAAAAAACAAAGGATTGTCTCGCTTTGAATCCAAGATGGCCAATTAACCAGACGGTAAAATATATAAAATGTGATATCTCTATACCTCCGGTATGGTCATGAACTGAAATATTTCAAGGGTACTGGGATGCGGAACAAGATAACAAGATCGACTAGCGACAATAATTATCGACCGTTATACCAATCCTACACTACAATGAGTACTGAAGTGATTCAACTTTACGTATTGCATGGTCTTCTGACCTTTTAGTTCATGTAACTCCGGATATTGAGCCACAACGATATTTCAGTCTGTCACTAGTTCATAGCTGATAATCTACCACGCGTCATCTACTAATAATTGTAAAAGTCTTGTTTGCGTCCCACAGGTCCGATGTTTGGTCCATTTTTAGTCCATTTTTGGTCCCTTGTTTTCACAAGTAATCATTGCTGATGATTTACCTTGAAACACGTCTATATTGCATGCTGCTTACTGTTGATACAGCCCGGCCAGCCATTCACTGCGACTCTTCAAATCCCGCCAGGAATGAAAAGTAAAGACTAACAATTCAGGATTGTGTATTGCTAACACTGAAGGTTGCGATCAGATTCGTAGTTACAGAAGTAGCGAAATTAATTTATCGCTCATCACGGATCCACGACAAGAGACCTGGAAGAATTTGAAATTTTTTAATTCTGGGCGTAGCCATAATGGGTGTGATCTCCTTGACTATATAAACAGCAAGATTAACAATAAGTACAAGTGATCGAGCTCCCAAGGATGAAGCACTTAGTGCCGGCCACGTCTATTATTAGTAAGAGATCTAGCGGTTGCAATTGTAAGAGGGTAATCCTAAGTACCCTAGACTACAAGGATATAGTGTCCTGAGTAAATCGTTCGTGAAAGAGTTTGCTCAAATGCTACTCGACTGTCCTCATCTCATGCTAAATGCGCAAATAATACCGATCCGTTACAAGACGGCAAGGTTCGAGGGGGAGAGAGGGTCAAGATATTCAGTGAGATTGGCGACAGTGCATGGGCGATATTTACAGTACGATTCTTCCGAGACAATAGAAGCATTAAGTCATCCCACCCGCAGCCAAACTGGTTTTGCATATATCAAGATAATGGGATCGTGAAAAGACGATCCATGGCAAGATCAACTGGTCTTAAATAAAAAGTGATTTTACTTTGTAGTTTCGAGTTCGAGTGAATTCGTAGTAAAGAGTAACTTCCGTAGCCACGGTGTAATTTTAGTAAAAAATACACATATACATAATCTTTATTTCGACACGTACGTATCCCTTCATTTACTGGTGCTGTGTATAAAGCAAGAACATAGGCCGATATAGAATAAAATATGATATCTAATGTATTTACCTAATATACCACTGCTAATACTAATTACGGTAATATAATCGATGAAATAGCTAATCGACACTAATATTACAGTAAGAAATTATTGAATAAATAAAACTGACAAGCAATAGTTATTCTAGAATTTGTCAGTCTAATCCGTAGTAATATTTGTTCTTGCTAAAAGTCTTCCCGTATATTAATTAAGGCAGGCAAGTCTTGCACTGTACTTTTCAGTTGGACCCATGTATTATCCTTTAGCCGGTCGAATAACAATCGGCCATATTTCACAAATAGTGTTCATTACATTATTTCATACTTACAGCGCATGGGCGAATAAATGAGATAACGTAAACGGTAACGTAAAAAGTACCATGTGCAGGGAATTTATTTTTCCCTGACAGCCATGTGCTTATCTAAGCCAGAACTGAGCTAACACATAGATCGCATTAAAATTTAACATTAGATTTGGCTTTTAAGAAATGAGGAAAACCGAAGAATTCGGGTAAAAACTTTCCGGCGGCGCAGGGGCGACGAACCATCCAATAAATGCAAATCTGAAAGGAACATTCGTAAGCTGTTGACACTTTCGCCAACCCTCCATTAATATCTAACGTTAGATTTAGTTTCCGAAAACTTCGTTGGCACATTCAGCTTCTTCCTTTTTCCCAATATAAAGCCAACTCCGAGCTGTGTCAAGAAGCGCAGAAATCCAGCTAGGTCAAATTTCTTTCAGATTCTCAACCGTGTGGAGTTCTTTTTTCACCAGGAATATTTCGAGACTATCAGACATCCTTCAAGCTAGTACTCAGTATCCACCCAATTCGGCCTTCACGGCTCTCGTGAAATGCTATGAAATATTGTTTAGTAGGTTAAAATGCAGATAGACTTACCGTTAATCAAGACTCCTCAGGCTCTAGAAGTCACTTTCTTGCGTATACTAACTGAACTGAGTAAACTGTTAATGCTGTTGTGGTTAACTCTGTTCCTATTCTTATACCGTCACGCCTCGACTCACCCTCTGACGAGTACGACGTCATCAAAACATCAAGCCTTTCGCATTCAAAAACAGACATTACGTCACCCTAGTAACTGCAGTATCTATATCTTACAGCGTGGTAACAGCGGGAATTACTTTTGTTTAGAAATAGCTCAAATTCACCCCGTCATAAATTTATCTTAACTTTATATACTCTCCCAAAATTATCCTCCCGGACGGTACGGATTGGTTAACATGGCCTTGAGCGCCTCGGTATTTAGATACTAATACATATAAATAGATGCATGAATCAGCAAAACATACTTTCTCTTTCATATACCTTATATAACTTTATACAGGTCAAAATATGTAAGCAACAGAGAACCAAAACCTTTTAAAAATATATTTTAAAAAATTCGCGAAACCAACCAAAGACAAAAATTTCAACATAAATTTCAGGCCGCTTTCTTACTATTCCGATTAGTAATTCAATAGTACATTAGAAAATTTATTTAGTAATATGCTGCAGAAATACTAAGAGAATCATGGCACTGTCTTTGGAATTAGGCACAGTTGGTTTAAAGATATCCTAATCCCGGCCTTGTGGATTCTGGAATACAACTTTGTCTCTCCTTATTCCGCTGCCAGAAATATACTTCAACATTTCAGCTACGGAATGTTCATCCGGGGTAACAATTATAGTTACAACACTTCAGCCTATATCCACGATTCGATAGCAGGATCTGAGTTCAATGGCTTTCTTGAACTATGCAGAGCATACGAATTCACTGAAACGACTGGGGGGAATATTTCAATTATATATACGCCGATCTCGTCTATCTTCACGATATTGTATTTCTGTTGGTTATCATGTTGAAAAAAAAACCAGTTACTCCCTAATAATATCTTTTATCAGTACAGTTATTTTCCAAGCTGAAGCAAGGCATTTATAACCAGTCTGATGATGGTAGACTAGACTTAAATCTTCCCCAAGGAATAACAAGCAATGGAAAATTTACTTCTAAATTTGAGTTATTGCAAGGGGTTTCTTATTTTGAAAAAGCCTCTCGAAAGAGTTCTAAATATCGCTGAGCTGGGGCAAAAAAAATGCTTGCAGAACGGACGTTGTCGGCTGGAAATTATGGCCGGTTAAATTCCCGAACCTCTTTCCAGTTCTTTCTTAGAAATAAATTATTTAAATAACCCTTATTATAAGTTATGATTTTACTTCTACTTCGGATTTAACATTAGTATATACTCAATTGAAAAAACAAGACGATATAAATGGTTCACTTGTTTTAATAACTCGTAGTAAGGCACATCGATCATGATTGACTGGCGGAATGACCCGGCTGCAGACTACAGAAACGTATTTTGCTGTTCCTTGGAAGAATAGCAGCTCTTAAAGCCTGCAGTCATGCTACATTATTTGGTCTACTAACTCTTTAAGGAACATGCATGCGTAAAGCTAAATTATTACGTCACCTGTATGGTTCTGTATCCCATGTATGGAAGGAGCACAATCGATAGATCCAGTGAACAGCATTTCTACTCGAGATTACTCATGTCAAATCCGATCCGGCCTTAATATTGGGCGGCACGCTCTACTAGTTTTCTCCCACAGAATGTTTTCATTTCCGCAATGTCTTAAGCTGGGGCTAAACGTTCGAACATTCAGTGTAGAAAATATCAGCCCGACATTGTTGGTTCCACAAATATTAGACTATTTGGCACCCCATGTTGGACCAACAATTTGTTGCTGGCGAAATGTTTGATCAGAAACAAACTTTCATCCAACAGAAAGTTAGCCCAACATCGTGGCCTGACGTGGGGCCGGTACTAAACAGTCTAAAACATTGTTACAATGTTGGCCCATAGCAACGAGTCTTACCTGCAGTGAATATGCCTCAGCTATCAGAGCTAGCTCCAGTGCGGCACAGTTTGAGTTATACTAATTTAGACTAGAATTTTGGCGAAGACATGAAGAACAGAACTTATCGATGTTCTAAAATTCTGTTGGAAACAATTGACTTTATTTTGCTGCTAGCGCTGTTACTGTTAGCTCACAAAGATTCAGCTCAACTGAGTTTACGCTATACCTGTATATACACAGATTTCAAAAAAGCTTGTCCCCGGTGGACAAAATAAACGGCAAATTAATGACAAGCGACCTTTCCCAAACCGAAATGGATTATGGTTGTAGCTGAAAGGCTGGTGATTTGCAGCAAACAGTCACGTGCTGATGTATTCGTACGAGTGAGACAAACTACAGCACTGACTACAGCACGGTTACCGTACGGTGCCGTGACGTTGAAATGGTTTCCCATTGTTTTTGTCTTGCTGATCCAATCAAATCACAGAGTTACAGCACATCACGGTTACAGACATGCCGTAGTTTGTCCCACTCATACGAAATCTGCTTTGTCACTTCAATAACCAATGAATTGAGCTCGTTATCGTATGGGAAAGACTTTACTGGATAGCAAACAAACATCAAAACCTGGTTTTAGCAAGATCGACAAGCGATTGGAGGTGGAAAATAGCATTTACAAACAGGTTTTGCTAATAGCACTGCCGATCTCGTACAAGTGCCTTTTGCCATCCAGTACAACCCCGTGATTGCCTAACTGCAAAAGGCCCATTCGTTTGTTTTTGGATCAACAACTTTAAGACGAAATATTATATGGTTTGCTGCTAATCGTAAATCGATTTTCGAGCTGCACAGTTCAGTATATAACCACAATCCATTGCGGTCTTGGAATGTCGCTTGTCCAGGATAACCTTTCTTGACATAGGTCGGTATACTGATGTACACGGTTGGCATACAGGTCAACCAGGACTCAACAGGGTGGACTAGACATGGCCAGATGGCCGTGCACGTCTGGAGGCCGAATGAGTCCGTGAGGGGCCTCCTCTAGCAGCTGCCTTGTAGTGCTTACGTTTCACGGCTTCAATTGGTACGACTGCTATGCAGGATGCTATATATTTCACGAGATCATCTAACGAACAGTGATGTCCTAAAGACCGATAGCTCAGTACCAGGCCTACTGACGTTCTGCAATGTTACCAGGGGCGGCCTGATTTAGCGGAGGGGCCGAGGGGGGCGCCCCTCCCCCACCCCCCTTTCGTTGGCTGGGATACATGCCCCCCGCACCCCCTAGCTAATTGCGCCTATACGGCGCAAGGTTCGGCTAACGCCGATCATCATTTTTTCTATTTTTCGTGGATGATATCCGACGGAACTGTATTGTAACTTTAATGATAGGTCAGTAGAACTTTTTAACAAGCTGCACTGGATTCCTATTGACGATCTCGTGCGCGTGAAGAAGCTGTGTATGATGTTTAAGATTGTTAATGGAAAGTGCCCAGAGTACTTTAATACCTATGTAAATTATTTAAAAGACACTCACAATCACTGCACTAGAGCCTCGTCTAACCTTGGGTTAGTCGTACCTAAATGCCGAACGAATTCAGGGCTTCGCACATTTCAGTCATGCGAGCGGCACTAGATTCTGGAATGCCATTAGTAGCGATGTGAAAAACATTTCCCAACTAAGTAATTTTAAGAAACATTTATTCAACAACATTTTATCCAATAACTTCGAACATAAACATTTTAACATTACAAGAACATTTTAATTCAGTATTTAGTCTACTTTTAGGACAAATTGCAATTTACAAATTATCTTTAATAATTAATATTACTTATCTAGTTTCTATATTGTAATTCTTATCTAGTTTTAGTTTTTATAATGGACCGCAATGTAAACTACTGGGTCACCAGTAATTGTGTTTCTTACCCAATAAAGTCTATTATTATTATTATTATTATTATTATTATTGTAACCGAGTCTTTATTGATTGAACGGGATATCATAAAACACGTTACACAGTACTATACTGATAAACTAATACTTACATGCAAGTACGTAAAACCAACGTGAAACGCCGGCACAGAACTAGTCAGTGGCTGTCAGTATAGATCATGATATAACTGGCTTAATTGGCAAGTTACAGTCAACTCTCGTCGTAACGGATACCATCGGGCACGAGATTTGCCATCAGTCTAATAGAGACTGGTCGTATTAAAAGGACAGTCGTTTTCAGCGGTCAATATTCTGTCGTAATGTTTGCAGGGACTTCAGCTCCTGTCCATTACAGCTGACGACTGACGGAATAACTGGGTGTCCGATAGTAAGGCGGTTAATGTAGTTATAGTCTCAGCTTTCGGGCTCTCAGGGATAGACACTCCGGCGACAAACAGGTGATCAACTTCAATCAGTTACATTGATCTGTTAACGCTCTCGTCAGTTCAATCTTCTACAGTACAGTAAGTTAAACTATTTGTCAATTGTTTGAGCTAGGAATACTCCCCATATTTACTTCTTAAAAGCTGAAGTTAGACAGCAAACAGCTTGCTTTTAGAAAAAAAAAAGAGTTAGCTAAAATATTTACCGGTCTGCATTGTTTGATTGATTCGCAGACAAACTTGCACTGCTATAATTCGGCAGAATAGAACTAGTCTTTTCAATAAAATACCCGAGTGCTAGCTTATTCGTTTGCATAGCCGTTAGCTCAGTGGTTTTCGAAACGACGGTTTGATGTATGCGGGACCCGGCAGGACGACTGAACGATCTTTTCGGATAAGGATGTTAGATTGTAGGCCTCTCGTCCACCTCAATGTAAGTTTATCAATCTCAAGTGACTCTCAGAACGCGAGTTACCGTCGTCAATTGCAAATAAGGTTGCTTTGCAAATTACAGAAACTACCTTTCCTTTAGTATTTTCTATGAACTGAATATCCAAGTGCTGGTTTAGTCGTTTCATGCTCGAGGATCCAGCATGCTTTGTCCGGCGTGCTCCTGGGTGACTTTAGAAACACGGGCAAAGCACTACTGATTGAACCTACCTTGGGTGCCGGAGGTCCCTCTCGCTATTAAAGTATGTTACTCATGACCAAGAGCGCCAAGGCGCGATCAGCGAGTGCCGGAGGCGCGAACTGACTACCCCATTCATACTAAAGCTTAAATTTACAATAATAACTGTTCCCACCACATGTTCGCTGGAGTTGAACTAGTTTCAAACTTCTAGACACTGATATAAAGTTAAGAAAGGTCAGTCGGAAGTAGTTTTAACCCTGTGGCTGTGTAGCTAAAACTAAACGCATCCAAGATAGGGGCTAGATAAATTCAGTTTAAGTAAACAGGTTTAGTTGGTGTGAATGTGGTATAAGCCCAAGTCAGTGACACTACTAGTACTCAGATCTGCAGAGTACACATAGTGCGACCAATTAATTCAAAATGGTTGCATGCCGGCTCCAGTACATACCCTGAGTGCCAGAGGTCCTTCTCGCTACCGCGAAATCAGGAATTAAAGATCAGGGCCCGGGTGTTCGAAGCAAGGTTAAGCGCTAACCCAGGGTTAAACTGTACAGATTACGATTACAGATTTAGCGCTAACCTAGGGTTAAAGTTAACCTCGCTTCGAACAACCCGGCCCAGATCGTTTGCAGCTTTCTTGTTAAGTCAGCCAGATATTAGTAGATTTATTTTCGATGATTTCGTAATATTTAACAAGTAGCACATCGAGACAATTTCAATGCACATCCTCCCATCCACGGAACATCTCACACCCATTCACACCAAAGCTTAATTACATACGTAGAAACAGTATATAACATAATCTGTTAACACCCCAAGCTCCGGCGAGCTGGCGCTAAATCGTGACATTTCCTAACTAAGCTAAACACATTCAAGATAGGAACAAAATAAACTCAGTTTAATTAAACATTTAGTTAGTTGGTGTGAATGGGCCGGTATAAAACATCTGATAAACTGATATAAGGCTACATATACATCACAATACATTACAGTCAGCCGCCGCCTATTCATGCACTCAGTCATCCCAGTAATCGTCTAGTTCTGTTACGGCCTTTCTTTATCTCAAAAGCTGTATAGCGAATGTTATAATATTTGATAAGCATCTGTCCGAGACCTGTTACGGGTTGGTCTGGTAACCCGACAAACATCGTCCAAAACCCGGTTTCCGTGCCGTAACGTCAAATAAAGTATGTTATGAAAGGGAAACCGATATTTACATTTAGGGCCTTTGCTGAATGAAAGGCCAAAAACGAATCCGCAGTTGTCGCCTGGAGAAATTTCTTCACATTTTTATCGTTTTAAACTCTAAACTAAGCACACTTCACCTCAATAACATGGCTGCTAGGTTCTTGGATGTTTAATCGTCGCTGTTGTCTCGTTTGAACGAACACTCTGGCCGCCATATTGGTCACTCACTGGTGGTTTTACAACCGATGACGTATTCACAACAAAACAATCAAACACCACATAATAGATGCCAGTGCTAGCGGACTGAGAATGACAATGCTTGCTCAGAACCCCTTCGATAAAAAAGTCAATAACATTGAACTATAATTTTCATCAAATGAAAATACTTTGTTCGATCTTATTTACGGGAGAAACGACAGGCGGTGCTCAGAATTACGATGCCATAACAGGTTAATGCTTACATAATTTATTCCACATTCACTTCTGAGTGAGACGGCCATGTGGAGTGGTTCACTAGACGATCTATCGGAAATGTCGTTGTTGTTCTTTTATTGTTGTTGTTGTTGTTGTTGTGCTCCCCTTTCCGGCTTTCATTTATAGCCCGTCCAGTACGCACGAGTTTAAAGTGGTCGTGAAAAGCTAAGGAATAATGTCATTAACAATTCTATAGTAATTTCCCTAATCAATGCTTGCATCGTCTGAAATTGTCTGAGGAATACAAGTTCTAAAAAATTCTGACTCTGCGACTCACATAGCATTATGTCTCTTAACTTTGCGCCTCAGTAAGTTTTATTCCAGCGCATAAATATTAAGAAGAGTCAATACCATGACCACCTTTGGGGGTTGAGAATTGGAACCTCACAGTAACGGCCGAGTTTGTTAATTGGTCAGCTGCAGTCGAGTACGCTAGTAAGCTCTTCCAAACCGGCTGACTATTTCCCCGTTTTTTCCAAACTAAATTCTCGATTGAAACTGCTAGAAAACGCTATTTCTCTGCCTTGTTTAAGCTGCAGGGGTGACGAATGGTGTCAAGAAAAACAGAGGATCTCGCAAAAAGTCGGTAATGTCTCGAAATCTCGCATTTTATAGGTCAGATGGGTGTCGAAGTCTCGATTTTTCTTTACTTTGCCCGTCTCGGAGTCTCGGATTTGTTTTGGAGAGGGTCTCGGAGTCGCGCCTTTTTACTCTTTTTATTAGCTTTTACTGTTTGGAGTTACGGGTTTTTGGCGGCCTCTGCGCATGTGTTTTATAAGGTACGCGAACGACAGCTAATTGGTTGAATGGTGAATTCTTCTCCTAGCCTGGCGTGATGAAAGGTACTGGGTGGCGGTTTCGTCATAATAACTACAATAACAATAGTTTGAAAACGAACGAGCTCGGGCTCGGATTTTCAAATCGCTTTAAACTCGGCGTCTCGCAAAGTCTCGGTACGAAACAAATGGCTCAGTTGTTTTAAAGATACTTGCAACAAGGTTTCGTTTGTCTCACTCGGCAGTGAGACGGAGAGACTGACTCGTATAAAATAGTTTGGAATCTATTTGTTTTATATAGTAATTACAAAGTAAAAACTATGAAAATATCCAATAATCAAAACGATTTGAGAAATTGGTTGCGCGCGCTCATGACGTCATCCATGTGTTGTCCTCTAATAACACACGGCTCTTGACCAATCAGAGGGTGCGTTTCGGACTGATTATTAGATATAAAACAAACAAATGTACGCTCGAGGTCTTGTAAAACTGCGGAACGCGAGTGCATTTAGCAGCTTTTCAAGACCTCGATAGTGCATTTTATGTTATAGGGCATAGGAGAATCATCTTCTGTTGGTTTTATAGTAAAATTCGATCTACGCGGAAACGAATGCCCGAGCGTGCATTACAAGAAAACCAAGCACGCTGAGCAGCGTTCTTAGGATGCTCCCGTTGCATAATCTATATATATTATAATAAGATCATATATTTGAAAATACCTGGTTTTCTTTCGTTTAGTCTTCCTCCGTTTCTTCTAACATAGTCATTTTTTATATTTAACTATCAAATTGTTTTAGTTCCTTTTCACCTACACATTTATTGTTTCAGAGCTGGAATGACACTGAATTAATGCATGCTAGCTAAAAATAAAGAATCTTGAAATAAAGAACCTTAAAGCAAATCCCCATCCTAAAATACATAAAACTAGTCTGCCTGAAAAGATGTCTTAAATGACTTCCTAAATGTATTATTTAATAGATACAATGTTTCTAAGTTCCACTGGAAGGCTGTTCCTCAGTTAAGCTAAGGTGGCAAGTGCCTTGATTGACTTTATGATCGGTGGTTTGAGAAGAAATTCATTATTTGATCTAAGAACCGTCTCAGAATGAGTGGCCGTGCTTTATCGGATTTACAAACTCGAGCTCGAAGCGCGAGTTTAGCCTGAATCTCAGCCGTCTCCTCTGGTTCGTTCCTCCCCAGAGGAGACGGCTGAGATTCAGGCTAGCGCGAGTTGTAAATCCGATAAACCGAAGCACGGACACGAATTCTGTACATGGCTTATCAAACGTCTAGGTATGTAGAGTCGTGTTTTTGAGTTACTTTGGCGATGCGACCTATTTCGAAGCAAAAGTTTACAGATTTACAGATCACTTATCGCACATTGATTTTTCTGTTAATGGCGCTAACACGACAGCGATGGGGTGTAGTTCCTTCATGAATTATTAATGATTCGATAACTATTACTTATAATTCGATTTGCACTTAATTGCAATTAAATGCTTTATATATGAAATAGCCTTAAAGTGCCACTACGATCAAATTTTGACATATCAATGTTTTTGCATATTCATAAAGTAGAGTTGATATATTATTACCAGTTCAACGACAGGAGGTCTTATTTTATTAGCTACGAATATTGAATCTAAACGTCCGCCATTACTGGAGGCCGTTCTCTTTGTTCAGCTTTAAACAAAGGTTTATTCAGCGGAAGAGATGTCATACGGCTTAACGCTCGCCTGCAGAACACAACGCCTGGAGGCATATTTCTACTAAAAACGTCTCCACGTACATAAGAAGAAAGTTATATTTATCTCTGCAAGGTTGGCTACATTTTTATGCACACTATTTTGCGCCACGAGGTTGTCGTGTTAAATTTTTGACATCATGCACTTCCGCGTAATACTGAGAACGGCTTCCAGTAATGGCGGACAGGATTTTACCGGTAACCTCTCCGAAAATTTTGTGGTTTAACATGCCCATTTGGAAATATTTTTTACTATTTAGGACATTTCTAATACTGATTGACCTATTGACACTGAAAAAGTGGCAAATCGAAATAGTAAATTTTCGTCGTAGTGGCACTTTAAATGTCATTAAAGTTATCTTAAATTCAATTCGAAATTTCACCGGCAGCCAGTCTATGCTGCAAGCAGCCGTTAATAGAGGGGAATGGTTAGGAAACCCGGCAAACTTCAACGGGGCTAACAAAGCCGGCGCTGCGATTTAGGTTGGAAGGGTTGTGCACCGCAGGCATAGCTCACTGATTAGCGTACCCTGAACGAATGAACCCACACGTTTCTATTGGCTGATTGATTAACATATTCCAACATCTATTGTGTTTTGTGCACGGTCACGGTTTAAAAAAAAGGAACAAAGACATATAACAAATAAGATGGCTGGGTTTCATAACCATTCCACTATGGGCAGACAAGTCTAACAGCCGCATGTTGGACACTCCGTAGAGCAGCAGTCTATTGCAGCAATTAAAGGAATGCATTGAATCAAAGGAATGTGTTATATTCGCCCTGAAGTTACATTTGTCCTCTATTGTTTTATATATATATATTTTGTTTTACCACTTGAAGGTGGCGGAGAACGTTAACAGGCTTAACGATTTATCATCCTTATCCGAGAAGACGTGAAGGTCCAACCATTTGCAGTTTGATTACAAAGGCCACACCTTCTACTCAGTTATTTTAAGACTGTGAGTGTTGGGCCCGTGTTGGGCCGGCCGGGGTTTGAACCCGCGACCTCCCGCCGACATATCGGTGCTTAAAGTGCCTATCACCCTTTTGCAATTTTGATAGCTTATGAACCTCCGAAAAGGTTTGAGTACTTCTGTGAAGAAAGTCTTGGTTTAAAGTGAATACTTTATGTTCTACGCTTGTTTGAAATCGTGTAAATTCGACCTTTCCCGACCCATGACCGCGAACTGAATCGAATCCCAGGTTGAATTAGCATCATGTGTGTTTGTTTCTGGCTTCTTTCAAACACAACTGATATTGCAAGCAAAATGTGTCCAAACGGAGACACAAACAAAAGTGGCGCTATAGTTCGGTAATTGGTTGTTATGACAACACTTTTCAATCAGAGCACTGAGTGGTTCGCCAATAATTCGCTGACCAATCACAACACTCGGTCCTCAATAAACGTTGCTCGGGATTTCTGTAAATTCTCGAAGGGATTCCAATGTTTAACATACGACCATAAACACCAAAACTCAAGCCGCATGTGCTACCACAAGGAACCCAAGCAGGAAGCCAAATGCACTCAATCAGATTGAGGCTAGTTCGGAGCTTAATGCCGATCGAGAGGCAATAATAAAGCATCCACAAGTGCTCTTCGTTCACTGGTGGGCCTATTTAACATCCTTATCTATCCGATAAGACGTGAAGGTCTAACCATTTACAGTTCGAGAACGAAATAGGCCCTTTGCAGCTAACACATCACGTGGTTGTACTGGAGAGCAAAACATATCTGACTTCATTTATTTAAATGCATTGTACAAGATCGGTATTGCTATTAGCAAAACCTATTTGTAAATGCTATTTTCCACCTCCAATCGATTGTCGATCTTTCAAAAACAGCGATTTTAAAGATAGCTTGCTCTCCAGCATCCATGGCAACGTCTTTCCCATGGGGATCACGAGCTCAATTCATTCGTTAATGAAGTATTATATCAGCACGTGACTGTTAGCTGCAAAGTGCCTATTGTTTCACAAAGGCAGCACCTTCTCTTGTGCGGCCCGGGATTTGAACATTAGAGTTTCTGCATGACAGGCCGGAGCTAAACCATCGGAGCTATCCGGAATTCGAAGGTCTCTTGTGAAGAACCACCAGGTGATAAAAATCTTGCCGATAACAGCCCCGGGATGCACTCTTGTTTATGACGTCATGTGCGGCGGCACTGGGACTTGTTTTGAACCTAATTTCGATTTCCGGCAAGCTTTCGATTATTTAAAGCAATATTCATCATTTAAAAATGTCATTGATGGCTCGAGGCTTTGGCAGTCGACATGTTTGCGTTCGTTCTCTAAGGCGGCTTTCTGAAGATTTCCTTAATTGTAAATCATACGAACCGACTCAAGGTGTACGGTGGCATAACTGAGTACTTAAAGACACGCATAGCTCTTGAGCTGAAATTATTGGTTCATGGAGCAATATTTTGAACCTGAATGAAGAATTAAATCAAGTGTAGCATTACAGAAGGAATCAGAACTACACGTAGGTCAGCGGAACTCACTGATTGCTGTCAGTTCCGTCATGAAAAGCTCTGAACGTCGTCCAAAGAAGTTTGAGCTACCAAAACCGTAATGTTCCCAGCCAGTGTATCTAGTGAGAGTATACTTCATTGTGTTGTCACTTTAACCTCATCATATAATGACTGTACTCGCAGTAGTGGACCGAACTGACCGAAGGAGGCTGGTTAGATTTTCAAAGCCGATTACAGCTAGATGGCAGTATATTAGGGGGCGGCGGTGTCTTAAGTTGTACGCAGGATGCGTTATATCGATTGACCTGGTCTTGCTGAAGTGGAGCCATATCTTCTATTTGCTTTATAATATAAAATTCGATTTACGTGAAAAGAAATACTCGAGCGTACATGCATGATAACAAAATCAAGCACGCTGATTGGAACCTTTTAGCCAATGAAATCGCACGTTCTTAGGATGCTCCCATAATTTATATTATAACTGGAATTCAATACTGATGATAATATGAATATCATTTGAACAGACAAGAGGAAAAGGGTGAGGGGGATAAGTCAGTAATCATCGACTAGTCGGCCGATTGAGGCAATTCTCTGGCTAGAGTTGGACATTCCCGGTTAGGAGATGCGGCCACCGATCGATGAGAAATTAATCGATTATCTTACAATTGGTTAATGCTGTCATTTTCAGTTCTATTGAACGGAACCTTCTTTAAACAGCTGTCGATTTAGCAAATCAGCTTAGAACTAGTCTTGTATAAGGTCAGTAATGTTGTTATTCCTACGCCTTGAACTGTCGTGCCCTTTCATGGACGAGGAAATAGCGATGCGAATTTTGTCGAGCCGGGTGCTCATGCGTTCACGAGTCGCAATTTCCAACTTTCCATTGCCTGACAGAGAAACGATTAACGCGAAATGGCCTTTGGAATGGCTTCCCGACTACTAAACGAAACTAGTTTAGCTGAAATTCCCAAAGAACAAGTGAAATAAGATACATTTTGAAGGCTACGAGTGGCCAGGCATGATATTCATGAATCTTGAAACCAGTAGATGAAACTGGAGTTAGTAAGAGCATCCAGTATGCAGCTTTTTACTTCTTAAAAGCGTAACATGAAAAAGGGTCAAATCGGTTTTATTCCAGTCAAATTAAACCCCAGTGATGCACTGAAGTAACTGAACTGAATGGCAGCGGTCAGTATCGGCCAGATTGCGCGGGGTTGCCGTTTCCGGGGCCTTTGCTACTTTCACTGATCCGGAATCGGACCAACAAAATTTTCCTTTGAGCTTCTTAAAGGCACAGTGGATTTGATCATGGACATGACACTGTGAGTGAATATTCTTGGTCTTCTCATAGTAGGTTTTTAGCTACCATATATGGAATTTTAAAGCAGCAATCACCGAAATTATTAACGTTAACCGAAGTTGACTACTCAGTGCCGTACTCCTGGACTTACTAAGTAGATTCAGTCCAATTAACCTGTGTGTGTACACTCTTTAGTTTAACACTCTACATTGTAGTGTATAGTTATATAGCACTAAAAAGAGATGGTATTTTTTATTTGCGACCCACCTGAAGTAGTAAAACCACCAAATAATATATCATATATAGTTTATACCCCAGTGACCATTAGATACTACAGTTAGCCCGGCTCTATTCAGCGACCGGCACAATATTTGCAAAATCAAAATATATCCGTCTTGATTATACGTTAGACTAATCTCGGATGTACTCCGACATTAGTCTTTAGACGGTAACTTAACTGCGTGGTACGGTTACGATAAAGACCCGGTTTTATACAGTGTCAGTTCGAGAAAACCGGATATGTAGATTCCTGAGAAATATTTATATTCGCTTCGCTGATTCAAAAACCGTCGTTGCACGAACAGCGAACATCTTTGTGTAGGGTGTAATGACATGCCGCAAATAGTCACAAAAGCAATCGAACTGATCTAATTCACCTGAATTACATGGCTGATATCACTGTCGAGCTGTTGGTCGGCAAGTTGTCGCTGCCTCCTCGTTCTAATGCTGGCCGCCATGTTCCTCCTTGACTGGTGGCGAAAGTGATGACGTAAACGTCACTGAAATTTACACAAACAAACATGGCGGCCACTGGTGAAACTGAGTTGAACTTCTCGTAAACGACGAGGTAGCTTACGAGAGGATTACGAGAGAAAGAAACGAAACTGTTTTTTTCAAACAATAGCCGCTTTATGTCCCTGAGAGGAAGTCGCAGGCGATCCGAGAGGTGGTCGGTTGTATTACTCTCAGTCGGTATAGTATCACTCTCTTATAATGAAATTTGAAAGTACACTAGGTCATATAGCTAGAGCTTTAAACAATGATTGCAGAAGTGACTAAATCGTCGATGTTGTCAGGATACGTTTTCGACAAATGACAGATAATTAAATGTAACCAATAAAACATGCTATACAATAATTTTGCTGAATAGAAAAGCTGGGATTGTACGGAAGGAGCAGCTTTATTCACTACCCGGGCAGGTGATGGATGAATTATGCTTACATTTGTAAAGCATGGACTTTCCGACAAACAGTGGTGATGCTGACTTAATTTCCCCTGATCTCGTTAATTAATCTTTCTTTTCGTAAGAATTTGTCACCCATTTTTCCTTGAAAACTACGCATTTTTTCTGTCATTGTCAACTTCAGCAAAAAAAATCATCATTAATTCACAACCGTTTATATATATATATATATATATATATGCCGTTTATATGGACAAATCTTAGGCCTAGTCTTAGGACTGTATCCAGTCTAAATTCATTTAAGTGTAACATAAAAAAGTTAGATATATCAAGCTTGTTAGATAATAATTCTTACTGCTGCAAATTATGCAGCTCATGATATAAACAGCTCTTGCATATTAATTATTAGATTTTATAATAGATTTAATTTTAGTTATAGTAGCATTTTAAAATTGTACATAACTCTAGGTAGGATACATCTTTCCTTTTTTATCATTAGCTTAACAGCTAAATACATTGACACTGAAATAAAGTTATTATTATAACCGACGTTCTTAAAGTCCTCCCTCCGCTTTTTTCTTAAAAAACTCGATCGCGATCGCTTCGCTCGCCTGAAAACAGATTTGTCAGTAGTCGACTTGTGGCAAGTGAGTATACCGCTTTACCAGCGTCGCAGATAAGAACTCTATTCCTATATTGGCGAGTTTCTGCGTGCACCCGGCTGTCTCTCGAAGGAAATCATTACTGAACCTTTTGGAAAACAGGGCTGCCACTATATATAGCGCTGGGGACTTCGAACCCTTATGTTCACGGTATATCACAATTAGAGAAAGTTAGAATAGAAGAATAGAAGATAAAAATCAATATAACTAACCTTCTAACTGAGTATGTGTTTAACCTTAAAGTTTGCTACCTATGTGCATTATATCAATATATCATTATATCCCTTGTTTAAAAATGAATTTTCAACAGCATCTACACCTGGCGCGTAATTTCGATTGCGTTGCAGATGTACTCATTCTCCGTGATATCGGCGACAATTGATCTAAATTTGATGCCATCAGCACTCCAATATTCTTTAATTTCATAATGCAATATTTATGTATCAATACCTTTCACCTCTGTATCTTGTAAGCACTCTTATAATACTCGCCTAGCTAGCAAATTAGTGTTTTCATTACCACATATTCGAACAAACTATGGTAAATTTAATATTCGAATTTTTGGTGCAAACATTTCGAATGATATTGAAGAAAATCTGAAAATCCTTCCATTCATCTCTTTCAAAAGTAAGCTAAAATATACCTTTATAAAAACGTATTTGACCTGACTGATGTAAATAAATTATATTGTCATTGTCATTTACCGTGTGCATTTGAATCTTGACCATTCTAAAATTTTATACTTTAAAATCATTGTTGCACCACCTAACACGATTAGCTTTTTAGTTATTTCTAGGTGGCTGTACCTATTATTTGATTTTTATCTCTACCCATGTAATTTAATTTGTGAATCTTAATGGTACAATTTTTATGAAAAAGGATAATTTCCCCAGACCGGTTGTTTGTAGCCAGTTCACATCTCGTTGTTCGCTGCGCTATCATCGCGGCATGTCGTTAACAAAAGATGCCTCGTTAGCTTGTCTTGTTTGGTCGACCAGCATGACTGCAACATCATTAATCATTGAATTAAAATTATGCAAACGCTTGTGTTTGGCTAGCGGAACCAAACTCGAGAGAAACACATTATAAAAATAATCCGGTCTGTAAAAACGCTGCATCACAAATGTAATATGTGGGAGATGGACGCTCCAGGTTAATGGGCTCCAAGTAAGGCTAGTAAGTGAATATTTCATCGCTGTGGACGCCATATTGATTAGAATTTGCTACAAGTTTTAAAGTGCCTATGAAATGAACATTATTATTTTCCATGCAATTTGACAAACTATCTTCAACCAAGATGAAAAAGTAGTTTCCCCCTAAATTTTATACTCTTTTTAGCACGTAAACTGACCTTTCAAATACCTTTGGAACCAATGCACTACATGGGTTAGTAAACTTCGCCAAGGCCATGCATTCTCGACCTCAGAGCTCTTCTCCATCTCCATAAAATGGCCCTCTTAACGTGGTCCCAAAGCGGAAAAATAAACCGGCAAGGCAAGAACGGCACCATACAATATACGCCGCATGGCTATACTTGGTTGAATGGCGGTGAGACAAATTATTTTGCAATTTGTTTGAACCCATGCAAACCATAGATTGACTGAACTATAATATTGAAATTGCCTACAGTGATACTGCTTTCATTAATCTTACTAAGTGGATGTCGTGTTCCAATCAATAAAAAATCAGTCTTAAGATATCATTAATATATCTTTGATCATCCAATTCCTTATGTCGTCAATGCATCTATTCATAGCGCAGGTAGCTTCGTCCTGACTAGTAGTATTGTCTGGTTTAAAACTAAGGTACAGTTGGGTGTCGTCATGCAGCAAAGCAGTGCACATTAGGAACTGGTGATGTTCCACAACTTTGAAGAGTTTCGATGCCGATAGATAATAAACAGGAGAGGGCCCAAACATGACCTGTGGAACACCACAGTCAAGATCGAAATGGCGTGATAGTGTTCCCTGTATAGAAATGCACTGACTTCTATTACATAGGTAAGACTTGTACCAATCAAGAGCTTTTCCGCAAATGCCAACTTCTGTGTGCAGCCGTTAGAGTAACACTTGATGATCAACAGTGTCAAAGGCTGCACTTAAATCAAGTAATACCAAAAGAGTGACATGTTGGGAGTTCATCTTAAGCAGGATATCATTCATCACCTTCAACAGTGCAGTTTCTGTGCTGTGGCGCTGTCTGTATGACGACTGGAACACAAGATAAATGGCATTCGCTACCATGTGATCATGCGTCAGGTTCAACACCTCTCTTTCAGTTAGCTTCGATACATATTGAAGATTACTCACAGGTCTGTAGTTCTTATATAACAGATCCAATCCAGCCTTCTTCAATAGAGGATTTATCAGTGCACATTTCCAGTCATCCGCGAACATGCCTGATTACAGAGACAGATTAATATTTTTTGTGAGAATTGGAAGAAGCACATCAATGCAGCTAATCACCAACGATGTCGGCATGGGATCCAGTGTGCAGGTCTTCTTCGCAGAGCCTTCAATGAGTTTGCGCACATCATACTCAGTTAGCTGTTTGAAGTGATCCATCTGTACACCCGACCACAGGTCATCATTATCACTAGAGACATCAGGCAGCTCAGCAGCTAAACCATCAAGCTTTGGGAGCCTCTTCGTGGCCAAAAACAGGTTCTTCTGATTAGAACTGTTTTCATCAATGAAATTCTTGAAAAACTCGCGACGTGCCTCATTCATCAGGTGTGTGGTATAATTCCTATTAGCTTTAAATGCCATTAGATCAGAACGGTATACTTCCAGTACGACGCCATCTTCGCAATTCTCTCCGCCCTGCGTCTCTACCTCCGCGCTTCCTTGCGGATATCATCTCTGAACCAAGGCACGAGAGGTCTGACTGTGATAGTCTTATTCACCACTGGAGCATAACGATCATTAGTATAAACCAACTAGTGGACTATTACAAATCCTGCATTCTGATTGGCTACGCTACTATAGGTCTATTTGTGATAGCCCATGGTAGAGAAAAACCGCACGCATTTTCACGAAATAATAACATTTTATTCAACTTCAATTTGTTTCTTTCTATTATTTCTACTGTCCGACTAGTTAGTTTATACTAAAACAACTAGACCTCTCGCCCTCATGGGCTACGAGTTAAATAGCCCATTCGGGCTGCGGGTCTAATTGTTAAATAGCAGTTGCCAGAGTAGTATTATAACATACAACATAAAATATTTGCTTGCGAATAGGATTTTTATGTCTTTCCTCCGCTCAGTATTTTTATAATAATTTATTTATGAGGGGGAATGGGGTCTGGGGAGGAGATCATTCGAATTGCTTACCCCCCTCTTATCACATTTGGTTGTCACGTGATCAACTGAGTCACACGCTTGCCACTCGTCTCCGTTCAGCTTCGACTCACGATATGTTTTTTTATATTCCCTCCTCCTCCCCATGTCCTGTCCACACTCGTATATTTCTTGCATTATGTTCTTGGCGTTTTCAGTGCCCCACCTTTACTGGGCTACATTACGTAATCAATAATTCTTAAGTGAAATCTGATATCTATCAGATTAATAAAATCGGCTATGAGCCTGTGCTCATAGTCATATTAGTCCATCAATGGTGTAATACATGTTCATTGCCCAGTAAATCGAGCGCAGGCAAATCAGCACTTGGAGTAGCTATATAGTGGGTAAAGGAGGGAAGACATAAAAGATCATTAAGCGTATTTGACTATGCTTGTATAACTTGGTTGTAGACAACTCGTCACGCAATAGCTGCATATCAATCGCCTTAGTTTTCCTGTAAGATATCGTTTGGATGGTAGTGGTGGTTTTCCAACCTTAAGATCACAGATCAACGAAAAATGATCAGAGAAAAGGGAACACTTGCAAGAACCAGATTCATGTGTGGGTTTGTCTACGTTCTGCTGTAAACCCAGAGATACAAGCAATTCTAGTAGAGAGGCTCCATCCGGGTTCCCTGGCACATCAACGTGAATATTAAAATCACCCGATATCAATAGTGGCTCAGATGACATTACCGATAGATTCCAAGTAGCTTGCGAACTCGTAAAAAAAAACACTTGTTGTCATTGGGTGGTTAGTCGAGTATGGTGGACGGTAGATAACAACAGTTCGCAATTTACAGGAGGGCATGTATGGGGTTAACTGACTACTGACAAACAGCCTTAAAAATAACTGACAACTGACAAATGACGATTTTTTTACTGACAACTGACAACCGAAAAATAACTGACAACTGACAAATTTGGTTTTGTGGGTCAAACATTGTAAATTTTCTCTAGTAATCATTAACTAGGGCTAACTGACAACTGACAAATGGCCAAAATTTTAACTGACAACTGACATGTAGACCCCCCCATTCAGACCCTCTTACAGGACCCATACTCCACAATCCATTCAGAAAATTCAAAGGATTTCCGCCGACCAGCATCAACTTTGTTTACACTCATGTTTTCCTTGAATACCAAAGCAGTTCCACCTCCAGTGCGAACTTAATCAATGTTCATTAATATTGGTACATGTAGCTCAATCGAAATAGAAATTAACGTGAAGAAATATGATCAAAATAACCGCTAAGAAAAGAAATGAGTTGCTGGTCTAGCAACATACTTTATTAGAAAAGATATCACGCTGCGCGCAGCATTTCGGGTATATTGACTTCCATGCAGGTATTTGGTGATTGACATCAAAATATGTTTGTAAGACTAATAAGTAATACTTGTATAGCCGAAACTAGTTTTCATGCGCGAATGGCCGTTTGTCATCAATCAGTATTGGTAATCATTAGCGTGCAAGTTCAATTAACGATTAATAGTGTGAGTGATGTTTGAAAACTCTAACGAAATAACACGAGTCCGCAGGACGAGATTTTTCAAACATCACGAGCACAGACTATTAACCGTTAATTGAACGCCGGGTTGCACACTAATGATTATAAATGGTTAATAAATAAATATGGTTAATAAATAAATATTGATGCAAAAATGAACAGGAGAACTGAATTAACTAGATTTTGCATCGAATCAACTGTGTTTGCACCGGCATTAACTAGTTTTGCATCGAATTATCGAAAGGCAACCCAAGTTCTACATGTAATTTCGAGTTGTTGGTGTGTGTACTTCAGTGTCAGTATTATATAGGCTTTGTATGGGAACTACTATAAACCGGGACAATCACGAATTTTACCACTATTAATAGTTAAAATCAACTGAAATAAACATACTTTTGCTCTATTGTCGTTTATTAGCGATTTGGGCTTCTTTTAATTTCCTTTTCGGATCAGAGATCCGGAAGGACAACAGATCCGGCAAAGGACAACAGATAGAGCAAAGGTATGTTTATTTCAGTTGATTTTAACCTATGAATACTGGTAAAATTTGTTTATAGTAGTTCCCATGCAAAGCCTATATATATATACTGACAAATATACACACCAACAACTCGAAATTAGAGCTTGGGTTGCCTGTGAATTAACTAGTTTTTACAACGAATTAACTGTGTGTACACTGCTGTTAGGGATACATTAACATGTCTATGCTTAGCCAATTAGAATTGAGTATATTTGTATCTATATTATTAACTATGAAACTGTGTCCGTCCGAACTAAGGCCTCTCACCGTGATACAGGCCCTGTAAGCCAGTTAACGTTATAACTACCACATGTAATTAGCGTCATGTAATTAGCGTCATGTAATTAGCATTTTTGGATATTAAAAACTCCTTAACTCAGCGGCACAGCATTCAAAGCAAAATATATTTTACCATTCTACTATTCACTTGATATAGAATTGATATCTAAAATAAAATTTATTTTTCAAAGGCACTTTAATGAAACAATGGCTCCTTACAATGGTTAATTTTTTTCATGGTACGTCACGATTAGAGACTGATTTAGAATTAATGCTTAGAACTTTAATACAACTGAATATGTGTTTGAACCTTTACTACTGTGCATGATAAATTATCTGGCACTTAATTATACCCCTCGAGTTGAACTGGATTTTATTGTTTAACGGCATGGGTCCACCTCCTAATTATCCCACATACATCCGAAACTCTCTCCACAGAGTGGGAACTCATGGTCTGTAATATTCAGTATAAAAATACCTGTACATGTCCTGGCATATCTGATACGTCTGTCAGGAGACCGTCTGTGCTATGTATTAAAAGTACCACAACTTTGAGAAACTTGACCTGATACACGCGGCATTAATCTTTACGCCTGTCCGTCTTGGACAGGTAGCATTGCCGGAAAAACAAAGGAATCCAGGAGGAAAGCAAGGCATCGCCGTGACAACCGTAAAGTACGGTGACCGTCGTAACTGAAGTACTGACGGTGATAACCGTAACTGGTACAGTGATCCAGACTAACGGTCAGGGGTAATTGAACATACTTCAGTACTGAACTGATTGCACCTTTATTTTGATACTATTTAGTTCACAAAAACAGCAATCAGGCGGGCGTTTTTTCAGTGACGATTTCAGTTGCATGTTGGCCAGCATCTACTTTAGGAAACTGTTTCACAGGAAACTATCATGTCTTTATCATCAAATATCGTGAGTATAATTAACATTACCCCCTCCCCTCCCCAGCAGGAAAGCTACCGTACCACAAGGCCGGATATTTGCAGTCGAAAAACGAAGGTGGCAGCTCCCCTTGCCTCTTTTCCCGCTCAAACACTGTGGGGTGAGGTCGGCGACGTGGCTTTCTATGAGCCTGCAATCCAAACAGTTGACCAGCGAGCACTCCCCTGACGGTGAAAAACATGTCGGCCAAAGCATCACCGTCCGAACCGAACCCAGTTACTTTTGATTTAACGGACGATCTACAAGGCAGTACGAAAGAAAAAGAAAAGGAGACGATGGAAGAGAAACAAGCAAGCAATTCTGCGCAGTCGAGAGCTGCTAATAGGATGGAGGCGTTATGTAAAATGCTGGCAGCATTCATGGTACTGACTGCTTTTATTGTTCACCTGGTCAGAATCTTGAATAATGGTAAGTCTCCACGACTCCAGTCCAGCTGTCGACTCATATTTGAATCTTTACACGATTGACTGAACAAATAGCGTAACGAATAATGTGATAATCTTATGATACGGCTTTTATTATTTAAAGCTTCACTGTCTGATATAAATAATCGTTTATTCTTTTGTTGCAACAATTGTGGTTCAATAAAAAAGAAACCAGGTCGATGAAATGAAATTCATAGCATATAAAGCTGCATATAAATGTCAACTTTAATATATGCTCAACCATAATGACCAAAATTGAAGGTCGCAAATTGTACATGCATGTACATGAATGTGATCGTATATGGAGTAATTAAAAAACTATCTTTTATAGTTATCATAAATCATTAAATGACATAATTCTCATGATCAGGTATCGGAATTAATACATTTACACTTTAACCCACCAGCTGAGAAGCCTTAGTTACTCACTCTTAAATGTACATGTAGAATATTTTTCTCTGCCTACACATGTATACTGTACATGTATAAATATATGCATATTTATTCCTCTCTGGAGAACATGAGCTTTTGTTCACCCCATCTGCTGGCAGATGTGTCTCTCAGATCATACTTACTGTACGTAATGTCAGCCATGGGTCAGTCTAGGATTGGTCAACATATTGGCTGATGTATCGGCCAATGTATCGGACAACTGTCGACTAACTGTTGGGTTAGTCAAGGGTTGGCCGACATGTTGGCCGATAGTCGGCCATGTGTTGGTCAACTGACATGTCGGTCGATGTTTTACCATCTGTTTTTTTATCTGTTGGCCGATAGTGTGTTGTTGGTACATGTATATTTCTAAGGTGTTGGTCATATGTTGGTAGGGTATTAGTGAGATGTTAAAGTGCACCTAACCGTACCCCTTTTGCAATTTTTATACATATGAGTCTTTGAAAGGTTTTGAGTACTTCTGTAAAGAAATTGTGTGCTTACATAGAATACTCTATGTTCTATGCTTGTTTGAAATGGTGAAAATTTGACCTTTCCTGATCGACCCATGACCGTGTAAGAAAAAGACTGGGTCGATTCCAGATCTTACATCACCTCATTAATGCATTATTCTCCATGGTGCCTTTCTATCACAAGAACATCGATATGTAGAGAATGTACACAGTCTGTGAGTTGTTAGTAAAGAAAACAGTTATTTTAGACAAAATTATAAATATTTATCAAATTATTGCAAAGTGGAATGAATTATATGACATAAGATCAAGAATCAACCCAGTCTTTTTCTTACGCAGTCATGGGTCAGGAAAGGTCAAATTTTCACCATTTCAAACAAGCATAGAACATAGAGTATTTTATGTAGACAAAAACATTCTTCACAGAAGTAATCAAAACCTTTCAAAGATTCATATTTTTACATGTATGTATAAAAATTGCAAAAGGGGTTAGGTGCACCTGTTTTCACTCAAATAAACTCATTTGGAAATCTTTCATCTGGAACATTTACTGTGTAGCAGCCCTATTTATTTATATATATTTGGGGGGGGGGGGGTGGGGGAGAAGTTGGGGACAAGTGGGGGATGGGAGTGGGGGGAATGAATAAAAGGGAGGGCATGTAATGAACCCTGTGGTTTTTTTTCATATTAATGTTCAGATTCTGAAAATTAAATTCTGATTGGTTCAAGACATGTCACTCATGTCTGTTACAAATGTATTATCATAAACCTGCATGTAGCATATAAATTTTGAGTTTATTTGAAGTTTTAAATGTCATATATCTGTGGATGAGTAAACAAGCATGGTGAAGTACAAGGAAAAGGAATTTAAGAGAGTCCTAGGACTAGAATCCTAGGACTAGAATCTTGGCAAGATCTTAATAATAATAATAATGCCGATTTATATAGCGCCATATTACCACAGTCCCATGGCGCTTTACATATTACTGACATATCCCGTCAGTGTGAATATTTTCAGACTGTTTTTACAGTGCTAATGGCTGCCACACAGTTTACAATGTTGAGTGTGGTTAGTACAATGGCCAGGCTGCTGTACCAGGTGACAATCCCCTTCACTTTTTCGAGTAGTACAATCGGTTCTTTCACGTCCCCTTCAAATACTGATTAGAAGTTGAAGGGTACAAGGCCAAAGGCTTATAAACGTCCTTGGGCGGGACGTCCCTGCCCAAGGACGTGGCCGGGATTTGAACCTCCAACCTCCCGCACTCCAGACCATGCTCTACCAACTGAGCTAACAGCGAGGTGATTGAGCTAACAGCGGGCAAGATCTTGCCAAGATGTTGCAATATCTTGGCAAGATCTTGCAAGATCTTGCAAGATTCTCAACCTGGGGTGCATTAAGGGCAGGGGGGATTAATATACATATATGGGGGAGAGTCCCCAGGGACTTACATATTAGGATTCTATGGCAGGTCTAAATTTAGCAGCTATATATAATCCAGTAACTACATGTATATGTCGGATTCTACAATATTTATAGACAAGCGGTAACAAATAGAATCAACAGAGTTTAAATAATGATATTAATAATTTATTTATTATAATTTAATATGCCCTTCAGGTTCTGATACATGTAGATTGATGTTCAATGATGGTTGGTGGAGGGGTGACATGTGGCAGCCCTATGGCTGTATGATGCACAACTACATTCCAAGGTTTGTTATAATGATAGAACTTGTATTGTATATCTACAATGTAGCTAGAGAGTATGATGTACATTGTAATAGCTAGAGAGTGCAGTCTTTTGTACATAAAGAATGTAGTAATGACATGTATACTAGTAATGTGAAAACCTGAAGTGCGAGGTAATAAATAAATAAATAAACGGACCAGTCAGTTGTTAGGACACATACTATATTTACATGTACATGTACATGGTCAGAAGAGCAAGTGAACAGACTTTGAAAAGTTTCTTAAGTTCTGGTTAGTCTAAATTAATTGTCATTATTACATAATGATTTGGTTTCCCTGATAATTTTTTTTATTCTTTGTTTGTGTTTTTTTATTTAAATTAATGTACTTATTTAATATGCCTTTATGGGGGCCAAAAATTGAATGATGATCACATGTCACTGCTGCTGTTAAAAAAGTACGTACATTGGTACTTGTAAATATTAATAAGAAGTGCCACCTTTTTTGTTTCAATTGACAGTGAAGTGCGGACATGTCTACAAAATAATCCAGTAGCCTTTGTAGGAGATTCCAGGACTCGTGAAGTGTACTTTGAATTAATCAGAACCCTCAGTTCAGATGTTAATACAGGAGGGAAGAAGGTTAGTGAACAAATGCACTTGTAAAACATGTAATGTCCAAATACAAATATCAGACAATTGAAGTGCAATTATTTTAAAAGCCAAAAATTAATTACCATATGTAAATGGCTGCATGTAGGCCGCACACGTGAAGGTTCATAAATAGTGCTTGCGCTTGAAGCAAAACCTCTTCAGAAGAGATTGTTCTGAGTGTTAATTGTCATTCCAAAACCAAGTCATGCCAACTGCTAGCTATCACAACTTTGAATATGGTTACAACTGAAGGGGTGAGTGCAAGAACAGCTTAAGTGACTATTGATCACTTTCTAAATTCTCTTTTACATTCTTTGTTTTCTAAGAGAGAATTTAGAGCTTGATCAGTAGTCACTTTACCTGTTCTTGCACTCATCCCTTCAACTTCCTTGTCATGTGTTGTGTATATTTTAACCTTTCTAAACATTCACCATATCTCTTTATATATTAAAGTTACAAGTTTTTAATTGTGCATCAGATAAGAATTTAAAGCTTTATTATAAAGCCTCATACCTGAGTGTATAATTGTATACAAAAATAGATAACTTTTTCTACACATCCAGGTTATATTTGTGCCTGATCATATGAGTGATTTTACCAAAATATTTTGTATAAATCAGAAATAGTTTGAATTGTTCACAAGGAGAAAGAAATTATCTTTTGTTGGCCTCCTGTGTCATCACATAATTAGCATATTCCAAATATCAACTATTAATTATTACTCTAAGATGCAACACTCAAATCAATACATACATGTACATGTATTTTGCTAAATATTCACCTAATATTACTCGCACTTTAAAGGAAAATCGACTCTCAGAAATTTGTTCCTGAAGAATTTATTGTTTTCATTGTCTTGCAAATTGAAAAAGTCTGCTAAATAGTAATGTGAGTTTGCCAGCATTAATTTCAAGCCCTGGGTGAAGCAATTTCACCAATCACGCTGTAGAATGATGTGCTGGACGTATAGACAGTGATATACAGTATATTTTTGTAACTTTGCCACTTTTATAGTATTAAATAAATTTGTAACCACTTCGTGTATAGTGACTTGGCTCAAATTTATGGTATCCTGTTAACCAATGGTAACTAGTTTTCACTCTTTGTTTACTAAAAAAATAATGTCTTTAGGTATAACCTGAAGTGGTTTAATAGTAAAACTTGTGAATGCTGTAAAATAATTATACATCCAGGAAAGCTCTCTTACAAAGGATTGAGTGTGTTATTAATCTAAATCAAGGTTGCTTGGAGAGTTGGTAATGGTGTATTTGTCTGCTATCCTGAATGATTAATTTTTCTCAAAGTAATTTTTTTTATTGCTGCAATATTTAAACAGGGAGTTCCAGTTCAGCAAAGCTGGTTTTAATGGAGTCCTGTGTAAATAAAAATTAATGAACATAATATGTAAAGGGTGATTACAATACAGGCTCAGCAGAGCCAGGGGAAGGGGGCTGGGGGGCTTCATAATTACTATTATAATTTTTTAAAGGATTTATTTATCATTTGGCATTGTATTTTAGGTAATCTCATAAATGCTTTTCTCTTTTTTAGCATGGTAATTTACATTTCCAAGAAGGGAATTTAAGTGTGGTGAGTATTTTTGAATTAGATTTTTTTATTAAAGTTTGTAAATCACATTATCATACTCATTAATAATTCACGAAGCAATAACAAAGGAAATCACTGAGCGATAAGTGATCTCTAAATCTGATACAGATTTCGTCCTGATTGACATAACCTTTTGCTTTGATTTTCTCGGCCAAAATAACTTAGTTGTATCGCCAAAATAACTGAAAAACATGACTCTCTACACCTAGATGTTTGATAAGTCAGATACAGAATTCGTATCCATGCTTTATCCGATTTACAAACTCTCGCTTGCATGCATAGCTCAAGTTTGTAAATCAGATAAAGCACGGCTACCCATTCTGTATATATTACTAACAATATTACAATAATTAATTAATTCAATTAACCAAAAAAAATTGAATCAAAAAATTATTATTACCAGCAGTCCATGCATATATACCGGTACTATATTTTCGTGTGTCAGTGCATGACTGGATTGAGCTACTGTAAATATGTAAATATGCCAGGTGCGCTTCTATATTTATCTCCCAATTGGCCAGTTTTATTAATATTAATTAAGACCACACATTTCAATGTGTTTACTGGCAAAATAAAGCATGCTGGATGCTGGGAGAACACAAGAAATGGTTGAAAATTACAAGCCGAAGGTGCATGATTTTCAGGCATTTCAATTAAGTGTTCTCCGAACATCCCAAGTGCTTTATTTCACCAGTAAACACATTGGAATGTGTGGTCTATTGCTTTTATGATATAACTATGACACAACACAAGCAGGTGTGCCGATTTCTATGTGTTTACTGACACAATGGACCATAGATGTTTTGAGTCTCTAAGCCAATCAGAGTGCTCATACATGTAATATCTGGGTTGTATAACAGTTATACTATGATTGGATGACTGCATAGTTTATATAGAACCTCTTTCAAACTATTTCCTGATTTCCCAAACTATTTCATTTGACTCCAGTCTCACTCCAGTGAGAGAAATAAAACCTTGTTGCAAGTATCTTTAAAACAACTATTTGTTTCATACTGCAGCTTAAACAAAGCAGAGAAAATGCTTTTTCTTGCAGTTTCAATTGAGAATTTTATTTTGGATAAATGGGGAAATTGTTTGGAAGATGTTAGATTGTTTGTCTCTTCTCTCTCCCCTTCCCTTTCTGTCAGTCACACTTGTGTCCAATCCAGTGGTGTCAGGGCTGATTTAAGTCAAGTTTGTCCTGGCAACCAATTTCCCAGCACTGATACAAATGTAATTCCTCCAACTCAAGACTACAAATTAATACAAATTAATCAGTGTTAAAATTCATAAATTTCTCCCAACATTGTTTCATTCCTGAACTGCAAAGAAAATTAATGGTTAGACCTTCACCTCTTCTTGGATTATTAAGGACAATAAATAAATATTGTAGGACCTTGGAGAACTCCACAGAGGGGCTTTAAGCCTGTTGAGGTTCTTTGGCCACCTAGAAGTGGTAAAAACGAATAAATCCCTAAAATTTATCTTTCCAGTCTTTCTTCTGGCAACCAGAAGTGAACGAGTCCATGAGGAAGTTGTATGATAAGTGGATCAAGGTAAGGGTAATGAACATTTAACCAATTAACGAGTCCATGAGGAAGTTGTATGATAAGTGGATCAAGCTAAGGGTAATGAACATTTAACCAATTAACGAGTCCATGAGGAAGTTGTATGATAAGTGGATCAAGGTAAGGGTAATGAACATTTAACCAATTAAAGGGACACTGTCTACTCCAAAATGATAAACCATCTCATGAGGAAACTAAGACAAAAATTATTACAGTATTTATATAGATTAGCAGAGTATATTGCTTTCCAGGTTTATTGGAGAAAATTTGAAACAATGGATCTTGATGAAGGATGGCAAAGATTCGAGTAGAAGAAAAATACTGCTTCTAAGAGAAATTTAGAGCAACTTGTAATTGGTTCACTGTAACGGAAATCACGTTTCTAGAAAACCATCTAGTAATCCACTTTAATCCACTTTAATCTTGGGCATCCTTTCTCGAAAACCTTTGAAATTATAAAGCATAACATGACATTAACATGGTATATGGTATAATGGTATAATATAAACAAAGGAAGAACAACTAAAGCATCATGTTGGAAATAATTGAAACATTGGTGTGTTACGACAGCCGACTCTTGCCATCTTTGTTTACGAGATGTGTCCACTTGCTCTGTACGCCTAACCGCTAACCAAAGTTAACACGTTTCGTAGAAATTTTAGCAAAATGAAATGGCGCCTAAATCGCACTGAAATCGTGGCTGGTTTACACGCGCGATTTGAAGTTGCAGCGTGAGCACAACAAAAATCGCATCAAAACTCGCCTGTGTAAACGGGCCTTAAAGTGCCTATGAAGTGAAAAAATCGACCCTGTTTTTTTTTATTTTAGTCTTTTCTAAGTCATCTTGTGCAATTAAATATAAATTTGGAGAGCACAATTTTTTTTTATTTCCTGTCAAAGTCAGGCATAATTGTCAAGATCATGTGACAATTTTTATGCCGTTAATGAAATGCTGCCGTAATTACATGCGTGACGTCAAGTGGTTTGCACTTAATATTTGTCTTCGTAAATAAAACAAAATAGTTTTTATTCCTAATATGTATTACTTGAGGAGCTTTGCCAACTGTCACATTTTTTTCTCAAAGAAGCCCTTGCTGTCGGCCTTATTTTTACTTTTGTGAATATAAATGTGCAAACCACTTGACGTCATGCATGTAATTAGCATGTCATTAACGGCATAAAAATTGTCGCATGATTTTGACAATTATGCCTGACTTAGACAGGAAATTGTTTTTGTTCGTGTTTTCCAAATTTATTTTTAATTGCACAAGATGACTTAGGGAAGACTAAAATTTAATAAAATAAAATGAAAACAGGGTCGATTTTTTCACTTCATAGGCACTTTAAGATGGATTGATGAATAAACATTTGCCCAGTCAGTAAGATTGTTTTATTTTTCCAGAGTATTCTGGAATTTGCTGCCAACTTTATTTGGTTAGAAAGTTATTTCTTGTGCAGTGTATGTATAATAAATATTATAGTTTCTACACACTATGTACATCACCATAATTTTTCTTAGTAATATATACCACACCAGTGAATATCACTATGATTGCCTACTCAAACAGTAAATATGATTTCATATTCACCTCCGAGCGAAGGAGCGATCATCTCGCACGAGTTTTTGTCCATTTGACAGAAAATAAAATAACTATTTGGTGCTGGCTATTCACCTGGA